>JAJJMC010014815.1:3081801-3129249 GCA_023531435.1 Papaver californicum
ATATATATATATATATATATATATATATATATATATATATATATATAATAAAACTATATTTACTATATTATTAATATTATTGTTAAAAAGTATTATTTTGAATAATCATATTTTCGTGATTGATATAATTTTGAGAGAAAAAAATCAAACTAAAATTAGATAATTATTTAATATTTTATCTTTTTTTTTATTGATAATTTTTTTGTATAAATTTTATTATATACCTATTATTTCGTAGAGTGAATATCAAAAATATATAAATATTTATGAATATAAAAAATCATTAAAATAGTATATAAAATATACTTTGGAATTAAAAAATAATAATCTTTACAGAATATTATATGATATATGAGATATAAAAAATGATTGTAAAAGATTTAAGGGTAAGTTTTGTCATTTATAGAAAAATATGGATAGAAAAGAAAAATCAAGTATTAAAAATAGGTTGGAGCCATAGCTTTTGTTTTTAAAACTTTTAAAAACTCCTCTTTCCCAGCTTTTAAAAACAGATGAATTTTAGAAGTACTTTATATAAAAACACTTTGTAAAAAGTATATCAAACACCAAAATAAAATATTATTACCATATACATGTTTTGAAAGTGCTTTTGGAAAAATCAAAGCAATACCAAAAGAACTTTTCATAGGGTACACAATAAAAAAATTAGAACAAACATTATAACAAAAAAACTAATAAATTTGTAATTAAGAAACCGGAATCTGATGGATGCCTATTCTAATAATGGCTCGCAACATCGTAGCGGTATCCATTTCGTGATACTGAAAAAAACTGATTAGCACTTGCCGTATTTTTTTTTGGAACTAAGAATTTTTTTATCGTGTATCAGTATCGTAGTGGTATCCACTTCGTGATACTAACGGAAACTGATCTCCACTGGCGTGTTTTTTGTCTAACTAAGACTTTTTGTCTAGGTAAAGTATTGGTGTCCTCCATCATATTCAATTTGCATATATTTAGGGCTGCACAGGAACCGACCGGAACCGAAGAACCGGACCGGAACCGACGGAACCGTACCCCAAAAGAACCGAACCGAGGGTACAAGGTACAGGGTATGGGTATAAAAAATGGGAACCGAGTACAACCGGGTACAAGGTACAGGTACTACCCCTGTACTTGTACCCTGTACCCTGTACATGTACCTCATCATGATCTTTTACAAAGTTGATTACTAAAACCTATTGCTCTTGATCTTTTATATGATTATATACTAGATGATAACTCTAATGTAGAGGAAGGTAATGTGATTTTTTTTTCTTCTTTTTTTTTTATTTTCTATATTAGTCATCAATTCAATCTTTAACATAATATTCATTTATACACATTTCATAATACTGTATACATTTCGTAATTAGATTGAAATGGTAGAAACACTTAAATTTTCTATTTTTTTTTATTTCAACAATTTACATTTAAATTTTAGATGTAACAAAAAAAAAACAAAAAAAAAAAACAAAAAAAAAACCAGGGTACAGGGTACGTACCCGGAACCGGACCCAGGGTACATGGTACAAAACCGGAACCGAACCCAGGATACAGGGTACAGGGTACAGGTACAAAATTTAAGAACCGACCATGGGGAGGTACAGGTACAGGGTTCCACCAAGAACCGAGCCGAACCGACCTTTGTGCAGCCCTACATATATTAGATGTTCGAATAATAATAATAAAAATATTAGATTTCAAATACGCTTTTATGTACACTAGATAAGTTAAATAAAACTGATTGAACTATCAAAACCAAATAATATTATAATTTAAATAAGTTATTTTATTAAATTTGACCGTGTATATATCTTTAGAAATAAATAATAATTTATTATTTTTCAAGATGATAGGAAAATTTAAACAAATCCTAAAGTTCACATGCATTTTCCACTCTGAAAAAATTAATGTCGGATTATATCCATATGTATCTAATAATACGATGTGTAAATACAGACCGATACGACATCAATAGATATGTATTGGCCAATACAAAATTGATATTGGAAGATACATGTAAACCAAAGGTATTGGATCATTATTAGCTGATACAGACACGCGTTGGTCGATACAATAAACCATGATGCTAATTGTCCTTCGTGAGCTATTTAATATTCATTACTAAGTTTTATTGTTTTATAATTGGTCTAAAAGGAAAAGGACTAATTGAGATAAATATTATTCCTTCCGTTTTTAAAAGATAGGTAAGATTTTCATAAATGAGTATGTCAAAAAGATAGGTTTATTTTTTTTTTAGAAAAGTCAAATGTTATTAGTTTACTAATTTACTTTTGGAAGGACCACTTATTTCTCCTCTTTTTATCTAATATCTAATGGAGGGGACCATCTAAAATAAGAAGGACAAATTAATAAAAAAAATAAATAATAATAATTACAATGATTGGTTTTCTTAATCTTTGTACTAAACCAAACAAACTTATAATTTTTAGAGTGGCAGGCGTAATAAAAAATTTCGATTGTCTTCAAAGGTATGAAAGAAAAAAAATTATCCCTCAAAGAAGTAAAACAAAATCGTTATATGAAGTTACCAATTTGGTGATTTCTCCTAGCGTCTTTAGGAGTTAAAGGGTTTTTGAGAATGTAAAAGTAAGACAAAGCTAGTATCGCAAAACACTTGCATATAAGTTAACAAGTTATTAAGCTAGTATGGCAAGAAAAATAGATTAAAAGGAAAAAATATTACCTCGTGATTATATTTTTAGCATTTATTTTGGCAAGTTGACGTAATTTTTTTATGTCAACGATTGTATATACGGCTTATCGGATTTGTAGAAAGCTTTATGTAAATATGTTCCTCATAATCTTAATAGAACAGCCGATGCTCTAATAAAACCAGCTCTGAAATATAATGTAACTGAAACATGGGATTTTCAACCTCCTGACTGTATATCAGTAAAGATATCCCCATTTTGTATTCTTTAGTTTTTGTTTAATATATTTTTTGCTCAAAGTAAAATAAAATAAATGTGAATACGAAACAAACAACTTTGGATTCCTATTTTAATAAGGCACGATAATATAATGTATTACACTGATCATTAATTTATGTATTATTTGAACTCTGTTGGAAATTAAAACTTTTATTATCTTATAGATTTAGCGAGGTTACTAATTTAACACACTGGTCCAAGTCGGGATTGACAAAAAATACTAGTTTAGCGAAGTTATTATTAATTGATCACGGATCAATTTATAACCCATATTTGGGGGATGCTCTCACAAATTGAGGAATACTGACTGAAACAAATAAAAACATTTTTAAGTAAAATGAAGAATCCCTTCTCCATATATTTTTTATAATGGCTAAAGTGCCTTTGTAATTTTAATTAATTTTAATTTTAATTTTAGTTTTATTTATTTTTATAATCTTTTAATATATTTTTTTTCTAGAAAAATCTCATAATCGACATGGTAAAATGAAGAATCCCATGCCAATTCTATACCGTAAGCATGGAACGAATGAACACCACGCCGATTTTTGTTGACTTTTTTCAGTCGGCATGGTTGAAAATTTTCGACTATGCCAACAATTATAAAAAAAATCATGAAATTAAGTTTTATGAATTACGATAAGCGTCGGTATTGTTTATGTAATGAATATCGTGCTGACAGTTGATGGTGTTTTCAAAACGAAAAGAAAAATTGTAGTCGGTACAATATAAGTGATAGACATTGGGTTTGAAATTGAGGATAATGTATATTTTGCTGATCGTTGTCTTAAAACTACCAATAAATTATTTTTTATCAAAATATCCCAAATAGATCTAACATGAACATCCTTTAATTTGTGAGAGTGTCCTCTAAATGTGAGTTATTAATTTCAAAGAAGTTCTTCTGTAAATGATGAGAACATATATTACAATTATTTAAGGGTATTTTTGGCATATTTTGTAATAGGGATATTTGCCGTTTTCTGTAACGGAAGACAGTGAAATATGTTTGTAAACTTTTTCTTTTTGAACTGTCTGTAAGTGATATGTGACAGCAAACATACTTGGTGTTGTTCTTTGTGGAGTTTTAATTCAACACACACTATAGCCCATGTCATTTTATTACCGTGACACTGGCTTATGCCCACGTTACCATATTTTACTCAAGACTTTGCAGTCGACATTATACATTACTCAAATTCAAATCAAATGTGGTTAGAATTTATAAAATAAACGGCGCGACATTTGGTTACACTACTGACTATTGATGATCAAAGACACAAAAGATTACGCGCAAAATTGTCACTGACAGGATGAGATAACAATTGTAATAGAGTTGGGAGACTAGGAATCGTTGTCATATAATGACCACGGTTTAAGAAGGTTTGGGTTAAACGGCACATTGATAAAATGTCAAAATAACTGAGTTTTAATTGTGAGTGAATATACTAATTTCTATTTGAACATCTCCAATAGTTTTAAAAAGTTTTAGAGCATCTCCGGTGGCAACGTGGTGTACATTTCATCTGTCAGTTTTATTCACGGATATGAGATTAAGATCCATTTGTATTAAAGAGATAAAAGAGAAACATCTTCGATCATAAATTCTTTTATATTGGTTGAAAATACTTATGTATAATAACCATAAATATAGGTGATTAAGATGTTTAAATCCTCAAGAACTTCTAAAATAGGAGGATGCTTCAAAGGATGTTTTTATAACCGCCATAAATCTCTTCTTTACATTTAATCCTCACATTCCACCAGGAGAAGAATTTTTATAAAAAAACTAGATAAATTATATGTGGCCTAATAAATAGAAAACTGAGAATGTGTGGTTGGAGATACTCTTACTACTTTATGTTATATGAACTTTTAAACATCCAACTACAGAAATTTCACAAGAAATGGTTAGATCTTATAAATTATGAGTGATAACGAAGACTCTCGATAAAATTTTCATGTCATTTTTTTTTTCAACCATTTGTTAAAAACTAAATAGAGAAAATCCTTAGGGATTTTTTTTCTTCTTTTACCACATGTGCAAACCTTCGTAAAATAAAATCTAAATAAAATTCTTATACCTACATGTAAATAAAATCAATTTTCTTCTTTAGAAAAAATATTTTATTTTTGGCGCATGTTCAAACCTTCGTAAATAAAATCTAAATAAAACCTCTGTATGAAATATTAGTATTATTTTATTCTTTTATTTCTATATCAAAGAAGAAAAAAAAATTGGAATAAGATTTTGCTGACCAGTTATAAGGGGAAAGAAAAGAAGTAATTTTGCAAAATATATCTTATTTATTAATATAATATCATATTTGGTGAACAAAAATAAAAGTAAATAACATAATTTTTTTTATGAATCCAAGCAACTGACAAGCTTTCCAAAATAGTTAGGACTAGCATTAGGACGCAATTGTGGTGGAATGATTCCCCAAGTTTGTTATCTGATATCCTCAAAAAGGATAATACATACATAATCTGTTTTTTTTTATATTAAATTACTTTCTGTTTGCTCAAGGGTTTTTATTTAAGGACGAAATATAACATAAAAATAATTATTCGTGAATTAGTTTTCGAGAAAAGAAGATTATATTAAAAGAAAATATATTTACAAAAAATTGAAAAAAAACATCAAAAACAAAGTTCAACAAGGTCACCACCCACTACAATTGCTTCTCAGTAAACAGCACTTGCAACGAAGAATAACCACTAAAGGTACCGCCTCATGAACACTAAAGGATGAGGTATCCTTAATTACCAAAATAATTTCTTACTTGCTCCGTCTCCAACTCCCATGAACACGAAAATTATGCTATATCCAAAATTTCTACATTATTGTATAAGAAATCAAATAGTAGAAAGTTTTCCTTGTTACAATTGGACCTCTACATTAAAAATTAAAATAATGTCTCTTGCAAATACCAGTTGCAGTGGTTACATTTCTAAGAATCTTAATTCTCTGATTATATTGAATGGAATTAGACAAGAACAATGACCCACATACAACCCTTTATATACCTTACGTGCACTTGGCACACATTTACATTCACACTCTCTACTCACCGACTCATAGATGTACACCTCACACAGTCACACAAACTATACTAACCACACTCCCACATTATTATTCCCCCTCAAGGTCAAGGTGTCTCGCAAGAATATATTGAGCTTGCACACAAGCTATACTAACCACACTCTCACATATGAAAGAAATTAAAAACATAATTGCAGAGCATAAGGACAGAGTTTTTAGACACCATACATGAATGAAAGTGGAAGGCAGTGAAAAGGATATTATAGGTCTCGAATAATGAAGAAATAACAATAAAACAACAGTGAGATGATACGAGCTGAGTTGCAGACGGTTTACAATAAAGTCATTGTAGCAGCAACAATAACATATATTGTTCGCCTACAATGCAAGTAACACGAATTACCAGACAACACGTAGCATATACACTTATAATGTAGCTGAGATGATCAAGCAAAAGTAAAACAACTAATAAAGAAGACCAGCTTGTGTTCTTTGTGCATTATTATTTATATACAGATGTGTACGGTGAGTTTTTCACGAGGGCTAGAATTATAAAATTACCCTTTTGCCCAGCAGCAGGAACATAGAAGTATATATGCATATTTTATAAGCATACTTTTAGCCTTAGATCAATACGCGAAAATACTGTATCTTTACTTATATTCCACGGGTGAATTAATAATACAGTGTTTACAGATATCTATAGACATTCTAAACTGATACTATAGTCTATCTAATATTCACAATATTTATTCAATATCGAACCAGTTCAAGTCACATAAATTCCACAGTTGAATTCCTTGAACTTGTCTCGAATGCGCACCAATGTTCCAATAACATCTATTAATTCTGAAAATAGCTAATGCATGATATTCTAGCTTAATATCTTGCTCGAAAAGAGCGAATTATAAACTGCCATCCTGACTTTACAAAAGTATGCCCCTTTAGCATTATGCTCAAGGATGTGCCATAAAATATGTGTCATTCCTCTTGGACGCGCCACAATCAAAGAGCAATGCCTCCAAAGGAGAACATTGTGCCTTAGCACTAGGATATCCCTAGCTTCTCCGAGCTAGCACCTAGGCTAGCAGTAGCTCATCAAGTCGCGTTTCCAAGGGACGCGCCACACTTTGCGCTGGCTAAAGCACCAACGCTAGCCAAAGTTAGGTTGTGTCCCCAAGGGATGCACCACTCGACGCTAGCTTGAAAGCGCTAACCAACTTAGGAAGCGTCCTCAAGGGATGTGCCGTACTCAGCGCTAGCTCGAAAGCGTTAACCAACTTAGGTAGCGTCCTCAAGGGACATGTCGTACTCTTTGCGCTAAATGCTAATCCATTTAGGCTGCGTCCTCAAGGGACGTGCCTTACACTTTGAGTTAAGCGCTAACCCATTTAGGTCGTGTCCTCAAGGATGCACCACTCTTTGCACTAAGCGCTAGCTTCACTCAGGTTGCATCCCCAAGGGACGTACCATACTTAAAGCCCTTTGCTCAAAAGCGCTAACTTATTTAGGTTGTGTTCCCAAGGGACGTACCACACTTTATGCTAGCTAAAAGTGCTAGCCATATCCAGGTTGCGTCCCCAAGGGACGCATTACACTTTTTCTCAAACGCTGGTAGGACAGTGCTAGCTCTATGTTGCTATATATCAAGCCTTGTTCTTAAGCGTGCTACGACTGGTCCTTAAGAACCCTCACACATTCTTGGCTTCAAACATCTTTCAGATTTGTGTCAAGTCACTTCAAAGCTACATTTGGCCATTACATTATGCCATGTTACTCCTAAGATAGCACATTGTAGATGATGGATTTTTAACAAAGGATAAAATAGTAAAATCGTCTCTACCCAACAGTAGAATTAAAGAAATAATATAATTTTGTCTATGCTTTTGACCCGGCATCAAAAGCATAAAATTCTTATTTTACATTCCGCAAGAGAATTAAAATATCAAATGCTCATTACTAGCATCTCATATTGATCATGTAGCCTCTATGAAAATAAACATACGATATTAGAGCCTCACCGGCTGAGCTCTCAATATTCTACATACAACACTAGTATTGTGCAACTCAGTGCTTACTCCTCTACAATGATAGGGAAACTCCTAGATGAATTAATCACTAGTATAGAGCATCATTGTCCTCAAAGTATCACTGGTGTTGATTACAATTCTTGCCCAGATGATCTCTCATTATACAAAATAAGCATCCAGAACACCTCTTTGTTTCTGAGTGGATGTTAATGCTCCTAGATAGATTGCCTACTAGAATAGAAAAACTTAATTCCTCTTTAAATTCTAATTAAATAACACTGATTGGTCATTGTTCAAATATTCAAAGTGGCTTTACATCAATATTCAACTTCTAATTGAATAACATTGATTGGTCATAACGCATAACAAGTTGCACACGGATGCACTAAGTAAAAACATCACACCTTCGTGTAGGCACTAAGTCGCCATCGCGTAAAATGCAAAAACTAAAGCTCCAATAATGATCGGTCGAGCTTAAACATACACAATTTAATATTGGTTGCATTAAAATCGTAATATTGGTTGAAATACAACGAAACCCTAATTTTGGTTTCTGTCACATCGTCATATCACCTTGCAAAAACGTGACAATGAATGTGGAATGGGGCAAAATGTTCTAAACAAAATATCTTCCTCTATATGTATACTACGACATACTAAAAGGGAATCCCATCCCGAATAACGGTCAAGGAGATAAGATCTAAACCCTAGATAAACTACAAGCTGAAAACTGTCAGAATTTCATCCGAATGATTACTGTTTGCTCCGTTTGGCGACCGAAACAAGCTCAAAACATAAATCATTTACCTCTAGGATGTATCCAGCGATCTCAGGATTCCGAATTGTGGCTGATCATCGAAAACGGACATCGTATGAAGAATCTATAGTGTTTTTACTGAAGTACGTCATGTCTGAAATTTTCACCTACGGGTGTAAATAACAATAATACTCTTCCAAGCTTCGGTCGGAGAACATCGGTCGGAGAGCTTCGGTCGGAGATCTTCGATCGGAGAGATTCGGTTGGAGATCTTCGACCGGAAAGCATCATTCGAAGAAGAATAAAGGAGAAAGGAATAAAATAGGGGATTTGTGGGACCGGCGCCAACCAAGTGCTCACACGACCAACCAAGTGCTCACACGACTTGAGGCTTGAACGACTAGCATCATTCGAGTATTTATTGAAAAATACAAGAAAGATCTGACCAACTGAGTCGTATAGTGATTAAAATGATTTATTGAATAAACAACTAACTCTAGGCGCAGTAAAAAAGTACAGACTCAATGTGTATTAAACTTCAGATCTGTCACAGTTACTATTCATGAAACCGTTACAAAAGGTGTTAAATTGAAAGAAAAGGTAGTGGAAATTAACAACCGTTCAGGATCTATAGTAACAATTTCTTCATCTTCTTCCTCTCGACCTGTACTTGCAGCAACAATGGTTTTTCTTTTTGGATTTTTTTTCTATAGCTTCTCTGGCAGAGCCAAGCCCCCCAAATTCTTTTGTACTCCTCTCTATTTATAATAGAGCACCAATAACTCGATTAAATCTTCAAGAGTATCTTCTTTTTATTGAATATAATTCTCGACAGGGAAGAAAATCGAATGAAAATATTTTCTTCTCTGTCGATCATTAAGACATGATTCTGTTTTCTTTTCGGTCTTTAATTCTCAACAAGCTCTGTGATTGTGTTTCCTCTTCAAATACGTTATTCTTTGTTCACATAATATCTCAAATCAAAACCCGAGATCTTCCTGTGAGAGAATATCTCACTAGATTTTTGGTTTCAAAGGTTTCCAAAACTTGTACGTGATCCTAATAAGGTAAGAGGATAATTCGTATCTTTAAAACTCCTTGAGTATTTCAAATACTCGTCAACCAAATCTCGCTGTTTGAAAGAAAGGCCTCCCGCCAAAACTTTAATTCAAATTTAAGAAGGTGGTTGTATTTAAAAAACACTTGGGTGCCTTTAACATTTTTCTGGGGTGCCTTTAGTAATTTTTTCCATGGGGTACAAATATCACTTTTCGAGCCAATTTTTCCACAAAAGTTTATTTTTCCAAAAATACCTACAAATATAATAAAAATAATAATATTAATACATAATCGAGCACTATCAAAATAAAGAATTGAGAAAAATCAGACACAAAAATGTGTCTATCAAACGGTTATTTCTTGATTTAAGCTGATTTCGTACAGATTGATCTCTCGAATCTTAAAAGTACTTATCCAGTACAAATGTTTGATGTTTAAGCGATTTGGTGTTTAATCGAGTGACTTGCTTCGACTGGCATAACTTGGTCTCTCATTGCTCTGACTAGCTTTACCCTTCTTCACTATTTTCACTTTTACCCTCAAATCGTTTTTACCCACAAACACACATAACCATTAAAACTTACCAGACTCAGTATTGATCAGTCAGTCTGTCAATCTAGTGAGTTGTGCAACTTGCCTCACTGACTTAGCAAGTCCTTGACTTGACTTAAAACAAAGTGATAGTCCACGACTCCACTATTTTCACGAGATATCAAATACAACACATGGGGAGATTCTCATTGGGGTATTGGTCTGGCGGTCTACGACAATCGTGCGTTGTGGAAGCACATCCATGAGCAAGAAGGTAACAAGTAGTGTGACAGTTATAGAGTAGTTGAGAGCACGAGGAGTAGTGGTCATACAAGTCCTCCCCATTTTTCGGACATGACTCCACTATAATCTCCACAATCGTTACTCTTCCTCTTCTAGGATAACTTCCACCACTTACGAGAAATCAGTATGTCGCCTCAGAAATATAAATAGATGGCTTCATCTATTCAAAATAAAAACAAGAGAGAACTAAAAGACAAGATATACAGAATTAGCGATTCATCCCAGAGATAATCCATCTATATCACACATTACAATTACTCATCACACTGAGATTTTCTCAAACTTCTTTGTTTTCCTCCCCTAAGACCTACCCAATCTTTTCCACCTTTGTGATCGAAGCAGGACGTGAATGGACATTTCTTGGTTTAGGCTCGTCCTGTTCGAGCTTGATCTCTCGAACCT
Source organism: Papaver californicum (assembly GCA_023531435.1). Classification (NCBI taxonomy): domain Eukaryota; kingdom Viridiplantae; phylum Streptophyta; class Magnoliopsida; order Ranunculales; family Papaveraceae; genus Papaver; species Papaver californicum. Next base: position 3,092,887 of record JAJJMC010014815.1, read on the forward strand.
ACCTGAAAGTACGATTCTACCGTATATTTTTTTTCACCCTAAAACAACTGAAAACTCCATCTCACAAAGCCATATATTTGCACAAAGGAGCTGAGTTGAAGAAAACACCACACCTACATATTATCCATCTTGCAAACACCAGTAATACCAATTTTTTTTAAAACCATTGTACTAAAAATTTGTTACTCAATTACAAACTGCTACTAGATGACTACCAAAGTTGCAACTAACCACTGCAACTTACTTGCACACTGCTCGAAAAGTAAATACCAATTTGGAAAGTGTGTGCCAATACCCAAAATAAAATGGATCATACATAATCAAGGCTGCAATGTAATTACTGAGTGGAACCGTGGACATTGCTTAAGTTATTGCTCATACGCTAGCATAAAGAAAATTTGTAGGTGCTTGATCAGTGAAGAGAAGCAAAAAACCAATTGAGAAAAGAACAATATTCGAACCTTGGCTCATGTAATCACATGAACACTCTTAACCAAAAAACACTATTATCAGCTACCATAATCAGCACATACTATGGATACCTCACAAGTAGTCCCTTACTAAATGATTTTGACTTCAAACATATAAGTATTAGAGATGAATCAACATTACGGGAAAAAAAACTCTGAAGAAAGAACAAAATCTATATCCAATACTCACAAGGATAGTAGTCCATTTGCACCAACAATTGAATTGCACAAACATCACGAAGCAGCAGTCGGTAACGTAAGCAAGGACCAAAGAGTATTGATTGATAATAATCACTACATCCTCACACCAATATTATACTATCATAGAACCTATTGCAGAGTTCGACGAGAGAATAAACACTCATCGAAAATAGGCACACTCAAGAGAAAAGCAAAACAAGAAAATCAAAAGGAAACGAAACAAACAGAACATGAAGTAGGAAATGAAAGTGAAAAGGAAATTGAACCAAATGTTAGATATTGAAGTGTGATTGAGGACCAAAAATAGAAACCAAAATCTTAATCAAGATATGAAAAATCAAATAAAACTCAAATTGTTGATGTATAATGACCAAATTGAATCTATCGCAAATGAACGTATGTGAAATAGAAAGTAAATGAGATTGAAATCAATTCCGAGGAATGAAAAGCAAATCGAAGAGAGAGTTGAAGATGCATAAAACGCATAATGTTAATCAAAAATGAAAACAACATGAAAAAAAATCGAAATACAATGCTAGTGATCTTTGCACTAGTCTTACATGCTTTGGAAATTGAACAATGTTGATGATCTTGCATTAATCTTACCTAATTGAAATAAAATTGAACAAAGCTGGTGATATTGTACCAGTCTTACATGTAAACGATCTCAAATGGATCGAAAATAAAACTGAAAAGTAAAACTAAAATATAATCAGAAATAGAAAGTAAAATTAAAAATGAAACAAGATTACCAATTGAAGTTGTAGTATTGGCAGCAACAAATCATAGAAGAATAAACATGGTGTAATTTGAGGAAGAACCTTAATATAAGTCCAGATCTTAATCCTTAAGAATTTCCAACCACATTATTGAATGAACAAGAACGATTACTATTAAAGGAGCCGAAACAATTGGAACCCTAATTTCATAGCAAAGTTCCATAGGATCAAAGCCGTTAGGATGACCCTCTTGATAGCATGGTTATATTTCTAAGAATCTTAATTCTCTAATTCTATTGAATGGAATTAGACAAGAACAATGACACACATACAACCCTTTATATACCATGACTTCCTCACGTGCACTTGCCACACAATATTCACACTCTCCACTCACCCACTGATACATGTACACCTTACACATTCACACAAACTATACTAACCACACTCTCACACTATTATGCAGTACCATAGTCGTGGTGAAATAAAGTCATATGTGACACAATATATTTCCTGCTCGTTATTTTTTATGTAGTGTTTTATATTTTTATTTTTTTATTTTTTGATCGATAAAGTATCCTAGACCAAGAAAAAACAACACGGTTAAAGACCAACAATTTACTTCAGCAAAAACATATATTACATAAGGAAACATAGATACAACTATAAAGCTGTAATTTAGTTTTAATGAAGAAAATAAAGTGTATAACTATAACCTTGCGAATTCTATTGGAGGGAGTGAAATAAATAATTTTTCTTATACTTCTTATAAATTTTGGGTTTACAGATGGAGAAACGCGGGTCTTTTTTTTTTCCCTTTTAAATTTTGGGTTGAAATAGTCGTGGATCAGTTTTACGGATATCGATCCAGATACCCGACCCAAAACATCGGCATCAATGCCCATATTTTTGAAACACATTGTTATTCAGGAAAATACTCTGTTTTGACTAGAATTTGTTTTTCTTCGATTTGACATAAGTTACATCCTGAATCAAGCAACTAAGATTGTTTTAACAATCTTCGAGAAGAAATTTATTTGACATAAGTGCTTGAATTATGTGAATAAGAGGGTTTTGAGAAAATTGACCGTTGAATGTTTTTTGAATTTTGAATGAATATATATAGATAATTGAACGATTTCAATCGATTCGATGGATTATTTGAATAACTTTAAACTGCTAATGTGTTCATGAGATTGTGTTTGATGTAATTTCTAATTAATTTGATTGATTAATTTAAATTCGAACTTAATTCGTAAAATTGTGAGAACCAATAAACGAATTCTAAATTTTGTGGACATTTATTATAACGGACAACTAAACATTTTACCATCATATAGAAGACCTTTTTAAAGCTCGGCCAACGATATCATTGGAAGTTAAAACTCTCAAATTATGAGATTCACCTTTCCAGAAACCGGACGAGACCGTAAGTCATGTTCGGTCAGCGAGCTTACCCAATTGCTTAACCGATGAAGTTTGTATTTTTGATGTACAACTGAGGATATATGTGTCATTTTGGTAAGAGAAAGACTAGATAACTGAAAGTGAGTAGTACTGGTAGAGAGAGTGGGGAAGGTGAAAGGTGTGTTTTCACCTTTTTTTTTTTATTTTTAATTCCCTAATAATTTAATTTGTTTCTTTTTTATTTGTTTTTCTTTCCTTTTGGTTTTAGGAAGAAAGAAGCAGACCAGTTTTTTCATCTCTCTCTTTACTATCTCTCCTCTACCACCTCTCTTCTCCACTCTCTAATGGAGTCCATGGATCACACTCCTCTCACTACACCAAATCGCTAGCTTACTCTCAACTTCATTCTAACCAGTACGTTCAAAGATCTCTCTGCCTCTCCCACTTTCGTTAAAAACTGTATCTTTTTATCTCTGTGTTTCTGTTTTCAGAGTTCGGATTATATTCTTTGGCTTATAACTTGAATTGAAATGTGGGTTTTGTTTAGTTCGTAGTAATGAAAATGGGTTTTAATTTTTGGATTATAAAAGTGCTTGGAATGGTAGGAATCATGTGATTGAAATTACTACTTCAGTGTACTGTCTTTTTTATTTTTGAGAAATGAGAATATGGTTTATTTTTTCCTATCTGGATTTTAATTTTTTTTTTTGGACTTTGAATGATTAATAATGTTAGGGTTACAGAGAAATGTATAATTAGGGTTTTCTTCACAAAGATCTCAATTTTAGTTAGTGATTCTTTGTTGTGTTGTGAATGGAGAATTACTGAGTTTTGTTTAGTGATTTTAAAAGTTTAGTTGTAAGAACTTAATTTTGGTATTCATTGGATCTCAGTATTTAAAAATATGAATCTGCACAACAGGTGTTTGTTAAAAAGTCTTTGTGGCTGTGTTGCTTAAAATTTAGATCTCGTTTGGGATAAGATTTCAGTGAACTACAACTACTACTTCTGAATTAAGTGTACATACATAATAAATGCTTTTTCTGTGAAAACTCTGACTAGTTTTTTTGATAACCAGATCTTGATCTGTGTGTTTAGTAGTTCAGTTTTGTTGCTTGGATTACACATGTTAGAAATGTGGATCTTGACTAGAAATAGCACAAGTTATTAGGGTGAATTTTAGGATTTTGGTATGTTACGAGTTGTATGTATGGTTTTGTTTTTTCTCAGGGTTCTCGTATTCAGATTATGGTCTTGCTATAATATTAATGTGACAACTCTTAAATAAGATGTATTGTGTTTTGATGGGTTCGTGCTGTCTTCTCCATAGGGATATGCATTTCAATTCAATTGACCTTGATCTCATTTTGCTGCAGTTTCTGTCACTATCGCTGATGCTTTCCAAGAGAGAAACCGAAGCCTGATTCACGAGTGCAACTGTCTAGTTTGGTGTCTTACTTCTGTTAATATATTAGTGAAATTGCACTCATCTATTTCTTCTGGGGTTACTTTAAACTGCCTTGATGGGTTCACGATTCCCATCCCATCAGCTCAGGAATGGCCTGTATGTATCAGGCCGGCCAGAACAGTCCAAGGAACGGCCTATCACAATGAGCTCGACGGCAATGCCATACACTGGTGGTGATATAAAGAAATCCGGCGAACTCGGGAAAATGTTTGATATTCCTGTGGATGGTTCTAAGTCAAGGAAATCTGGACCTGTAGGTAATCCTCCTATGAGAACTGGGTCATTTGGAGGGGCAGCCTCACACTCAGGACCAATTATGAATTCAACGTCTAGAGCTAGCTATTCAACGTCAGGTCCTGTAACCTCAGGGATTGGAGCTGGACCAACGGGTGGATCAAATAGACAAAAATCTAGTTCTGGACCATTAAACAAGCATGGGGATCCAATTAAGAAGTCATCTGGTCCTCAATCAGGAGGAGTTACACCAGCTGCTCGGCAGAACTCAGGTCCTCAAGCACCAGTTCTTCCCGCAACTGGTCTCATTACATCCGGACCCATTACATCTGGTCCACTGAATTCATCAGGTGCCCCACGGAAGTTTTCTGGTCCATTGGACTCTATGGGTTCGCTTAAGCTGCATAGCACATCAATTGTTAATAACCAGGCTGTGACTAATCTCAGTCAGGAAGACGACTATTCCTTTAAGAGAAACTTCCCGAAACCAATATTGTGGTCGGTTATTCTTCTATTTGTGATGGGATTCATCGCTGGAGGTTTTATTCTTGCTGCTGTCCACAATCCTATTCTTCTCGTTGTTGTTGCAGTTCTTTTTAGTTTTGTTGCTGCCCTTTTTACTTGGAATAATTGTTGGGGAAGAAAGGGTGTCACGGGTTTTATTGCTCAATATCCCGATGCTGAGCTTAGAACTGCAAAAGATGGGCAGTATGTTAAAGTCTCTGGGGTATGTAACTCACCGAGGATAACCTATAATCTGTGTCATGTGGTCAACATTTTTCTCTTGTTAATTCACATATTGGAACGTGCTGGCCATTTTTGTTCTTCAGATGCACTTTTTTTTCGATGTGGCTATACATATCTGAGTAATCTGGAGAGAGAAAATGAGGGCTTGAGAATTAGTTATATGAATTTTGTAGATGGATTGGATACATGGAATTGCGATTCGATAACATATCCGATGAAGAAATAAAGTGATATCATGGATACCTGAATTTTTTTTGTTACTGTAGCCAACTACTATATAGTCATTGTTCTTGTGCTTTTCTTAGATAAGAGACTGAATGCTTGGATAGCTGTTATGTTATCAACCTTTCTCCCCTTGCTAGTAGTATAATATTCTTCAAATGTTCTTTCTATCAAATTGTTTAACTGCTTATGATGGTTTTATTGTTGTTACCAACTTATGGCAGGTGGTTACTTGTGGAAACGTGCCCCTCGAGTCATCCTTCCAAAGGGTTCCAAGATGCGTTTACACATGTACAAGTTTATATGAGTATCGAGGATGGGATTCGAAGGCTGCCAATGCTGCTCACCGTCGTTTCACATGGGGACTCCGGTCTTTAGAGGTGTGTTAGCCAAACTATGATTTTAGTAGTTATCCATGTTCTGGAAAACTTCCCTGTAGCAACAACTAAAATAATGTTTTGTTTTATATACCTGCGAGTAGTTGGAGTCATTTATTTTGAGGATAGTTTGTCTTTTAATTATTTGATAACAAAAATTAGCTAGAGAACTCTTACTCGTTTCTAGTTGATTGATGTTTTCGCATTGATTGGGGCGTTTTGTTCTTTTTGCACAGAGGCACGTTGTAGACTTCTATATCTCTGATTTCCAATCTGGCCTGAGAGCATTGGTTAAGACTGGTTACGGTGCGAGGGTGACTCCATATGTGGATGAATCTATTGTAGTTGATGTCAATCCCTCAAACAAAGATATGTCCCCGGACTTTGTCAGATGGTTGCGAGACAGGAATCTCTCAAGTGATGACCGTGTCATGCGACTGAAAGAAGGGTAAAGATTATTTCTTTTCAACATTTCCTCTATTTCCAGTTTACTCTGTGATAAAATACTCATCAAACATGCTAAAAACTAGAGTTCAATATATACCAATGCCTTTGATGGTGTTTCCATTTAATGCCTAAACGTTTTCAATTTTGTACCTTTTTTCTTTTAATAGTTACATAAAAGAGGGCAGCACTGTTAGTGTAATGGGAGTTGTGCAGAGGAACGAGAATGTGTTAATGATTGTGCCACCGCCTGAGCCGCTCTCAACTGGATGTCAATGGGGGAAATGTATACTCCCAGCAAGTCTAGAAGGTATCGTGTTAAGATGCGAGGATAGTTCAAAGATCGACGTCATACCTGTTTGATATTTTGTGGGGGTTTGATACGTTGATGATACTTATAAGGTTATTTTGTTCAGGTAAAAAGTGCAATTTGTTGGGGATAAATTTAGATTTTGTTTGGTAGGATGTTCATGATTTGTGAAATGGTGGCTGTGATGATAATGATATGGGTTTAGAGTTGGAAGATGGTGGTGTTTGTGTATAGTTTTTTTTTTTCTTCTTTTTGTTGCTTTTTTTTTCCTTTCTCCTTTTTAGGGTTTGGAAGCTTTTGTAATGGAGAAAGGGAAAGATGGGATTTGGTAATTGTAATGATTCTTACGTGTAGAAAAATAGAACTTTGATGTGTTTTGAAGAAAGAGATTTGAGTTGGTGGTGGGGAGTTTATATTAAAGAAATGTTTGGATATATTTTGAGTAGTAAAATTTGGTTTCTCTCTAGTCTCTCCAAGTTTCTCTCGAGTTGTTTCATGACTTGCATCTCTTTTGCGTTGAGTGTTTATGCCTTCAATAGTTCACTGCTAGTCGAATTTGATTTGTAATGCAGCAAAACATATGAACCATTTCTGGTGCGGAGAACACAAAATAGTTTGTCCCCTACGTTGTTTACTGGGCACTGTAACCATTTAGCCATTGATGCAGAGAGTCATGTTCTCGGGGATTTAATCAAATTAGAATCCTATATATGTCACATAAAGTAGTGCTGTGTGTCTCAAATTTCATGATATGATTCTTGAGGAGAAGGCTTATGACACTCTTGTTGTCGCTCAACTGCCAACACAAACTTAACTAACCAAATAAGTCTTTTTCAATAAGATTTTACCAAAGACACTAGAGATCAGATGATAAGACAACAAATGTTTTAGTAGGTTCTGCTCTGCAATTTAGTTCAGGGGTAACTCCCAGCAGTTGTAAAATAGTTTCAAAATTTTTAGTTGTGTACGTAAATGTTTATTAGTATCAGAATTTTGTTGATCTTTCAATAAATCTCCTCACCTCCTCTAACCTGTTACGGACCCAAAACATCATAGCCGTCCGACACAGTCGCAAAATTGGATGACTAAGATCAACGCACTGTAGGGTCTCATACCAAATTAAACGGCTGAAGTCTACTAAATATACATCTGAATCTGATAGGACACAGAAGTTTTCTTATTTAGGTTTTGGGTATAGTTGGGATTTTCTCTGTCTAACTCAAACCTCCAAAACCCCTTGTCTGTGTTAGACCTCTTTCAGGATCACTGATACAGTAAGTTCACTTTCCTCGTATCTTTCTAGTTGACATGATGGGGCTTTCTGATTTTGTTGAATTGTTATGTTAATTTTCTAGGATATTTCTGGAGCAAGAGATGATAACCTAGTATTACTGATTGGTTTGATTATGAAAATTGGTTACTTTTGTTGGCTCAATTTGTTTATTTTTTTAGATTTATTTGACTTAAATGCAACCTGGGGTTTTCCCAAAATGTGATTTTTATTCCAGATATGATGTTATAGTCTATGTAGATGAAGTGTTTGAATTGTTGCGTCAAAGAAAGCAATTGCCAGATTTAATTTAGGTCAGAATCAAATTCATATTTGATGAAACGCTAGTTTGATTACTGAAATCCTTATGTAGGGTTCATAAATTGCTCAGTTTGCATTAGAACCAAATAGAATTAGACAACTTTGATGCAATTAGGGTTTTCAATACTTGAACTAGTAAGTGATTTAACCCCATCAACATTATTTAGAATAAGATATTCATTTATCTGTTTGTTGGACTTCTTTAGTTTCAAATCACTATCTAATGTTCGTTCTCTTTGAGCGTGCTGTTATACCTAGACTTCTTGGTTTTGTTACTTTTGAAGAATAGACCATGTGTCCATGTCACTTGAGTAAAAACCTACTTTCTTTGTTGTTTCGACTTTCTTTTTGATGGTTAGAAAGATCTGTGGATGTATGAACTTGGGGAAACAAGAAGTTTAGTTACAAGTTACAACTTACATATCAAACAACCTCACAAAGGCCAACAAATTAAATTAGGGAATGAAGCTAGTGGCTTTTGTGTCCTCATGTAGTGGCCACTATCCGAATAATTGTAAATATTAAACATGCTGTTAGTTGTCATAGTGGCTATTGTCCACTTTCAATTATCTCCTTTCAATCTGTATTTGTAAGTCTATGTGTTAGAGTGTGTACAGTATATACCAATCAGGCGAAGCCTCATCTGTCGGATGGTTAGATAGAAAGTTATTAGATTTGATATAACTTGAGATGGTACACAAACTAATGGCTATATATGTGACAGAGAATTGACAAAGTTTTGCTAGATTTTTCTGCTATTATTTAAAATTACTATGGCTGTGATAATTTGGCATTGAAGGTTGAGAATCTGACTCTAATAACTTTCTATCTAACCATCCAACTGGTGAGGCTTTGACGGTGTGCCTTTGCCATATTGCATGAATTGTTACTCATATTAGTAACCTTATAGAACAAAGAGTTGTCGAGTATGATAAAAATTGGGTCCAAAGTAGATTATCATTTCTTACATGGTTGTATTTGACTTTCTCTTTTATTTCTTTTCTTGTAGGAGGTTATAGTTGGTTGCTAAGTACACAAAGCTGAAAAGGAATTAGAGTCAACGGATGATTTGATCTGAATCAGGGGTTACATTGATAATTATAGGTAACTTAGGTGTGCATTTGCCTAGAAGCTCTTGATTCATTTAGATAGATTGGAGCAGGAAAGAATGAAAGGGAATCCAAAAAGCAACAATTCGACAGGCCTGCCACGAAAGCGATTTTATAGAGCACGTGCGCACAGCAATCCCCTAAGCGATTCACACTTCCCTGTTCCCACTGCACCTTCCGAAGTTGACTATACCTCGCACTACCCACACTACTATCCTTCAGAAGAAACCTGCAATAAAAATGGTGATTCCAACGTTGATTTTAAGGGTGCAATTCATAAACCCCAGTTGAAAAAAATACAATTTGCTGATGTTGGTTGTGGCTTTGGGGGTTTACTTATCAGCCTTTCAACTCTTTTTCCTGATACACTAATGATTGGAATGGAGATTCGCGATAAGGTGACAGAGTACGTGAAGGAACGGATACTGGCTTTAAGAGAAACAAATCCGGGCCAGTACCAGAATGTATCTGTTGTTCGCACAAATTCCATGAAATATATTCCGAATTTCTTCGAGAAAGGGAAGCTTTCGAAGATGTTCTTCTTGTTCCCAGATCCTCATTTCAAGGAGAAGAATCATAGACGCCGTGTTATTAGTACACACTTGCTCGACGAATATGCTTACACACTCGAAGTTGGTGGAATTATATATACAATCACTGATGTAGAAGAACTTGGGGAATGGATGAAAGACTGTTTGGCACGCCATCCTCTTTTTGAAGCAGTTCCGGAAAAAGAACTCGTAATTGATCCAGTTGTGAAGCTTTTGAGTTCTGCGACAGAGGAAGGACAAAAGGTTGCTAGAAATGGTGGTCAGACTTTTCTAGCAGTTTACAGACGGATTGCACTATCAAAAATAGAAAACGGGGTTTAATATTAGCTGTTTTTATTGGGTTCCAGGAGCATTTGAGGATTCAGCACTGTTTGGTGAAACCAACAGGAATGTCAAGATGGAATTGAATCCAAATGGGTGATGAAGTGTTGTTATCCACTTCTTTTTTTGGACTCAATTGTTGACGATTTATTGTTATGGTGAAGTGTTGTTATAGGCAAAGAAGGTTAGGGGTGTTAATTATGATGAAACAATCTCCTCTGGAATTAATGCAGTAGCCTAAATTTTCGTTTCACTTTTGATAATTTTTGTTTTTTGCAACTTGAAATCAAAGTATCTTTGGTCTTTGAGTTACCATTGCCCTTGGAAAGACTACTTTTATTTCGTTGTACGATGTCTTTCATTGGGTTTCAATTATGCCTCTTACTTGGCTCGTTTGGGACCAACTGCTGTTTTTGAGTCAATGATTTTTGTTCCAGAAGATCTTCCCAGAGTATGGATGCAAAAGAACGGGTGTCTATCGTTCAGTGTGTGATTTAACAGGTGCAGGTTGAGATACTAGAGGCTCCTTAGGAGGGCAACAGAAGCAGAAGATACTGGAGGCAGACACTAGAGTAAAGACAACCATGATGCAGATACTTGACGAGCAATTTCCCAATTGTGGGATATATGGAGATTGCTGAAAAGCGACAGAGGCTGTTCATGGAGGTCAGCAGTGCCTTTCCTAGAGAAACCGTGGAATTTTACACGACTGCATCTCAGTTATCTGTATTTGTTTCGGGTGTGTATATAAATTTGTCTTTTGGGGTTCAAAAAGTTTAGCTGATGCCTGGTGGTGTGTTTAGCCACACCTAGCAAATGCTGAATCTTCTTCCCCTCTTTAAACAAAGTAACCCAGTTTGCACAAAGTGAAGGTTTCATAGGGTTGAAAGTAACTAATTTTCGTACATGAATGTAATATAGAAAATAATGACTGACAATTATTGACAAACTTTCCTATGAAATCCTAATAGAACTGATGAATTTGTATGCTTTCCAGCTACAAAGTCACAAAACTTATCTCAAAATGAGAACATCATATATGACTACACAAACATCCCAAATATCTACCGAATAGATTTGTTAATAACCAGCTTACGAACCAGAGAACGAGGATCATATTCACATTCAATCACAAGTTTTATCCTCATTAGCACAATACTGATAATACTAATAATAAACCTCACAATTCTAAGCATATCATTATGAATAATAACAAGTATTCTACTATATTATCATTATTAGGAACTTAAAGGGTTTGCAGTCATATAATTTGGTAACAGTAAGTGTAAAATGTGTCTTAAAGTATCAACCATTTATGCGTGGTCTCATCCTCTCAGACGAAGATGCCGAAGTCCTCGGCTACAACAAAATCATCATTGTTCTTAATCCAGGCACTAAGAACCTTATTAGAACCAAGCCTTGTCATGGAGATGGAAAAAGTGGCATTATGTAGAGTACAGACAGACAGCTTGGTTGTAGTTAACACATAGAATTATCCAAAATTCCAAAGAGCAACAACTAACTTCAATAATTAGGTGCTGTGTTCAGCCTCTTGTTTATCTCAATATCATCTAAATTGTTTACACGACAAGCATCTACTTTGCAGAGTGGAAGTTTTCAAAGTTCTCTTGTCTTTTTCTTCCAATCTAGCAATTGCTGAATCTTGTTTTTCTCCATAAGCAACATCTCCTCCATTTGCAGTTTGCACACATTCAAAGTTAAGTAAAATTATGTTAGTTGCTTACAGTACTCTGCCTACTGATTTTTTTCTAAACAAACTTTCTTACATTTTCCAATTTAACAATGTTTTCGATATACAAAATTGTATACATTCTAGTAACAAAAAATCGCGAAACATGTCATAAATGACGGAATTAATCATGTGAATTTGGTACCTACCAACTTATGAATCACGGTACGGTTAATCCACTACGCATTTGATCATAAGTCCTTTCCTCAATTCAACAATACTTTTAATATTTATAAACCTTACATGCATTGTTGCGCTATAAAAAAAATGCACCAAGACAAAAGGATTGACAAACTTGGATTCCACAATTTTGTCCATCAAGTGATGCTAAGAAAATAAGAACCAAATAGGTCCCCTAGTACCACGGGAAAAGACTATATAATTTAGAACCCGTATAGCGATTTTTGGATTCACGGAGGTTTTTTTATATAAAGATAAAATATGATCATTAGTTATTCATTTTAATTTTTTTTTATCTATTATATTTTTATGATGGCTAAATGATTTCTATTTAGTTATTAATAATAAATTTAATTAGTTAATAGATTAAACTAATAAAATGATGTTATAGTTAATGAAATCAAATCAGATTTTTATATGTTTTGTTTTGGTGGGAAGAAAAGAAGAAGAAAAAAGAATGAGTTTTTTTGGAGATTTTGGAAAACCCTAGATTTTGAATCTTTGATTCACTCAACCAAAATAAGTGATTCTAGTGAGAAATTTGAGGTGGATGGATCCTTATATGATATGGAAACCAAATTTTACATACTTCATAATGAAAATCGTGATTTATCCAACCAAAGATTGATTTTTTTTAGCTTTTCAGACTTGTTTAAAGTCGAGTTTTTCCCTTTGTAACCACCGTAGGACTAATTTATGGTTGGGTGATTATGAATTTCTAACCGTAACTGAAACCCAATTTTTAACCAGTTACGGTTGGATTTGGTATATCGAACCCAACTGTAACCCAATTACGGTTGGGTTTTGGTCAGTTAAAATTGGGTTCAATATACTAAAACCCAACTGTAACTCAGTTATGGTTGGATTTTGGTCAGTTACGGTAGGGTTCGATATACCAAAACCCAACCATAAAAAGCTCCTTCAATTTTTTTTTTATAATTACGGTTGTTCTGAAAATGCAATTACGGTTGGATTTTTAAGAACTCCCAACCGTAACACTTTCAGAGCTTGATTTTACGGTTGAGATTTGTGAAAAACCCAACCGATTACACTGAAAACCTAATTTTACTAAAAATTCAATCAATCAAACAATTTTCAAAAAAAAAAAACCCGTCAAATTTATCAAATAATACTAACATAAATCATGTGTCTTTGTTGGAGAGTTTGAAATTATCCATCGATTTTTTCTTGGATTTCTTAATTAGGTTGTTGATGATGTTTAATTTGTTGGTTGGGTTATTGTTGATGATGTTCAAGAAGATGAATAGGTTTTAATTTAGTTATTATGTTTTAATTTTAGAGGGAGGATAATTTAGACATTTTACTATTGTTTAGAATACCCCTTAACCAACTATTTGAGTACCTTCAATCTTGGAAAAACCCCTCTGTTAAAACCATAAACCCCTCTATAAAGCTTTATAACTTAATTCCGTCCTCATAAACAGAATAAGCTTACTATAGGTTCACATCCTGCATCACATTCTCCATCGAAATTGGTTCAAAGAAACGACAATATGAGTTGACATGAGAAATATAGCTCAACTCCAACTTAAATCTCAAAAGAAAGGACAAAATAGTAAGAAAATTACAATATGCGTTAACAAGAGGCAAACATAATTTCACATACAATGGTCACAAGTCACGGACAGGATGTAATTGAATAAGCTTAAATCTCAAAAGATTAAGAGTTTTAATGAAAATCACCTGCTTCCATTTATGTATCAATGGATCTCTTCCTCTCTATTGCTGCTTCATCTTCTGAAAAACCTATTCTTCTATTTTTTACTTGATATTTTCACTCTCTCTGATCCATTGTTTCCGTATCTTCTTCTCCTAATGCTTTCAGTGAAACTAAGGTTTTAATATAAGGAATTGCTTCTTCTCCTAATGCTTTCAATGAAACTAAGGTTTTAATATAAGGAATTGCTTGATAAATAGGTTCATCATAATTCACAAGCATTTTAGAACAAGAAGAATTTAGGTCTCACAAGCATTTTAGAACAAGAAGAATTTAGGTCATAAGAAAAGAGACCGGTATCACTACGACATAGAAAAGCACCACTCTTCATCAAGGCAAGCGGTTTGATATCTACAGAATTCCCCAACTCCAGGACTGGTAGTCCTCCGGATCCTTCGTTTTACAATCACCATTGTTTTTCTTTAAAAACCATATGTCAGAAGTTTTCACAGACATTTCATGGTTAGCACAATACAGAAATCCACCCAAAACCCCAAGTGAAAACCATGAACACGAAATATAGTTGTGTGGAATAGGTAGTGATCACAGAACTTTTCATCAGCCAAATCGAACGCAATGATGTGTCTATCCTCGGTAACCCAATGAAGAGTTCCATTTGCAAAAGTACCTTGTGATTGACAAATATTATACAAACAAAAATCTAATTTGTATTCTCCTACGTTTCTCCATCCATTGCCACTCCCAAGATTGTATACCTCAACGACATGTTCAATATTGAGGTTTTTCCCCAATTCGTTGATTCTAACAACCCTGTACTCCATACTCAATGGAAGATAACCAAATCCACTCAAGATGCGATCAGAAGATATTTGAAGTTTCTTCACCTCTGAAAGGATAAGATACTCTTTTGTGACTGGATTACAGATATAATAATCAGCATTAAATCCAGTTAGACAAATTAAACCATGAGATGAATCATTAATATAATAAGCCTGAAATAGAGGGCTTACGTTGATCTTAGTAATTTTACTCGAGGGTGTCTGCTCATCATTATTCATCTCATTTTACTCAAAAATATTGAGCCGCCGACCAGAGCTCATATAAATGAAACTTAACTTACCAGGATTATGATCGTTGAGATGAAGTAGATGCCATTTAGAGAAAAATGGATGACACACAAGATTTCTCCAAGGCTTGCAAACTAATTTACTCTCCAAAACTGATTCAGTTGGTAACCTACTCAATATCTCTGGTATGATCTCTGTTGGGAGAGTGCTCAACTTTCCCATGAAGATTCTCGTTGAGAGGACCGAATCACAGACTATAGAAGACAAAGATGAATCTAGCGTTGAGAGAAGCTGGTAATTGAAGCTTGAAAATTAGGATTCAAATGAATGAAATAGGGGTTTAGGTTTGAGACAAAAGGGTAAAGCGGAGACGAAACGAAACGACGTGTTTGTCTATAATATCATATTAACTGAGTTAAGAGCAAGTCCACTGGGCATAGCAAATCGGGTAGATGTAACAATTTTGTGCCCATAGTGGAGCTAGCAAACATGGAAATTGGATAGACAAACCCTCAGGTTGAGATACGTCTCAACTTTGAAATGGTCTAATCAATATGAGTCAGTCGGCTTTACCTGGGCCGAGACTCCGCTTATATTGAGATGAGTGTCGTTTCATACTAAGACGACCGGTCTATGTTGAGATGACAACGATTAGTTCATCCAACGGTTTTTATTGCACTCTCTATAAATTCAAATAATTTCAACTTCAAAATCATACTTTTTACACCTAAAAATTCTTACAATTTCACTTCAATCTTGATCTTTTCATCTCAAACTCTAAATCATTCCTTTTTAAGAAAAAAATTCAAAAAAAATTGACCAACCCATCACAAAAGCAAAATAATTCAACAAAAAAAGCTTCATCGGGAAAGCCTCACGGTATAAAGTATAATCTAGATGAAGATAAATCTCTTTGCAGAGCTTATGTAGTATTTACGCTTGACCCTATCAATGGTGTTCAACAACAACATCCAACGCTTTGGGGGAATATTTTTAACAATTTGAAAAGGAAACTCGGAGTACAAATTACCTTGATGCTACCGGGTTGGCAGGTCATTTTTATGTAATTAGCAAAGGCATGAGCAATTGATAGCTTTGATAATGCAAATAATTCGCCGAAAAGAAAGCGATGATACTGAAGTCGATGTGGTAAATTACACTTCAATTTGTTTAATTGATTTTTAATTTTTTTATCAAGTCGTTGTAATAACTAATTTATAAGTGTTGAAACTGCAGCAACGAAAAACTCGAAAGCAATGGTAAAGAACAAGAAATACGAGACTACAAATTTTTCTCAAGGGTTTCCTTATTCTTCACTAGAAGCAAACTCAATCCCTCAACCCAATATAGGTGGATCCCATCATAGTAATTTTAATCTTAATGTTAATGGAAATACAGAAAGATATGATGGACCAGGTAACAAAAAAACAAAAATAAACATACATGCAGCTCAAGATGCCACACAATCATCCACTTCATAAATCAACTTTCAAGAATTTTTTGAAAAAATGTATGATATTGTTGAAATAATATAGCGTAAAAAACTGGCTACAGAAATAAAGAAAGTTCATAAGGCGTTTGAAAATAATATTTTTAATGCACACATGAAAAGAATCATGGGAATGGACACGATAAAAATGAATCAGGCACAAGTAAAACTCTAGCAAGATGAATTTAATGAAATTTTAGCACAGAAGGCACAACAACCCCCAATCTCAGTTGGTGTTGATTCCGATAAAGAGGAAGACACCTTAGATGATGATAGCAATAATGTCAGTACACTGGTTTAGTTATTAGTTTTAAGTTCTGGATGTAATAGTTAGTTTACTTTCGATTTTACCCGTTGTTTTAAATTCAATTTAATCCTTAGTTTCAATTTCAGTGTTGGGTTTTCACCAATTTGATCTTTAATTTCAATTTCAATGTTTGTTTAAGTCAAATTACATAAATCAAATTATATTAAAAGAGATAAAATGATTGAAATAATAACTTAAAAGTTTTTTAAAAAAAGCTAAATCATACTCCTTCCGTTTCTGGAAAAGAGTTACTATCACTTTTTCAATTTGGCCTATTTTTAGGCTAAAATGAAAAAACAATAGTAACACTTTTTCAGAAACATGAGGTAGTATTAAGGTTTTTTCTTCCAAAACCAGCCCATAAGTGTGCAATGAGATCCTCCCTTAACCTTAAATGTAAACCTCTGTTTTGAATTCCCTCTTCTACAATTCTATACTCTCTTGTGGGCACACTGTTAAAAGGGTTGAACTGTTTTCCACAAATCTTTATCTGGATAGCTTGTCCAACTGGGATCCCATCGGGACTCCTCGATTACCATATTATACAAAATGATACAGGTGAGCATAACTCTATTAATTTCTATTGGTTAAACGAACGATATGGTCCATAAATTATATGGAACTTCCTCTTTAAAATCCAAATGCTCTTTGGATATCCTTCCCATACGCCATCTGCTTCCTGTTAAAATATTTTTAATCATGGTGGTTCTCGGCTTGGGGTATCTGAACGTAAGCTTGAACTAAAATTGGCCAACTGGATAAATCCATCTGCCAAAAAATACCCCATGTTATAGTTATTGTTGTTGACGCCTAAAGGTGAAATTTGCAGCTAGAGCATTTCCATACTTCATTTCTTCACACAAAGGTGATTTATGCAAAATATTGATGTAGCTATTTGAACCCCGGAATCCAGAAAAAGCATGCCATATCAAGCAATCATATGAAGTCGTCGCTTGCAGAACAACAATTGGTTTTGTGTAGTGGCCCTTATGCTGACCTTGCCAAGCATAAGGACATCCATGCCACACTCAATGCTTCCAATCAAGGCTACCTAGCATTCTTGGAAAACCTTTCTTCTTGTTTTCAACTAGTAGTCGTTCAACATCATCTTATGTTGGTTGTCGTAAATAATGTGGACCAAACTGGTTGACTACAATTTCGCAAGACATTATGAGATTTTCGTATGCTGTGGTTTTTGCCATATGAGTGTACTCATCACAGACATCCAAAATCACCTCCACCTTTTGCATATCTATTCCACCCCATATGCATACATCCACTACCACCACTACCATCAATTACCAGGCAACTACAACAACAGTTCTATTTCACGCACATCAGTACGCACCACATGATCAAGACAGCAACAACCGTTCGTACCACCAGTCTACGACATCGTTCCACTACTACCCGTTGCTTGTGTTGTTTTGCTAGTTTGGTTTTGAATTCCAGTTTTTATATTTACTTTATTTGTTGTGAACTCCGTTATGTGTAGCTAATTCTTTTTTTGACTATGGATGAATTCAATGTTCTAGATATAAATCTTAATTACTTTTACAAATTTCTTTTGAGTTTCAATCGTTGTCTTTGTTTTCACTACATCTAGGGTTTATAATTGATTTATAGATTGTTTAAGTGTACAGTGGGATTAATATTGATCAATTTAATGCTAGTGGAAGTTAAGGGATAAGTGTAACAGTCTCTTAATTATCTAGACAAGTAGAAATTGCGGGACCTTTTAGATGGATTATGTGGAGCAATTGCGAGTGAAGAAAATACCAACAAGTGGACCTTAAGCTAAGAGTTTAACTACTAGGATCAAATGAAATTCACAAAGCCTAAAACGTTTGACTGGGTTACACCTTAAATGAGCTACTACTTGGTGGTTCAGACGAATAAAATCTGCTAGTCGAGAACTTCCATATCTAGTGATAAAAGAAATTTTGGGGATACCACTGATCTAGCTGCTATTCGAAAGACAGATGAGTATACTACTCGAGTTAATGTTTGATAACAACGAATGACTCCCTAATTTCTAATTATTATTCTTTTTAATTGCTTTAGAAAACTAATCCCCCTTAGTATTTATTTTTATTATAGTTTTGCTAATCTAACTAACATCTCAATTACACAGCTCTTCGTGGGAACGATCCTTACTATTGATATATTACTGGTTAATTAGTGGGACATATATATTGATGAATTTGTTGCAGTTACTACGCGCATCAGATGTTTGATAGGAAAACTACCGTTAACATTATTTTTTTAAGGTCAAAACTTATAAAAGTTATAGGTTTAGATCGTAATGAATATGAGAGATCAAAATCGTACAAGGCTAGCCTAAACCAAGAAATGGCCGTTCAAGCGTTGCTTCGGTCACAAAGGAGGAGAAAGATTTATCTTAAGGAGAGAAGCAAAGAAAGATGAGACCAGAGTGTGATGAATTCTAGTTGAATTTTTGTGGTTGAGTTCAAGTGTTTAAGATAGAATTGTTTATGATAGCCTAAACCAAGAATTATTGACTTTCATAAACTTAGATTATTTTGGAATGAATAAAATCATCTATTTATAGCGTTGAAATCACACTTATGATTTCATAAGGAGTGGAGAACGTGGTTGAAGTCATTCCCATGATTGTAAAAAAGACTCTAGAAACCATATGCTCATTATTCATTCATCCAGCAACGTTCACACCACTTGATTCTTTATCATTGTGGGTGCAAAGTTACACACCACATGCAGTAAACCGCCAGAGCAATACCCTAATGAATATACCCCCTGTGACATATTTGATGTCTCGCAGAATTGATAGTTAAGTCATATGAATGACTCATTTAATTAATTAATTAAGCATTATGCCTAGAGTACTAATTAATTAGTAAACTGACTATTTGTGTAGAGTCTAGCAAAAATAATTAGTCCGTCAGTGACTTGAATATTAGTAAGTCTAGTAGTAGACTATACCGAGTCATTTGAGTGTCGAACTGTGACAATGCAATCCGTGTGCATTTGAGTAAGCTGGGTACTCGGTAATATTATTCAGAATCATAAATATCAGTATTTTATGTGGTCTCAGCTGAGAGAATCACTTGTTGAATATTTGTGGCTCAGAGTATCAAGAAGATAGCTTGGACTTGAGGCATATTTTATGAGCAAGATCAAGATCTTGGTATTGCACCAAGGACAAATGGACATTACTTAAAGCCAATATTAGTGTTGTGGTAGTAGTGGTGCTAGCACTAAGATAGTGCCAAGGTCTAGGCTAACGCTGTCATATTATGCTAGCACTAGCCTAGCACCGAGAAGTGGTTTGACAATGGGACTGGCCTAGCGCCCGTGTAGGAGTTAGTTCTAGATTTGCTAGCGCCACAAAGTTCTGGCTCTAGGCTAGTGACAATATAAAGGGAAAGCTTGGTGCTGAGACTAGCCCAGCGCAGTGGCAATGGGAGAGGAAGAGCTTGGCGATTTGAATAACCCAGCACCGTGACTGTGAGAGCGTGAGAGATGGCGTTGGGACTAGCCCAGCACCATGCAAGAGTGGGAGAGGAGTTGGTGCTGGGACTAGACCATCACCATGCACATTAGGTTGTAGACATTGCTCCTTCACCACTTGAACTTGGTGCTATTGATACCTTCTATTAGTGGATTGGTGATAAGTGCATAATTCACATGTTTCTAGTATCAAATCCATACTAATATTTGTTATAATTCTTGCATATTACCTTGTATTATGTTTGTTTTCTAGTTTATGTCTTTTGTTAGGTGAATCATCTAAAAAGGAGCTACAACGTGCTAGAATGAACAAGGAAAGCACTACAAGTGAAGGAGGATCCAAGGTAAAATTCTACTTATTCAAATCCATGATTTCTTATCATCATCTTTTATAGAATGTAAATACGAATCCAACATAAAAAGAATAAGGTCATTCCGACATCGGACGAAGAAGTTATGGGAAAAACGAGTTTGAAAGACTTGAGTATATAGAGAGAAGTTCAAATGATAGTCATTCAGCTCCAATCAGCCGAACCTGGAGCATAAAAATGACGTTTTCAGCAAAGTATACAGACAAATATTTGTCTAGAAAGTTATCTAATCAATTCATCAGAACCTGACACTGGGATATATTTGGACGCCAAATTGACTTCTAACTCAAGGAAACACAGTTCTGGAAGGATTCTAAACCATAGAAAAAGAGGAAACTTGAGGGCCAAGCATTGAAGGCTATAAAATAAGACATCTAAGGATCAAACAAGATATACTCTACCTTTCATATCACATCTTCTACATTTTAAACTAGGGTTTACTCTTTTAGGGGGAAACCATTCTTCTTTGTAATATGAGTAGCTAAACCTTTTGTTGATTAACGATGAATTCAATGTTCTAGACATGAAACTTTATTAGTAATACAAGTTTATTTGGAGTTATAATCAATATCGCTTTTATGATTTATTTCTATATTGTTTGGGTGCGCAACCAAATTATTATATTGATCAGTCTAATGTTAGTATTGAGTTATGAGATAAATAATCGTCCATCTACTCGTACACAAGTAGAAATCGTGAGAATTTGCAGAGGGATTCTATGGAGCAATTGCGAGTGAAGACAACACCATCAAGTGGACCTTGATCTTAGAGTTTAACTATTGGGATCAACCTAAATTCACAAAGCCTAAAGCGTTCGGTTGGGTTACACCTTGAGTGATCTACTACTTGGTGGTTCAGACGAATAGAATCTGGTAGTCGAGAGCTTCCGTATCCAGTGATAAAAGGAGTTTTAGGGATATCACTGATCTAGCTGCTATTATACGGTTGGTGATGAATGATTCTAACAAAAGATAGATAAGTATACTGCCTGAGTCAACGTTTGGTAACGACGAAGGACTCCTTAATCATCTCTATCTTATTTCTGTTTATTATCATTGGCCAACTTACAACCAACCCCCCTTTGTCTTTTACTTTATTTTAGTTTTTCTAATCCAAATAACATCTCAATTACACATGTCTTTGTGGGAACAATCCTTACTACCACTATATTACTAGTTAATTACTGGGAAATATCTTGAGTAATTTTTTGCACTTACGACACGCATCAAATTTTGGTGCCGCTGCCGGGGAGCAGTTGCTAATTGATTTGTTATTTATTTTAGTTTGTTTAATAATTTAGAATATTTTCACGTTTTTCTTTAGTGTTTTTCATATTTTTAGGTTTGTGGTATTAACAACTCCTTGAAGGTTTTCAACTCTCGTCAAAGCGGGAGGTAAATTTTGAAAACAGGTTGTAAGTATCAGTTTTAATAATTTTTTTTTAGGTTTTAGATTTTAGTATAGGTTTTAGCTTTTATTCTTGTGATTCATCATGTTTCCTTTCAGAATAACATGTACGGTGCACAAGATCAATTATATGATAGTCGTAATCAATATAATTTTCAATCTCAATATTATGACAACTACCAACCATACCATGAGAATAATCATGACCAATCCTTTATTTACCACCAGTACCCTATGGAACCTGATGGCTATTCTCATACATACCAACAACCTTATGGTGGGTATGTAAGTGAACAATCACAAGGACAGAAGGACAATTATATTTCTAATAATTTCTCTAATACTACAGATTCTACTTGTGCCAAGTTAGACGAACTCCAAAGGATAATGGAGCAATTTATTCAACAACAAGATAATCACAGTCAAAAGTTAGATAATTTGCAACAACAACATCAACAACAATATGATTGGGAAGAGTCATATCGAGAGATTTAAAGGAATTCAAAGAAATTATACGAAAAAATTGCCCAACCGGGTAAAAATAGGGATGAGGAAGAAGTATGGACTCAAAACCAAAACAATTCTGAAATTCCTAAGAACAATAAAGACTATCATGAAGATGAGATAACTACCTTTAGAAATTCCTTGCAACGATGTGAAGTTATTCTAACTCCGGATCATAATTACGATCATTCACCTATTCAAAAAGAAAAGACTTGGTATAATAGAAACATTGTTATGTACGGGGTAATATATTCAAACGCATATTAGAGTGAAAAGAATATCCGGATTACAATGTTATTGGGCCAGTTGATTTGCAAGTTGTAGACCCGTTATTTCTTCTAAGGAGACTCATACCGATCATCCTAGGATTTTCACCAATGGACTAGACTTCCTGGGAGAGGACTCCGATTCTGATGATAAGTGTGTTGAAGAGACGGTGATTGAGAATGAAACAAAATTGATTAAGGTCGTGGAAGACCCAATTGAGCTTGCCAAGAATTATAATGACGTTGACATTTCAACTTAAGCAGAAACTGATAAAGAATGGCTTTCAAAAAGTTTGATAGAGGACCACGAGACATATGAGGTAAATGATTCATTGCATACCCATGATGACAATCACGTAAAAGGATTGTCTAATCCTTTGCATAATTTTATATCTTTTGATCCTCCTCCCCTAATCGAAATAGTTCCCCAAAAAGTTATTAACCCGATTTTCAAGGAGCTACCTCACTTAGAGTTGGGTATATATGCTACTAAGATTCTTAAGAATTATTTTTCTTCTAACTATCCACTACTAAATATGTTTGATTCTAACACTATGCAGGTTCACCGAGAGGAACCCAAAGACGTTCCCGCATTGTATGTTCTTTATACACTTCCAAGTGTAGAAAAAACTAAGTGTGGGGGTAACTTCCATGAATCAACAATTTTAATATTTATATTTTATGCTAACTTTTTTGTGAAGCTGTTATTAGAACTGCAGATTGTTATCTGGATGGATCCCCAGATTTTCATATTATTGGTTTACGAGCGATAACCAGAAGGTCAGGCTGAGGACGTTAAACTAAACACTGAATGGGAGGCAACCCATTGGTTTTGTATTTCCATCCTTATCTTTTATCTTTTTCTTAGTTTTTCATATAATTACTTGATTTCCCATCTTGATTTTATATTGAAAGAGTCAATTTACATTAAGGTCAATGTAAAGTTTAAGTGTGGGGAGTATTTGCATATAGAGTATTTAGCTTTAGTTTTTTAATTTTTGCATTAACCTCCAACTTTTAGAGATTTTAGAGTCACTTAGTAAACTTTTAGATAAGTTTACAAACAGAGTTCTTACCAAAATAACTGAACCTAGAAGTATTAGAGAACTATATTCGGGTTTCTTAATTGTTGAGAGGCAATAGTCGACAAAAAGTGACTTAAACTGCCGGTGGCGAATTAGGTGCAAAAATAATACAATATTAAAGAAGCTGATCAATCATTAGTGAAGACTACCCATATATGAGTGAGGAACCAAACCTTCAATATTGTCCGTGTAGAGTGTTTTTATCTGTACAAATTCCGGGTAGAATGATGAGCTACTCAACCTCACACCGCTTCAACACTACTTTTTGATCTCTTAAATGCTTTCCGTTAATCATGAGGGTGTCATCAGAATTCCTAACTCTATCTTGTAGTCAGTACCATTCACTCGACAAAGCAGCAGTAGAAACACATCATCATCAACAAGCGGAGCAACATCAAAATTACAAAAGAAAGTTGAATATAGTCAAGGTTTGCAAGCAACAAAAATAAGATCAAAAATTTTATATCCAAGTTGAAGACTAAGTGCAAGAGCAAAGAAAAACAAAATATGTGAATTTTTATGAAGTTTATGGTACCGAGACAATACCAGTTGTGAAGAATCAAATGGTAAAGTCCTTTTTCCACGAACATATTAGTTTCATTATATATTTTCTTCATGAATAAATAAATAAATAAATAAATAAAAATAATTTATTTTATTTTTTTAAAATAATAGATAGTTTATATTGCTTTAGTGTATATTTCTTTTTGTATATATTCAATAAGGTCGTGTGGAAGAATAAATACATGAAGAAGTTTCAAGCAACAAGAAATTGGGAAAAGAGTTATAACTTGTCGACATTTTACATAGTTCAGAAGTTTATCATCAATAGTTGAAGACCAAAGACCGAAGACCGAAGATGTTTTCTATTCGCTACGAGAGTGGTGTTTATTGTAGACCGTGTGAGAAAGTAAGTAAGCAATCCCATCCTCACATAATGGTTGATTTCATTTCTTAGAGATCATCAGAAAAAAAGGTTATTTTCGTCTCATGTTTCTATGGGATAATAAAATATAATTCGAAAGTTTTATTTCTTCCCACCATTCAACGTGCGCATGATTTCTATCTTCACTCCGGCCTGCACACATGAAAACCATAAAGTGCATCTTTTGAGTGCAATTTTATAAAACCTTATTAGTGAGGAAAAAGTCGAGGCGAAATGGTTATTCGGTCGCTCTCGAGGCTGGATTCTTTCATATGGCTCGTTTTCTCCTAACTTAAGAGTTAAGCATGAGAATCATGTTTTTTTGGCATTTCTAACTTCTTATTATTAGTCTGCAGAAAATTTATATCCTCGTAGCTCTTTGGATGCTTGTGACTTTGAAGTTGGAGAAGGTTTATGTGTATACGTTTTATAAACCCTCACAAGACTATAACTCGTCCACTAGGGACATCTAGGGGCTTAAAGGCTTGTAGCACATGCTAAGTGTAACCGTATCTTCAATGAAAGAGAGTTGTTATATTTTAGTTTATGTTAGCTTAAATAGTAGTTTGCTCGAGGACTAGCAAAAACTAAGTGTGAGGAAATATGATAAGTGCATAATTCACATGTTTCTAGTGTCAAAGCATATATACTAAATATATTTTTTATAATTCTTGCATACGACTTTGTATTTTTTTTTTCTTTCTAGTTTATGTCTTTTGTTAGGTGAATCATCCAAAAAAGAGTTACAAAGTGCTAGAATGAACAAGGAAGTAAAGCACTACAAGTGAAGGAGAATCCAAAACCAAATTCTATTTATTGAAATCCATGATTTCTTATCATCATATTGTAGAGAATGGGCCAACAAAAAAAGAATGAGATTATTTCGACATCGGACGAAAAAGTTATCGGCAAAACGAGTTTGGAAAACTTGAGTGTACATAGAGAAGTTCGGCTGATAATCATTCAGCTCCAATCGTCCGAACCTGGAGCATAAAATCACGTTTTCAGCAAAGTATACAGACAAATGTTTGGCTAGAAAGTTATCCAATCAATTCAGCAGAACCTGACACTGCTCTAGGACTTATTTGGACGCGACAATTAACTTCTAACTCAAGGAAACACGGTCCCAAAAGGATTCTAAACCATAGAAAGAGGAAAATTGAGGGCCAAGAATTAAAGGCTATAAAATAAGACACCTAAGGATCAAACAAGATATGCTCTACCTTTCATATCACATCTTCTACATTTTAAACCTAGGGTTTACCCCTTTAGGGGGAAACCATTGTTCTTTGTAATATAAGTAGCTAAACCTTTTGTTGATTAAGGATCAATGTTCTAGACATGAAGATTTATTAGTAGTACAAGTTTATTTGAAGTTTTAATCATTATCGTTTGTTTTTACCACATCTAGGATTTATGGTTGATTTCTATATTGTTTCGGTGTGCAACCAAAATTTTATATTGATAATTCTAATGCTAGTATTGAGTTATGAGATAAGTAATCATCCATCAACTCGTACACAAGTAGAAATCATGAGACCTTGCAGAGGGATTCTGTGGAGCAATTGCGAGTGAAGACAATCCCAGCAAGTGGACCTTGATCTAAGAGTTTAACTACTGGGATCAACCTAAATTCATAAAGCCTAAAGCGTTCGGTTGGTTTACACCTTGAGTTATATATTACTTGGTGGTTCAGACGAATAGAATCTGGTAGTCGAGAGCTTCTGTATCCAGTGGTAAAAAGAGTTTTGGGGATAACACACATTCAGCTGCTATTCTACGGTTGATGATGAATGATTCTAATGAAAGATAGATAAGTATACTACTCTAGCAACGTTTGGTAACATCTCTATTTCTTATTTCTACTTATTATCTTTTTAGTCAACTTACAACCAACCTCCCTTTGTCTTTTATTTTATTTTAGTTTTGCTAATCCAAATAATATCTCAATTACACAGCTCTTTGTGGGAACGATTCTTACTATTACTGTATTACTAGTTAATTAGTGGGAAATATCTTGAGTAATTTTTTGCACTTACGACACGCATCACATGGGCATTTCTTTTCATACAAGTATTGAATTTTTGGCCGAATCACGATAGTAAAGCTATTAGAATCTGAAACCAAGGGAATTCAACTGGGGAATTATTACACTTGGTGTAGGTTCAAATTGTACTCGCTTTTCTAGTGGATATCCATCTAGGATCATGACATTCATTCGAGAATAATGCAAAAGGAGAAAACGATACAAAAGCTGAATATATATATTCTGTATGATTATATATACAACAAGCACCAATAATTGAAAAATAATAAAAATACAGAGCAATGCCGCCACCACCATTAATTCCTTAATCCATTAAATAAATTTCAATGCTTCGAATAAATTTCAACGGGTCCATAAGAAAATCATGTCTATAGCTGTGTCTGAATATATTCAGGGTATATTAATGTGAGCTTCTTATACCATCTAGAACTCTGTGTAACTTATTCCTATTTTGTTCTCTTATTAATAAGATAGTCTTGCTTCGTAGCCGTGGAACTTTGGCCATGTTAGTTCGCAATTACCAAGTGAGCCTAGTCATCTAATTTAGATTACTACTTCCTCAAACCTACTTCACTATAGTTCATGATTCTGCTTCCTAGACTTGTTGCTCATTTGGAGCAGCATTATCATCCAGACGCATTCTTCTACAATTTTTTGTTGGTTATGAAACCTCAACGAACAAATGTATTGTAACTATTATACTTGGTGACCAAAATAGGAGTGTCTTTTCATTTTTCAGGTTTGGCCATCAAACCGTTTCTCATAATCAGAACTCACCACCAACCCTCAATATATGTAATTTGTAGAATGAAATCAATGCATACTGTGCTGTTAATGGCTATTACTTCTTTGCTATTAATTTATAAGGAACTCAATGCCTTTTTGCACTATGGTACTCCTTGCTTGCTCTTCATATTAATTTTGTTTTGTTGTTGAAGAAAATCAATTAGGTTTCACGATTAAATTATGATTACTAATAAATAAGATGAGGGTATTTCGTTTGGTGTTTATCAAGTAAATTTTATATTTACCACATATATAGTAGTGCTGACTCAGCTAACTAAAAATGGATGGAAAAAGTAGCAATAGGAGGTTTTACTAGCTAGCGGGAAGATAATATAAATTAGCAATCTTTGGAGAAGAGAAAACGTTAAATACTCCTTAAAGTTTAAAACAAAAATAAATTTTTGTATATTTTTTGTTAGAATTTTTTTTTTATATACACATAATTTTATGGTTGAAGTTTTTATTTATGTAGGGTGGTTACCTTGGTTATGCTAAAAGAATCCAAGATGAAAGCTCGGGCATCTCATGTGAATAAAAAAGAGATTCTTATAAAACTTAGAATATAAAAATAAAAATAAATAAATAAAGGAATTGCGAAGGTATTCAATGGTCATATGGAGTGTACACCTGTAGTAATAGACGTTCTGATTATGATTAGGCTAGCCATTAAAAAGTAGGTTCAATGATCAAATTCATTTAGAACCGTTAGAAGATAATATTTTGAACTTGTTAAAACACTTTGGTAACCATCCAATGGCACGGAGCTAATAAAGACAGCAACACATCTACACATATGCATTTATCTGGAACTCAGTCTATGTCAATCCTCAAACTTTTCTGTTTTTCAGTTCTAGGGTTTATTTATCAGGCTCTCAATAATCTTGTTAAGCACGAAACAGTTGCCCGTTTTTCTTGAGTGTTTTTTTTTTACTCCCAAATACTTTCTTGACATCAAAGAGATTCCTAGTTGCAGATAAACACGATCAAAAATGAAACAGTTTGGAATCAACTCAATGCTGAAAGAAGGTCATAAGCATTTCTCTGGACTAGATGAAACTGCAATGAAAAACATTGATGCTTACAAGCAGTTCTCTACTATTACCCGTACCTCTCTTGATCCCAATGGTAATCTCTTTTATTCTAATATGAGTTTATTTTAAATATCACAGCTTTTAATACAAGTGTCAATCCCGGATGTGATGTGGATTTGAGATTTGGATTTTTCTCTGAGTTATAGGTTTAGTGATGAACCAAATGCCTGGTGATCCTTGTTTTTGTCCCGGAATTTCTAGTTCAAGATCCAGTTAAAGTAGAAAAATAGATAACTCACGGAAGGATACTTAGTTGCTGCTCTATTGTTTGAGAGCACTGTTAATGACGTTTTATGTTTGCCTTCTTGTTTTTCTAGTTATAGCATACATCCCAATGTGCACTCGTTTGAATATTTGATTCTCTCTTTCATTATGCAAAGCAGATTTTTCTAATGATCATGTTTAGGTATGAAAAAGATGGTTATAATCATATGGACAAGCTATTTGTCACAAATGATGCTGCGACAATAGTCAACGAACTTGAGGTTCAACACCCTGCAGCCAAGCTTCTTGTGTTTGCTGGCAAAGCGCAACAGGAGGAAATTGGAGATGGAGCTAACCTCACTAAATCATTTGCTGGAGAGCTTCTCCAGAAGGCAGAGGAGTTAATCAGAAATGGCCTACACCCTAGCGAAATCATCAGTGGGTACAAAAAAGCAATCAATAAGGTTTGTTCTAGTTTGATCAAGTAACCGCAATATGTTAGAACTCTTAACACATAGAAAAGTAAATACGTTGATAGTGTGGTGTTTGTTCTGACTTTGTTTTATCTTTGGTTTGGTTAACGAAGGCAATTGAAATCTTGGAGAGCTTGATAGTGAAGGGTTCAGAAACAATGGATGTGCGGAACACAGTAGAAGTTGCTTCACGAATGAAAGCTGCTATTGCTAGCAAGCAATTTGGTCAAGAAAATATATTGTGACCTCTTATTGCTGATGTAATTATTTATAAGTAACCTGTCATTCTCCTTTTTTAATTGTTTTTCTTGATAGACACGCAACTTTGGTTACCATTATATTTAAAATCAGGTTAACGAAGGTGTACTTTTTTGCATTTCAGGCGTGTATCCAGGTTTGCCCCAAGAATCCGACAAACTTCAACGTGGATAATGTCCATATCGCAAAGCTTCAAGGAGAAGGTTTGTGCAATTCGACGGTTGTCCAGGGTATGGTCTTAAAGGGTGATGCCTCTGGAAGCATAAAAAAGGTGGAAAACGCAAAGGTGAGGCAAAATATATATATCGATTAACTAGTAGCATACTAGCATGCACACCACACACTCTGTTAGGGCAAAGAAAGACCTTTTCTCATGAGCCCAAAATGTTTCCTCCCATTTTTGGTAATGTGGATGTACTATGAATAGACTGACATGATGATGCAATCAGGGGAGCTATCCTTGTTCTGTAGTTATTAAGGTAAGATGGCGGTGACCTATAATTATAACTCATCTTCAAAATGTTGAAAATATGTACCTGATTAAAGGTTTTGCTTACGCCCTTTAAATCTGTACCTGGTGTAATTTCACATAAATTACAAGAATAGAAACGCAATCATGTAGATAATCAGCAGAAAAAACACTAGATTGAGACTGTAAGAACGTAGATAAACAAGTTTAGGTTAAAACCTAACACTCTTCTATAATCAACTGATTGTAAAAATTAAGAGAAATGAAAAAAGTCTACCTCTAAAAGACTTGCCATGAACTATTTATGCTAAATAGAAACCTTTCGGAATTGAAAAATAAAATTGGTCGACGCTCACTGTAGGAGTTAGTAAATAGAAACTAAGAATTCCCCTGCATAATGGTGGTAACTGCATATATAACTATACTGATTCTTCATTTACACCCAGGTGAATTCTGGCACAGACACATGGTTCTTGTAATCCCATTTTATCTGTTTTCTTCTAGCAATTTAGCATTTTGTGTTTGGTCCTTGTCCTTCACCCTCATGAGCATGAAAGTGAACAAACCGGTTTAAACTGTTTGGTAGTTTTATTTTTGAACTGTGTAACTTGCCTCTCTTCTCGATAATTGGTATCTTGTTTTTCTATTATCTTCTTTCAAGTTATTGCATGTGCAATGGCTTTCTTGACTTTCAAGTAGGATACAAGTGGCATTGGTATATGTGATTTCTTCATTTTAGTTATTCATGTATTGCTTTTTCACCCTATGGTTGCTGTTTCTAATTCATGTCTTGCTACTAACTTGACTGAATTCACTTTCTTCGTTGGCTTTAGGTTGCTGTGTTTGTCGGAGGTATTGACACCAGTGCTACTGAGACAAAGGGAACTGTCCTTATTCATAGTGCTGAGCAGGTTAGATATTGAAGCAAGAGGCCTTTAAGGGAATAAATTAGTGTGCTTGTTCTGATGCTTATCATGATGCTATTGGATGAAAATGTTTAGGTCTTGTGTAGTGTTTTACCTATAAGTAACACAAACTGAAACATTCCACAAAAGACGTACTTGAACATATTGAGTTGTAGAAATCGAATTGCTGTTAGCCAAGCTTATGAAAAGTGAACTAGGCAGTTTTTATGGCTAAGTATGTTAGACGGTGTTGAACTCTTTGTGATACAGTTGTTGGAGTATGATATTTGCATTTTCATCTTGCTCTCTGAAACAATTTGATGTATCCCATGGTGGCTTCCAGCTTGAGAATTATGCAAAAACTGAGGAAACAAAAGTTGAGGAGCTTATCAAGTCTGTCGCTGATTCAGGCGCTAAAGTTATTGTCAGTGGAGCAGCAGTTGGAGAGATGGCGTTACATTTCTGTGAACGTTATAAGTAAGACAACTATTTTCATTTCTTATGAGTCTGCACTTCATAGATTATTCCAATGAAATCCAGCCTTCATCATGTGACTCATGCAACATTATTTGTTGATAGTCTGTCCATCCTGATTCCTTAACGTACAATTTGTGGTGGAATATGCTTTCATGATTAACGGGGTGTAGTAGTCAATAAGTGAACCATGTACTCTTGTTTTTATATAAAGAGCTGATAGCATAGGTTCCACTTCATAAAAAACCTTTTGACGGAGGGTTTCGGATCCTCTCACATGAATATGAATAGCCAACCATTCTGGTTCTTCCCTTTGTACAATAAATTGAATGATTTGCTCTTTCACCCACGTACTCAAGTATGCATATATGTAGGTTCCCTGTATTTTCCAATTTACCGAGCCTATCTGTTATATAGATGACGTCCATCTGAAAGTTCATGTCTAATATATACCAAGCAATTTGTTGTGATGAGATTCATCTTTTATGCATGTGAAGTGTCTTGGAAATAACCCTGCTAATCCTAATTTTTACTACCAGGCTTCTGGTTTTGAAAATCAGTTCAAAGTTTGAACTTAGACGGTTTTGCCGCACTACTGGATCAATTGCTCTTGTAAGCTCACTATCACCAGATGCAGTCCAATATGCTTTAGTAAAATTTCCTACGGGTTCTTGGTTATATACATGTGGTCTTGGTAACAGTTGAAGCTTATCCAGCCAAGCCCCGATGATCTAGGACATGCTGATTTAATCTCAGTAAAGGAGATTGACGGTGCTCGGGTATGCTTCTTGCAGTTTACTGTTACAAAATTCTCAATATTTCTTTTGTTTCTCTCCTGGAGATTTTATAGATTGCATGTAATAGGTCACTGTTGTGAAGAACGAAGAGGGTGGAAACTCTGTAGCCACAGTGGTCTTGCGAGGAAGTACTGACAGTATATTGGATGACCTTGAGAGAGCTGTTGACGATGGTGTGAATACCTACAAGGTACTTTATTGCTGAAGATGGAGTATCGTTTTCAACTGGAGAAATGAACTCTGTTACATCTTTGAGGAGAGTTTCCAAATCCAGATAATAATGCTGTTTTGTTTATCAGGCAATGTGCAGGAACAGGCGCATAGTTTCTGGAGCTGCAGCAACAGGAATTGAGTTAGCAAGGCAACTAAAGGAATTTTCTTTTAAGAAGTTGGGTAGGTATTTTTTTTGATTTTTTTTTGTGCTCACTTCCAAACCATTTAGCTGCTCTACTATTGAAAATGGGCACTTTTATTGTTATAGTGATACATGAATAAATTTTTTTGTCTCCTTCCTAGTTAACTACCATCTATTTGCTTCTCATGTTAAAATTATACCATATGGTAGTTTTGTCCTTTTGGCAGTTACCATTGTTGCAAATTCAGCTCCTTGATCCTCGTTAACTAGACATAAAGATGGAGAATAACTTTACCTTATGTTGAAAACATATTTAACCTTAGTATTAACTTGTGCAACAACTTTAATATTCCATCTCTTGCACAGTATAAATAACATACATAGTAACAGTAGTTATTACCTTAGACAGAAATCCGCGGTGTTTATAATTGAGCTTTATACTACAACTAAAATAATCGGCTAATACAAATACTTTACTGATTTTGATATAGGAATAGAAAGATAATCAGATTTCTAACAGGGTTAAAAAGTTGAACTTCTACTTCCTATTTCCTAATGCTAGAGTGATGGAGAAAAATTCTACTTATGTGATAGGATAAATGATGGTCCTTCTCCAGCTTGACATGTGTCCTCCAACGTTGCTACCATGAGTTGGATACCGCCTAATGTTTGACATTTGATGCATTCCCCTTCATAATAAGGTGATTAAGTTACCCTTGACTTGATGTGGCATTAAACAAAAACTTAGCATAAATGCATAATAGAGAACTTTAATCATACTTTCATCTGGATTATACTACAGACTGGGTTGCATGCAAGTTGGAGTGCCCAGGGCAACATTCTTGAGTGCTGGGACACAGAATATTCTTTGCGTTAACTAAGTCGGTCAAAATCTACTTCTGTGGTCTGGGAATTGTAAGCAAGTGTGAAGGTGTAAGGTCCCAAACCAAAATTATGTATAAGCATTGGTCCTGCATTGAGTAGTTAGCTAGGCCTATTTAGACTTTGAGGTCTTATACATATATAAGAGTTTTGCACATTAAATCAGGTCTAGCACGTTTCACGTGAATAGAGCACAAAATCATTTTATCTTCGAAATGCACTCCATTGGGACGTTATACCCACTTTGTATGTCGATGGTTCATATTTTATTACTTTACTCGCCCAGTTAACTGTATGTTCCTGATCTATGACTTTTGTTGTGGAACAACATGATTTCCTAAAACCTTTCTCGATTTTGAGTAGGTTAGTGGAGCCAATTATTCTAGATCTTGTTGACTGGTACCAGTCTGGTATCACTATAACAACTTTTCTCTGTGCAGATTGGATCAGTATGCTATTAAGAAATTTGCAGAGAGCTTTGAATGATTCCTCAGACCCTCGCTGAAAATGCTGGGCTTAATTCAATGGAGATAATATCGTCTCTATATGCTGAACATGCGACTGGAAACTCCAATGTGGGTATAGACTTGGAACAAGGTATCTGCAAGGATATCTCCATATTGGATATTTGGGACCTTCACGTAACCAAGTGAGCTGCCTTTGATAGCCCGTCCTTTCTAGTTAATGAGTTAACACAATGCGCAAATGTTTTGATGTCATTTTACTAATACATTGCATAAAATGATTTGATATCATTGTACTAATATAGTGTTTCACTTGTGGCAGATTCTTCGCTTTCAAATATGCTGCAGATGCCGTGTGCACTGTACTTCGAGTGGATCAGGTATGGTTCTCTTTGTTTGCACCAACTTGTCCACGTGCATTATTTTAATTTTGTCTTGTAGATGCTATCATTGGATATCTGGCGTCAATAGTCCTTTGTTATGGGTGCAGATTATAATGGCAAAACAAGCAGGTGGACCATGGAGGGATCAGCAGCCTGCTGGGGCAGGAATGGATGAGGACTAGTTTATCCGTCTCTATTTATTGTTACAAAAACTACAATCTTGGCGTGGTAATGTATGTAATGGAGCATACAAAAACCAAAATCTTGTTTGTGAGGATTGCAAGGCTCATTTTATGATGCTTCTTGAATCCCCTAATTCTGTATTTTGCCATTGTTGTGTCCCCATGGAAGTCGTAGTAACTTCCATATCTGTGAAGTGCCGTTTGTTCCTTTTTTTTTAAAAAAAAAACTAGGAAAGGAGAAACCCCCTTTTAGTAACTTCCGTTTGGTTTTCAATTTTCAGTATGATACCAATATATACTGTTGTCGATCTTGTACTTCTGTAAGTTGTTCCATCCATGTTTAGGACTAATTTATTGATGTGACCCATCTAAGTTTTGCTGATTTCATCATAATGAGTTTCTAAAGCCCTAACCTGCCTGTCGGTTCAGAGCAACATGTGTTTCTATATTGGGTATCTTGTAAGCGTGTCATACTCCCTTGGTATCCCTTGTTAACCCCTGTCAAATCATTCATCTCCTCGACTACATCGA
Source organism: Papaver californicum (assembly GCA_023531435.1). Taxonomy (NCBI): domain Eukaryota; kingdom Viridiplantae; phylum Streptophyta; class Magnoliopsida; order Ranunculales; family Papaveraceae; genus Papaver; species Papaver californicum. The sequence goes on from JAJJMC010014815.1 coordinate 3,127,901, forward strand.
CTGATTTAATTGATATATTGATAAATTGGCTTCAACATCTCAAAATGAAATCTCTAATATCATATCTCAAATGGGTGACTCTTCAATCCAAGATAATATCATCATACACGATGATGTTGATATTCAGGAAAGCATTGAAAATTGGTCTTATAGTATTATTGCTAAAGTCTATCATGAAGATACAATAACTGTTGGAGCAGCTGAAAATGCAGCAAAAAGGATATGGAAGAATGCTGGCAATTTCATGTTTAGTTATCATGATAAGAACATGTACATCGTCAAATTTGAAAAAGAGGATGATAAAAATTTCCATTCTAAAAAAGCAATACTCTTCACTCAGTGGGCATCTTGTTATTTTAAGGTGAATTTTGAGCTATGGAATTTACCACAAGAATATCAGACTAGGGCCTTTGCTGAGAAGATGGGTAGTTTTGTTGGGAAAATATGTGAAGTTGATCCACCTAATGGAATTGCTACGAAACATAAAAGAGTTACCATTACATCTGCAATTACTATTGATACTCCATGGAGGCGCCGGTTAACTGTTGAAAGGATCAATGGAAATCAAGTAGAAATCATCTTCTTTTACCATAACCATCCCTTCAGACTTTGCGCTCATTGCTATGTAGCTAATCATAAGAACGAGAGCTGTGCTGCTATGGCTAACCGTCTTCAAATTGAAGCTCATCAAGTGCATCGATTTTTTAGAACCAGGCCATCTGGAGGTAGGTCTTTTGCTGCACAAGAAAGTTCATCTCACATTATTCCTGTTGGGTTTAATACTCAGGGTTTAACTCAATTATCTCCATATAAAAAGGATAACGGTAAAAAAACCATGTGTTCAGTGACTGACCCTAGGGGGAGTAAAAGACTTAGAATTGAAGAAGTAGCTACTTTGCAGACAGGGGATATCAGGGAATCAGATCAGATATCTAGTTCAAATGAAAGACATGTTGGTTCCTCTAGAACTAATGAGCAGGTATTTTTTTTCTCAAACTTTGGTTTTATTTTGAATCTCTGTGCATTTCTTTTCTTTTACAGATTTTAATCTCTTTTGTACCCTGTTTTATCCTTTATTCCCAAGTTATTTTGTTATTATCTTTAGTTTCCATTATGAAAATATTAGCATGAAATGTACATGGGATTGGAAATCCCCTTACTAAAAATCATTTGAAGAGTGAAATCACTGCTCACTCTCCAGATTCCATTTTCCTTTCAGAAACTAAAACTAAATTTCAAAAAATGAAACTTTTTAAAAAAGAACCTGCTACCCAAATTATTGTATTCAGAGCTCAATAGGTTTATCTGGGGGAGAAAGACATATGATAAAAAACGTCATTTTTTGAAAT
>JAJJMC010014815.1:3129649-3204274 GCA_023531435.1 Papaver californicum
TGTATTACTCTAGAAGATAATGAATCTTTGCTAAGAATACCTGACAATGAATCTTTGCGTTTTATGGAAAGATGGTTTTAAAACTTCCTTTTTTTTGTTGAAAACTGATGCTTCAGTAGGAGATTGGATCTTATCCTGTATCTATGGAGCAACTCAGGTCAATGAAAAAATTGTTCAATGGACTGCTATTGAACATCTTTCAAACTCTTATACTACTTTAAATGTTGATGAAAAATTAGGAGGTACTGAAGGACACAGTCAACATCACCAATTTGCAACTCAAATCATTCGTAATGTGGGTCTTACTGATGTTTCATGGTCTGGAGACCCATACACATGATCCAATTATAGGCAGAATGATGCCCTTATTAGAGTCAGATTAGATAGAGCTATAGATAATTCCTCTTGGCATGCTCATTTTAACCTAGCTCAATTGCATAATCTGTTGCCTATTGGATCTGATCATGCACCTATTTTATTAAATGCCAATCCTAGTGTTAGGATTCTATACAAACCTTTTAGAGTTTTTGAATACTGGCTTAATTAGTCACCCTGATTGTAGGTCTATTGTTAATGATGCTTGGACTGGTGCACAACATAATGATCTACACAATAAATTGAATACAAATCATCAGGCTTTATCTCAATGGAGTAAGAATACTTTTGGTAGCATACAAGAACACATTAAATATCTGAAAAACCAATTGCGTAACCTGGCCAGTAGAAATTCAAGGGCTGAACGTACTTCTGAATTTAAACATTTGAAAATTGAATTATCTCATTGGTATGATGTTTATGATCAACATGTTCAACAAGTTTCTAGGGATAACTATTTTGCATGGTGACAAAAATACTAGGTATTTTCATGCTAGAGCCAATTTTAAAAGGAGACGAAATCATATATATTTTTTACAAAACTATTTGGGTATTTGGTGTAAGGAAAGAGACCAACTTGAAAGCATAATACTACTTCTACCCATCCTGATAGAGATACAAATTTTTTAGATTTAATTTCTCCTTGTATTACTCTAGAAGATAATGAATCTTTGCTAAGAATACCTGACAAAGAGGAAATAAAGGCTAGTATTTCCTAAATGCCTTCTTGAAAGGCACCTGGGCAAGATGGATTCCAAATTGGATTTTATAAACATTGTTGGGACTTAGTTGAGCATGATATAATCAATTTGGTTCAGAATTTTTTTAGGACACAGACCCTAAATCCTGCAGTCAATTTTACTTTTCAGACCCTTATACCTAAGCATGAATGTCCTGCTAATCCAAGTGATTTTTGACCAATTAGTTTGTGTACTTCAATGTATAAAATTATCTCCAAACTTTTAGTTAATCGCATGAAACGAATTATTTCTAAAATTATTTCTCCATATCAATCTGCATTTGTGCCAGGACATATCTAGGATAACATAGCAATATCACATGAATTACTTGACACTATGAAAAGGAGAAAAGATAGATATGGTACGATTGCTATCAAAATAGACATGTCTAAGGCATTTGATATACTAGAATGGTCTTTTTTAGAGATATTCTCCATCAATTGGGCTTTACTTCTGCTTGGTGTGATATGATATATCAATGCATTAGTAAACTTTATACTTTTTTGCTTTTAAAATGGATCTCCTTGTCAGTCATTTCAACCAATTAGAGGCCTTAGACAAGGTGATAGTCTTTCACTCTATTTGTTTATCATATGTATGAATTCTTTTTGTTTTATGGAAAGATGGCTTTAAAACTTCCTTTTTTTTGTTGAAAACTGATGCTTTAGTAGGAGATTGGATCTTATCCTGTATCTATGGAACAGCTCAGGACAATGAAAAAATTGTTCAATGGACTGCTATTGAATATCTTTCAAACTATTATCAATTACCTTGGCTTCTTATTGGAGACCTGAATACTACTTTGAATGTTGATAAAAACTTAGGAGGTACTGAAGGAAACAGTCAACATCACTAATTTGAAGCTCAAATCACCCATAATGTGGGTCTTACTAATGTTTCATGGTCCGGTGACCCATACAAATGGTCCAAACCATAGGCAGAATGATGCCCTTATTAGAGTCAGATTAAACAGAGCTATATCTAATTCCTCTTGGCATGTTCATTTTAACCTAGTTCAATTGCATAATATGTTTACTATTGGATCTGATCATGTACCTGTTTTATTGAATGCCAATCCTAGTGTTAGCAGACTATACAAACCTTTTAGAGTTTCTGAGTACTGGCTTAATTAGTCACCCTGATTGTAGGTCTATTGTTAATGATGCTTGGACTGGTGCAGAATATAGTGATTTACACAATAAATTGATTACTACTCATCAGGCTTTATCTCAATGGAGTAAGAATACTTTTGGTAGCATACAAGAACACATTAAATATATGAAAAACCAATTGTATAACCTGGTTAGTAGAAATTCAAGGGATAAACATACTTCTGCATTTAAACATTTGAAAATTGAATTATCTCATTGGTTGTTTATGAGCAGCATGTTCGACAAGTTTCTAGGGATAACTATTTTGCCTATGGTGACAGAAATACTAGGTATTTTTATGCTAGAGCCAATTTTAAAAGAAGACGAAATCATATAGATTTTTACAAAACTGCTTGGGTATTTGGTGTAGGAAAGAGACCAACTTGAAAGCATAATACTTCTTCTACCCATCCTGATAGAGATACGAAATTGTTAAATTTAATTTCTCCATGTATTATTCTAGAAGATAATGAATCTTTGCTAAGAATACATGACAAAGAGGAAATAAAGGCTAGTATTGTCCAAATGCCTTCTTGAAAAGCATCTGGGCCAGATGGATTCCAAATTGGATTTTATAAACATTGTTGGGACTTAGTTGAGCATGATATAATCAATTTGGTTCAGAATTTTTTTAGGACACAGACCCTAGATCCCACTGTCAATTTTACTTTTCAGACTCTTATACTTAAGCATGAATGTCCTGCTAATCCAAGTGATTTTTGACCAATAAGTTTGTGTAATTCAACATATAAAATTATCTCTAAACTTTTGGTTAATCGTATGAAACCTTTCTCTATATCAATCTGTATTTTTTCCAGGACATATCCAGGATAACATGGTAATAGCACATGAATTAATTGACACTATGAAAAGGAGAAAGATAGATATGGTACGATTGCTATCAAAATAGACATGTCTAGGGTATTTGATAGACTAGAATGGTTTTTGTTAGAGATATTCTCCATCAATTGGGGTCTGCTTCTCCTTGGTATGATATGATATATCAATGCATTAGTACACCTTCTATTTCTTTGCTTTTAAAATGGATCTCCTTGTCAGTCATTTCAACCAACTAGAGGCCTTAGATAGGGTGATAGTCTTTCACCCTATTTGTTTATCATATGTATGGATGATTTATCTCGTCTTCTCATTCATGCTGAATCCAAGAAACTTATCCATGGTGTCAAACCTGCTCAATCTGGTCCTTCTATATCTTATTTGTGTTTTTGTTGATGATATCCTTTTTTTTTTAAAGCTAAAAATGCAGAACTTAAATATGTAAAAGACATTCTTTGGAGGTTTAGTAGGGCTTTATGCCAGGTTATTAATCCTATCAAAAGAGCAATTACTTTTAATAATAAAATTCCAAGGCATAGGAAAATTGAGTTGGCTAATATGATGCATATGCAGCCGATGAAACTAACTGATAATCATTTAGGGTCCCTTTATTTTTAAATAGATTGATCGTTTTAGAAAAGTGGTAAAAATAGTTTGTTTGCTAGGACTTGTGAAGATTTGTTTTAGAATTAATGTAAAAAAACTAAAATAGAAAACTCAATTAAAAGTTGATTCAAGAATATAGAGAACTGAGGCTAAGGATTTCACCATTACCCAATTTTTAAGTGATTTAATTAAGAACAATAATCATGTAACTCACAAATTCAATTTGATTTTGAAATATTGGCAATAAGTAGATTTTTAAAATAATAGTTATAAATCACAAGCATGGAACATCAAGAGCCCTAGACTAAGCATGAACCATCAATCGAAATCATAACTAGTTAATAAAAATCATTTAATCAATTCTAAATAATGCAAAAATCATAAAAAGAATTGTAAAAATTAATTAAAAATAAATATACCACTTTATTATTGAAAAAATGGCTTCCTCCGTCGCCTCAGTAATATGTTTTAGCTCCTCATGGTAATAACTCTCTCAAAATAATAATTCATGGTTCAAAGTGTTTACAAGATGAAGAAAAAACAAGAAAACAGATTGATACAAAAAACAACTACGGAAATAACTGTTGCAATTGGTGTGTCTGCGGTGGTGAAAGGTGAATAGCAACTGTTAGGTATACTATTGATCTTGGGCGTAGTGGAGAAATAGTAATAGGTAACAGATTCTGCAACAGACTTGGAGTGTAGTCTCTTCTTATTCTTCTTCCACGAGAATGGTTTTTTTTTCTTCTGAATTTTTTCGGCTCCCTTTCTATGCGTTTTTATTTCTTCCTTTTGCTTTATATAGGCTCAAAAAACCTAATAGACAATTCTTAATCGGTAAGGACTCAGAAAAATCTCTGAATCCCACTCTGATTCGAATTTATCCAATTCAGGAAACCTTTTATTTCTGGCAGCAGCAAGGGTTTTCCAACTATTTTCTCGGCATGGAATACTCCTCTCAATGTGTTGAAGCATGTTTTGGATGTTACTTCAATTAGATATATCATAAACCTCGAACAAATCCTTTAAACTCGGGTTTCCAAATTATCAGAAACTCTCTTACGCGAAGAGAATAACTCCCGTCAATTTTGGATTTTGAAAATAAAAAGGGGTGTCACCTATCCAAAAATGGTGTGCCTTTAGCAGTTGCTACGGGGTGCCTTTAGTAACTTTTTGAGCCAATTTTTCTACAAAAGTTTATTTCCCAAAAACACCTATAAACACATAAAATACCATAATAAGTACAAATTGAGCACTAACACAATTGATTATTGTGAACAATTTAGATACAAAAATGTGTTTATTATAAATCTAGGGTTTTAAGTTCTCAACCATTAGTTCATAGAATGCAGAATAAACTTGACGGTTGGAAAGAAAAATTAATTCCTCAAGCTGGAAGAGCTATACAAATTCGATCTGTAATGAACTCTGTTGCTGTGTATCAAATGGCTTGTTAGACAGACCCCAACACATGTATTGGTGGGGCCATCATCCTAAGAAAAAGGGTTTTAACCCTAAAGCTTGGAAATATTTATGTCTACCTAAGAGATAGGGAAATATGGGTTTTAGAAATCTCTCTAAGTTTAATATACCTATATTGTCTAAAACAGCTTGGCGTCTTGTTAATTCACCTGATGCTCTTTGGGTTCGTGTCCTTAATCAAAACATTTTCCTAACCATCATCCTTTTTATGTTTTGCCTAAAAACAAACTACTTGGATATGGAGAGGTCTGTCTCAGGGTTTAAAAATAGGTAAAAAGTATCATATTTGGGAGATTGCTAATGTGACAACATTAGTTAGACCAACTGATTTCCATTTTCAAGATTATACTAAGGTTTCTCAACTTATTGATCCATATTCTAATGAATGAGAATAATCTAATATAGTCAATATCGGATTTCGGTTTGTATCTGTCGAGAGGGATACACTGTTACATCTTTGTATAGGGGAGATTTCAGTTCCAAATATCGGCGAAATATCGGTCTACACATTTTATACATATAATTATTATATCAAAAGTTTTTTCCATATTGGACCTATTAAGATATAAAACTAGTACTCATTTTTCTAAAATACCATAAAAAACATGAGTAACAATTGAAAACCCTAGAACTAGGATAAAGAAATTCATTTATTATTTTTTTGTTTTTTTATTTATTATTTTTTTTAAATCCCCTATCCTAATTTCAGCCATCTGGGTCATTTCAGCCATCTCGGTCAACTCATTTCGGGTCATCTCGGCCGAAATTATCGGACAAATACCGTATCAGTGATATAACGTGTATCGTCTCGGATGAGTGCTGAAACCGGTATTATCCGCGAGATTTTGGCCTCTCGGCCGAAATCGACTACATGGAACAATCTACTTTAGCTGAATTATTTTTTTCAAGATATTATTGATAAAGTTAGCCAAATTAGACTTCCCAGAGATGGTAAAGGTTGTATCAGATGGACTCTAACTATCTCAGGTAATTTTTCTTCTAAGTCTGTGTATAAAGTTCTTTTAGATAATCAATGTAATTGTTCTCCTCAAGAGGAAAAACGATAGATTAGATTGTGGCATATGGAAACACTTCCAAAATTCAGGTTATATCTATGGAAATGCATCCATGATTTCCTGCCTTTTAATTTTTTGTTTTGTTTAAGCTTGGTATTGTTGCTAATGATTTGTGTCCTTTGTGCAGCATGTTAGTTGAAAATTTCGACCATTTGTTTTGCCACTGTGCTTTTGTTAGAGCTATTTGGTTCACTTTGTGTCCTCAAATGCTATCTGTTTTAACTTATTGTCGATCTGTTAGAGAGTGAATAATTAATTGGTTTGCTGTCAAAAAAATTAGTCAAAAATCACAATATCTATGTTGTTATTCTATGGTAGATCTGGAAGGCTAGATGTCAAGCCAGTCTTGACAACTTACATCAATATCCTATTTCTACTATCAATCACATTAAAATTCATCTATCCAAGCTTGATCAGACTAAACTTTTCTATAAAAGACTCAATCTTAAGTTTAATCAAACTTCATTATTAAATAAACATCATTTAACTTCTGCTCATTTATAGATAAATCAAGATAGTATAAATGTTTGTTGATGCTTTCCTTGGGAAACATTCTTCTCTTGTAGGCTGCTGCATTGTCTACTATGAACCCAATGGAACTTTTGCAGCCGCCAGATGTTGGATAACCTCAACAGGATCATTAATTGAAGTAGAAGCCAAGGATTTGCTAGCAGCAGTGACTGGACTAGAGATATTCACAAGGAAAATGTCATCTTTGTTACTGATAATCTTTCACTAGCCTCTGCTGTCAATGGTGATAGTTCTTCTATCAGCTGTGTAGATGGTGAGTTTTTAAAAAAGGAAAAAATTATAACATTGCTTTTGCTCAACTGCAGAAACATAAAATAAGTATATGTATGAATAAACTCCTGACCCGACATCGAAATTATGAATACATACTTTCGTCTTTTATTCCGCAAAGAATTGAGAATGCGTATTCAGCTCACAACTGAATTATCCTTGTAGTTCTTTTATATATGTATGCGCCTTCGAAATTTCAGGGTTTTACCCGGCCAAATCCTCGTTATTTCATGTGCGCTTATGCAAACTATCTGTATTGATCAGAACAAGCTGATTATACAAAATTATAAATATTCAGAATACATGCTATGCCATTTCTGAATAAAAACGCTAATTAGATGCATGCCATTTAAATGCAAAGTTGCATCGAACATCGTCTCAAGTCGCAAACTTCCACGACTGAATTCCTTGAATATATTCTGTATGCATTGCACAAAGGCCAAGCATAATGCCAACATTGAATCTCATGCGACTGAGACTAGCCCATATGCCAACATCAACGTCCAATAACTAGCACTGCGCTCACACCTGGACTAGCACCAACGCTAATTAGTTAGCAGCGCTAGCGCCTATGCTAGCATCCCTTATCAACTCTTCCTTGGACGCACCAATGCTTGCTGCGTCATCCCCCCTTGCTCGTGCCAGCATTACCCTTTGCTACTACCGCCAATACTGGGTTATAGCCTATACCACTCACATGCGCTATTATAGCTAGCACAAACTGCATACTGTAAAGATGCCATGCTAAGTTAGCATAAAACCTGTTGATAGCATTATAATTCATGTGCTTTGAGTCCATGATTCCAATAACTCCTACGAGAAATCAAAACAATTACATGGGGGGATTCTTCATGGGGTTTTAGTCTGGTGGTTACAACAACATCCCATGATGAGAAAGTTACAAAGTAGTGGTAAGGTTGAAGCAGTTAATGGAGTAATGGTTTCCCAAAAATTCCAAGGCGGTTATACCATTTTCCCACAACCTCCATCTCTCCATCTTCTCACTACCCCTTCTACTTACAAGGAATTATAAATAGGCTACTTAGCCATTCATAAAAAGAACTAGCTTACCGTTCTCTCGTAAACTCTGTTATTCCTCTAATAGCTCATCACTTCTACACACAATTTATCACATAATTTCCTTCAACTTTCTTTGCTTCCCTCCTCTAAGATCAACTCATTTTCTCTCCTTGTGACCGAAGCTGGACGGAACGGCTACTTTCGTGGTTTAGGCTTGTCTTGTACGATTTTGATTTCTGAATCAAAAAAAATACTTCAACAATACATTATTTTACCTAGGAGCAATTTTTTAGATACTAACAAGCTGGAAACGTTTTTCTTATGTAAATGATTGTAAAAACGGTATTTCTACTTTCGCTAATCCTTTATGTAAATTTGTAAATCGATGTCCAAATGGGGCTGCTGACTCTTTAGCTAAGTTAGCAAGAAAAACTCAGGTTCAAAATACGTGGAGAAGCCACCTTCTTGTATCTCAGGAAAACTTTTTCCTTTTGTACCTTTTAAGTTAGGTTAATATATTTTTCAGTTTCAAAAAAATATAAAATAAAATAAGTAATATTAATGGTTAGTTAAAATATCTGATACGGAATTTCTTGTATATTTAGATGGACTAATTGAGAATTTTACCAAATTACTTATGGTTTCATTGGAGAGGTACCCAGTGTTATAATCTCAATTCAAATTAGTTTAAGTTATTTTGTAAAATGGTCATAAGACTCGTAACACATAATTAGGGTATGAGTCGTGGGAATATGCGATGTAATATGGTCGTAGACTGACTAAGACTAGGTTGACCGATTATTTCTTTACTAAAATCCTTATGAAAATGATCTATGACAGTCTATTCTAACACTGTTTAGAAGATAAATGGGTTGTGAGTCTTGTGACACATGGTCGGCTAGGGTAGCATATTGACGAAGCTATTTGAGTCGTTTATCTTCATCTCAATTTATTTCGCCTATTACCTTACCACCAATACCTTAGCTCCTTTAGAATCTTAAAAATCGCAAGCAACTAGGTATATATGTATCCAAAATTACAAGTCTTCGTAAGAGAAGACATGAACTTAGATAAACTGTCATCATTAAATATATTTACTTCTTACAGACAACCCACCCTCTTGAGTAGTGAAATTTTCAATCCATTTGATGTTTATCCATTTAAACAAATTAATTTTTTTTTACCACAAACCTATATTTGGTGGTGCTAATTAACAGAATCCCTTCTATTTGCTATTGCATATCAAAACTAAATCAAAATTGTATCCCATTCAGAAAATTACTTATGTTTTTTTTTATCTCAACTGGTAATCTGGTATACGGAGAAATAAAAATGAACTTGATATCAATGTATTACCAGTGAATTAAGTGGGTAAAAGAATTTGATATCTCATTTAAAATTAACTTGAACTTTATTTACTGGTCATTTTCTTGTGCTAGCTCTTTTAAATTAGGCTTTCATTTTTGAATATTTGCAGGTGAAAATTTAATCAATGTTTGTCTCTATAATTAATTGATTGATAAATATTTATTTATTTTTTTGGAAAAAATGTTTTTAATGTTATCACGACTCACAGGTGGTTTGAATTTTAAAAGGTGAATATGCTTATGTGGATGGTGAGTTTTAACAAGGGCTAGAATCGTAAAATAGCCCTATACTCGGCAGCAGAAACATAGGAATATCCTTATATATTTCTGACTTTATATTAAAATATAAAGAAGAGTCGTTGCCTTAGCACCACTCCTCAAGGAAGTGTCGTTGCCCTAGCACCGTTCCTCAAGTCGCTCACAACCTATTATCATAGCTCATCTCTAGAAATAACTACATGCGTTCTGTATTGATCCCGTAACCTCTTTAAATGTGTATAATATTTATGCCATATTGAACTAGTGCCAAGTGGCATAACTTCCATGGATGAATTCCTTGAACTCGTTTCTAATGTGCATCAAAATTCAAACAATATCAATCTGCTATTATACGTAATAAAAACAACAACCTACTCTAGACTTACTAAATCTAAGACACTCCTAAATCAGAATTTGATATCTACGTGTTTTCTCCTCAAATCAGAGAGATACACAAATAGATGAGAACTTGTTGACAAAAAAACACTGAAATGACAATGACACAACATGTTGATGTCCCAGTTCAAACTCGTCCAACAATCTCCACGATCATCACCTCTCCATATCTTCACAACTTCCACAACTTACGAGAAACCATCGTGTTTACGACAAGATTATAAATTCGATGGCCTCATCTATTTGAAACAAGGAATTAAGAATGTAACAGAGATCTATCCCAGAGATAATCCAGTTACTACACCAAAAAGGCTTGTTTCCAACACCTTTGGTTACCCTAGTATGTCGGTTTAATATAAAAAGTCAAGTCCGTTGGATTTGACCAAAATACATCACCCGTATGTTTCCCACGTACTCATCATTTCTCCAACATACCTTCCCCAGATGTTCATGAATTTTGCCCGATTTAAGTTCCCCCCTTACCTAAATTTCCACTTAAATTTTTTGTCAAATTTGCGGGAATGAGAGCGCAAAATTCCCCCCCTTTCCATCATTTCAGTAGAACTTTCAGTACAACTTTACAGAGAGAAAGAGTTTTTCAATCCCATATTTTCTTGTCTGATGCTCTTACTCTCTCACTCTCCACAATTTTTGTCTCCTCTCCAAAATCATTAAGCAATATCTGGTAAGGAAACTATGCAGAACCCTAGATCTACAATCTTTTCAACTTTTGTTCAACAATTTCTGTTTTGAAAATGGGTATTTTGTTATGTGTAAACCCTAGAAATCTTTTACATGTTAAACGATTCTTTTGTATGGTTTTAATTAGGTTTTTTGGTGTTATATATGTAGTTTACAATTTCTATTCCTTCAGTTAAGTATTAAAAAAGTTTTTTTTTTTTTTTTTTTTTTTATCTTAACCCTAGAAATTTGATTTATGTTTACAAAGATTTTTTTCCTAATTATTTTTGATAAAAAACAAAAACAACATCAATCTTCCCTAAACAAAAGAAACCTTGTTTGAAACAAACTGTGTTCAGATTAGAAAACCCTAGCTTCATTGAAGAATCTTGGGCTTTTAGTAGTTCAGTTTTCTGTCCTATCTCTTTCTGTTTTTGCTTTCCCTCATTAAAGAAATATAATTGATATTTTGGACCTCTGTTATCTTATCTGGGGTTGAATTTGTTCGAGCTTCAGTTGTTGCTGGTCTTGGAAGGACTTTCTTCATTAGAGGTACAAAACTTCCCCACCACATTATAAATTCTTCATCTTTGATTCAAATTGCTAATTAGAGGTACAGATCTTTGCCATGGTTAATATCTCTTAGTGCATTGGATGCTAACATGCCAGTCTTCTTGGTATTTTCGGGTTTGTTTCCAAGTATTGTGTAATTTCATCGTACTTAAGCACAAAATATTACTAGCAAGTTATGCTCTTTCTCATAAACAATACATGAGCTTAGATCTAACTACAAGTTCCTGCATTTTTGTTTAAATCCTCATACCCATCAACTGAATTAAGGTTCTTAAGTTTCCTATGTTGTTGCTTATGAATTGAGATGAATGTCTGGATACCTTTATATTTTTTTCATATCATTACTGGATTCTGTATTTGTTTTATTCTATAAGAACTTCTGATTATGTAAATCAGGATTAGCAACAAAAACTATAGAGATCTTTCTTATATTTTACTGATTAAGCACTCTAGAGATTTATGTGCTTGATAATAATAGAGGCTAGAGGCCCTGATTGTTAATTTCTTAGATTAAGTGTAGTAATATCTTGAAACATGTCGGAATTGTAAATGTAATGCTTGTGTCGGTGGTGGTTTAGTTGTCTCCGTGTGGTTTGGACCTTTGGGGTTAGCTTGACCCTATTTTCCATCGAGCCCAAGTGTAGGAATTGTAGAAGTATTGGCTAGAGCTGGTGGCACCGCTTACTGTCGCCAATATCTTTGTATACTATCGGCAATAAGTTTTCTTTCAACTATATCCAAGAGTTAAAGAAGGTACATATAACGATTATAGTTTTCCAAAAATTCCCATTTATACCTATGATTGCGGCAAGTTCAATCACATGGACTTGTATCACTTCCGAGTACTCCTTGGACCCATAATAGGCCCCCTCTTTTTAACACAATACAACTAGTAGCAACCAATCTCTTTGATGTATGTATCAAACTGCAGTTTATCTTTTATAAATGTTCTTAAGATTTATAAGTGTTTTCTTCTGAATTTTAATAATAATTTTTTTATTTTGGTTCATTTCAGAATATTATTGTGGTATATTTTGTTTGTAAGCGTCTCTCTCTAATACACTTACATTTACAGGTGCGCAAAATGGTTCATCCGGCGAATACGCTCTATACGAGGCCTGCCAAACATTACTATCTTGTGCATTTCTTGATAAAACCCTTCGCCAAACCCTTCAATTATTCCCTTTATTCACAGTATTCTTACCAATCTTTCTCATATGATCAATGAATATGATTGGTATGCATTTTGAGTTAACTATACGAAGCATGTCATATATCAATTTGTTAAACTTGACTTATAAGTGCATGATATGGATAGGTCTGCACCAGTGCAGTCCATACCGGATGGTATACCGTCGGTTTTACTGGTTTCGGTCGAAAAGCGGGATGAAATCCGGTATACCAGTAAACGGTATTTGACCGAAAATATCGACCGGTATGGACTGTACCGGTTTGGCCGGTACAGCCGGTATTGACCGGTATTGGCCGGTATTGACCGGTACAATCGTTTTTTTTATTTTTTTTATTTAAAAAAAATAAAAAATAAATAAAAATAAAAATAAGTTATTCTTGTTTTAGGATTTTCAATTGTTACTCATATTTTTTATGATATTTTAGAATTATATATGCATATGATAATATCTATAATTAATCTAATGATCTTAAAATTGTAATATCTTTGTTTAATTAGTATTTTAGACGATAAACTTTGAAGTTATTCTTGTTTCTTTTGTATTTCCAGTTTGAACTTTGTATGAAATCTATGGATCTATATATTTTGGATGAATACTAGTTTATCTTTTTAAACTTTGTGAAAAAATGTTTGTTATAACGTGTTAAAATATATTTATAGTTATAAAATATGAACTAGTATTTTTTCATAAAATTATAGGTATAAAATATACGCACCGATATTCCACCGATATTTAAACCGAAATTTTTCCGGTATATCGGCGTACCAGTGTATCGCTCTCGACCGGTACGAACCGAAATCCGGTATGGTACAACCTTGGTCTGCACCATGTTCCTAATTAAAATCGATGCGTCAGAGTAACATTAATTTATTGTTTTGTATTAATAGTTAATGTGTTGTATGGTTATCTTAATTCATGGTATGCAATTGTTTTGATTGATTATAATTTTTAATTTAGTGTTGACAATTTGGTAATTTTTAATTAGTATCTAAAATTTGCATTATATCTGCGACAATGCCAAGTAAGGAGTGGATGGATGCACCTCGATTATCATTGTTGTAGCTAAAAAGTGTAATATCATTTATTTAGTTCACAAAAAATAAACTAGGTGTAAGGGATTCACATTGTTATCCATGTAACAAGTGTCGTAACATCTATTCAAGCTTCAAAAATTTAAAGGTTATTAATGAGCATCTGATTACTAATGGAGTCTGACAAGTCGTATAAAACTTGGATTAATAATGGTTCTCCACTGCCTAGCATGGCGGTAAATGTCCAGCAAGTTCAAGTTCCTCATTCGTCAAGATTTTCACAACTCTTCACAACTTTCACAACTTACGAGAAATCAGTATGCTTACGACAAAACTGTAAAATAGATGGTTTTATCTTTTCGAAACAAGGAATTAAGAACATAATAGAGATCTATCCCAGAGATAATCCAGTTTACAGTCATGCATTCATTCTTCAACTAAACACCACCACTTTCTCATCATACAATGTTGGGTTTATTTGAATAAATTTATATTCACGCCATGCAGGAACGATCATTCCTTGGTTTAGGCTTGTCTTGTTCAATTTTGATCTCCTTAACATATAGAAAGTACTTTCTTACAGTGCATTTGTTTTTTCACCCTAAAACAAATTTTGTATTAAAAAGTCAAACTGAAGTACTCAGTGGTTCAATTGAAAGAACTAGAGCTTCAAAACTTCAAAATCACTTCTTTTGGAAGTAAGAGAGATTCAAAAATTTGGAAAATAATGAAAATTTTGACAGAAATTAGGTTATGGAGACTGATTTAAGTAAGGAAGGGGAATAACGAAATGATATTACTGTATCAGCTGTTTGTGAAGAGTCTAATGCAGTTAAGAATTAACATGATTTCAATATAATAATAGAAGAAACAGAAGAGGACTGAAGATATATGTTTTCAGTTTTTCACTTTTTTGACGATACCCAACAGTCAATGTAGGTCAATTCAAAGTCAACATTTTTTGCAAAGTTGAAAAAGTCAACTAACGGTTTTCTCACAGTGTTTGGTTAGTCCATGATCCTAATACATCAAATGCATATTTCACGACCCATACCCTAATTAGTCATTAAACTTATGACCCTTTTACAATATATCTTAATTAATTTACCACCATTAAAACTTAAATATGATTAAAAACGTAATATGCTAAAATCAAATTTAAACCTAGTATTAACATATTCTACAACACTTTATTTAATATCACAACACCATGTTCTACATGTTCAATAATCACCCCTTGAAACAAACAATTCATAGAAAACAGATTTAGAAGAAAGAAATATAAAACAATCTTAATTATATCATAAAAGTTTCATGACTTAGTCATCTACTTCTATTTCCTTACACTTGATGATGGATAAAAACTGAATTTACTTTATGTATGAAGCTAGAAAAGATTCCTTATCATGCTTGCCATATGTCTCTCAAACCTTTCCATCATGAGCAAAAGATACCTCATGGCTACAATGGACACCACATGGTTATCTTTAAATTTATTTAGGAATTAACCTTAGGATAGTCTTTAGTGCATAAGACAACCACAAACAAACTTTAATACGAATTACTAATAATCCTACTTAACTTAATCTAAACATGAATTATCTTATACTAATAGAATTTTTGCGCGAAGCATACAATGCTTACACCCATTTATTGTGAGGAAAACGAATTAAGAGGGTAAATTTGGAAAAAGTGGGGTGAGCAAGTGATAATCTGTCAATCCTTAAACATTTGTACTGTTGAATTACTTTTTTTAGATTCGAGAGATCAATATGTACAATCTTGGCTTAACCCAAGCAATGGTCGTTCCAGTCTTGCTTCATCCACAAAAGAGAAGGAGAAGGGTTGGTCTTAGGGAAGGAAGTGAGAGAAGAATCGAGGTCAGAGTATCAGACTTTGTAGGATGTAATCGGTGTAAATAGCTATGAAAAATTCTTTACGTGAGAAGGTTGAATGATCAAGTTTTCGATTTGAATCGTTTTGTTTAGACTTGTCTCAAACTTCAACTTGTGTTGTTCTGTACTAGACTTAGACTTGGAATTGTCGTATTTTAGACTTATTGTGTTCAATAGATTGAGAAATCTATTTTATATTCATAGCCATTGTAACCATTCATCTGACCTCCTCTCTGGAAGAAAGTATCGATGGTTGAGTAGTGGTGAAGTGGAGAAGGTGTTGAGAATAACTCTCCACTTCGATTAGGGTTGAATAGTCAGTTACTCAACTTACCACTCCTCTACTCAATTGCTGATCAAACCTTCCAGAGTTTTCTCTGTAGTGGGTGCATTGCTGCACCACATGCAGTAGAACGCCAGACCAATACCGTAGTGAATATCCCCCTATTTGTGACATCTTTGATATCTCCTGTAATATAGTAGTATTAAGCACTACTGATGTATTAAGTCGAATGAGACTTAATTAGTCTTTTGACTGAAGACCTGTCTTGTTTGACTAGGATGATGAGTCTAGCTAACTAAAATACAATAAATACATATTTATTTGTGTATAAAGAACAATATGTTTAACTTAGTCAATTTTGCATTGACATGTTTATTTTATAAAAATAAGTGTATGCTGCTGTGCATGAAAAAAATACACGTGAGGCCACATATGAAAATATATGTGTGAGAGTCCACACATATAAATGAGATTTAACGTGGCCTTTGATAAATAAATTAGAGTTTTAAAATTTGTATGTGTGAAGCAAACCCAAATAGGAAAATATTAGAAGCTAATGTTAATCACTTGAGGGTTCACAAATGGATATAGGCTGTCGTATGAAGCTTTAGTAATAGAGAAATAAAGATCACTTGAGGTAGTCGTTTGCTAGCGGAATGGACGATTGATGTAAGTACGTTATTTCTTCTCTGAGTATCTATATAGTTTTGAGTACGTTGACCGGGATGATGTTGTAAACAACCTGCATCGATAAGTATCTCACCAAATTCGGTATCCTTGAGACAAGTAATGGTGAGCGGTCCGAGTTACACTTTTCTTCCCCCTCATCTACTTGAGCAGGTTCAAGACATATCTCATTGTCAAAAGATAGTCATATGTGAGAGAAGCAAAAATATCTTTGTGTTGCGCCTTTGAGCAGTAGAGAAGCTCACACATGTATTCTTTCATGGAATGAACTGATTGATTGATTGATATGTCCTCCATACATGGTGAAACTCATGACAAGGAGAGGCTTTCTGTGTACTCTTTCAGTCAAGTTCAACTCTTATGATATTTGTCATTTCTTGTTATGTTGGTGGATATTAAATGAGAGGTAACTTGATGGTGTACCATGTATCCACACTTATAACAGTTGGGGAAGTCAGGAAAAACCGGATCTTCCTTTGGTTTTTATTGACATTGAGCGGTGCTGGAGATATCGCTGGCGCCGCTTGTATTTGATGGGTCCTTAAAGGTGGTCATATCGCTTGTGGTGTTGGAGTTAGAATTGGTGTGGGTGATGCATGCTTGGGTTGTTGTTCTGGTGCTGAAAGATTTCTTTTTGCCTACTTTAGTCACAACACCGACAGATGGTTGATTGTTGTACTGCTTACTTGTGATCCATCTGTCAACACAAGTCCCACGGGTTGATTTATTCCTAGAAGCTCTGGCTCCCTCCATCAAAGTAGACGTAATTGTAGTCGATTGCTTGAGTCTAGGTAAGAGTCTCTTGCATCAGGAGCACCACCGTTGTAGTAGCAAAATTGGTGTTGAGACTAAGTTATTAAACCTGACCTAGATCAACCGCTTCTGAAACTAAGGACAATTCGAGAATTTGAAAATTCGAAGAATTGTAACTGAAAGATTAATCTCCCACTGTGGTCGCCAAAATATTTGTGAGAAAAACGAATTAAGAGGGTGAATTTGGAAAATATGGGTAAGCAAGTGATAATTCATCAATCCCTAAACATTTTACTGTTGAAGTACTTTGTTTAGATTCGAGAGATCATTTTTTACAGTCTTGGCTTAAACCAAGGCCGTTCCAGTCTTGCTTCAGCCACAAAGGAGAAGAAGAAGAGTTGGTCTTAGGGTGGAAAGCGAGAGAAGAATCAAGGTAAGAGTATCAAACTCTGTAGGATGTAACTGGTGTGAATATCTACGAAAAATTCTCTATGTGAGTAAGTTGAATGATCGAGTTGTTCAATTGAATTGTTCTGTGTTAGACTTGTCTCAGAGTTCAACTTGTGTTGTTCTGTATTAGACTTAGACTTGGAATTGTCGTATTTCAGACTTGTTGTGTTCAATAGGTTGAGAAATTTATTTTGTAGTCATAGCCATTGTAACTGTTCATCTGAGCTTCTATCTGGAAAAAAATGTCGACGGTTTAGTAGTGGTGAAGTGAAGAAGGTGGAGAAGGTGTTAACAACTACTCTCCACTTCGATTAGGGTTGAATAGTCAGTTACTCAACTTAACACTCCTCTACTCAACTGATGATCAAACCTTCCAGATTTTGCTATGTAGTGGGTGCATTGCTGCACCACATGCCGTAGAACGCCAAACTAATACCCTAGTGAATATCCCCCCATTTGTGACATTGTTGATGTCTCATGTAATATTGTAGTATTAAGCACTACTGATGTATTAAGTCGAACGAGACTTATGTAGTCTTTTGGCTGACGACTTGTATTGCTTGACTAGGATGATGAGTCTAACAGACTAGAATACAATAAATATGTATGTTCAACTTAGTCAATTTTGTATTGACATGCTTAATTTGTAAGAATAAGTGTATGCTGCTGAGCATGATAAAAATATACGTGAGGCCATATACAAAAATATGTGTGTAAGAGACCACACATATGACTGAGACCTAGCGTGGTCGTTAATAAATAAATTTGGGTTTTGAAATTTGTATGTGTGAAACAAAACCAAATAGGCAAATATTAGAAGATAAGTTGAAAGGATAATGTCACACGAGTTTTTCCAATAAAACTAAAATACACGAGCTTGCCTATGTTAAGTAAGACGCACATGTTGAGGGCGAAAGAGTAAAACACATTTGTCATACAAGAGAGGCATTGACGCACGAGTTTGCTTCTGGAGCAAATACGCACAAGTTATTGTTTTTTTACCTAAGAAGCACAAGTTCAGGGTAAAAGGGTCAAAAACGTTTTGTCAAACAAGCTATCTCCTTACGTGAAAGATTTTGAGTTTGAGGTCATTCATGGCATCAAAAAGACGAAACAAACAAAAGTCAGGAAGAATTCAGGAATTTTTCAGTTGTGACTTAGTTGAATATTTTATCATATCTGTTAGCTCGTTTGTCCGATTGGTGTGATTTTTTGGTATGTTCTGGAGGACATCCATACAAAGAGTTTGATATATAACTCATCCCTTGATTCATTACTAATTATTCTCATCTCACGACTTTGTACAGGGCAATACAAAATTAAGCATGATGAACTTGGTGTAAAAACGCCTTTTTTAGGCCTCTGGGCCATTTGCTTGCACATTGGATATTAGATGAAGGATATTTATGCCATTACATTATGAAAATACTGAGTTCTAGTGACGCCAAGAAACCGTGGCAGTTGATCAAAAATCTGTGGCAAAAGGTAACTTGCCACGGATGGATCGCCGTGAGAAATAGTCATGTGGCTAATACTATTTGCCACGATACTAGCAACAGTTATTTCTTCCGTAGCTAATAATATATGAGCATTTACCACCAATCTGATCGTGGCTGATTGACAATGAGAATTCACACATTTCCAGTTATTAGCCATGGTTAGATTGTGGCAATCGCTCCATGATCATTTCCCAAAGATCATTATTTGCTATGTGGCAATAAAGATATTACACCTATAAACCTATTTTTTAGTGGTTAAAAATATAGGTATTAACTATATTTATTTCACTAGAACCATTTCAACAACATAATCCATTCATTTAAAATAAAATCCAATCATTCAAAATAAAAGAAATATTACAAAGTTGTTTGATTGATTACATTCAACAAAGAAAAATAAAAATTAAATGCTAACAGTATTTCAGTCAATTTAATAGAATAACATGATAAAAACAAGAAAATAACAAAATACAGCAGATGGATGCTTCAATATTTCTTACTTCCAAAGTTAACCAACATATATGATTCGACAAAACCTTAAACTTATATCTTTAATACATCCTATGAAAATGTCAAGTTTAACATCAATGAGAAATAACATAAAAGAACTTAGTAA
Organism: Papaver californicum; assembly: GCA_023531435.1. Lineage (NCBI taxonomy): Eukaryota > Viridiplantae > Streptophyta > Magnoliopsida > Ranunculales > Papaveraceae > Papaver > Papaver californicum. Next base: position 3,149,420 of record JAJJMC010014815.1, read on the forward strand.
ATATGATACTAATAAGTGGTTCAAATAGAAGGCAGTCATCCCGACCCATATTGCTGCTCAGAAACAAACTTTTATTATGATTCCTGAGACATTAACATAATAACACATTAGGATTCATGAGACATTAGCATAATAACACATGTCAACATGTCCTGATCTAGGGTTATTGCAGTTTGTTTATCATATATCATGCATTCATAAAGTTGTTGTCCATGAAACTACTATCAAGTGATTCAAATTAGTAACCGAGTCTACCAAATTTAATACTTGTTTAAAGAGCATACTTTTTGCATATTTATGCTAAAATACTTATTTGTACATTAAGATCAAGACCAGGCCAGGTGTGGATGAATGACGATAAGCTCGTGGAACGAAATCAAATTGCTTTAAAATTTACTAAAAGTTTGTTTTTATCATGACTTTTTGGTAGCTAATTGTACTACTAGTATATGTATGATTGAGACAATATTATTATGTAAAATGAAGTTCAAGAATAAAGAATAAAGATCACCATAAAATAGAAGAGAACGAAATATGTTTACACCGATAAAATATTGCTAATTCACCTTGGGGTGGATCAATATTGATTAAGAAAATCCTAAACCTCGTCTGCGCAATTAAGAAGCTCATCAACGTCTTTAGCCAGAAACTATCCTCTCCGACAAGCACTCGGAACGAAATGTGAATACGATATAAGATAATTATGTTGAACCGCTACCATTGCTATTCAAAGAAATATTTTTCAGTTTTCACGAAACACGAACGCAATAGCACATAAAACAATTTAAAATTTCATACTGACAATATTTGTAAGCTAAGCAGGTTTTTAGTTTTTTGCAGTACCAAATTAACTAACTACCCCAAATCAGGGAAAAAAGAGTTATCATTTATATCCAAGATTTTTACCATGACTACATCATATTGTACCCTATCGAGCTTCTAAATGCACATTATCATTCTGTCTTAGTACAAAGAAATAAACAAATGCAATTATCACACTAATAACAAATGAGCATAACATGTTAAACTATGGAGAAAAATCACGGTTCTGGAAGTCTATACTATCCTAGTGAAATAAAATACACAAGTAGATTTCGTAAAAAGGAGAGTAATGGTACACAAAAATAATCAAAACGATTGAGCTCAATGGCATTGCATTTCGCAGTTAAATGCCACACATCATTTGTTCATTTTTAAAAAAAAATCTAATATTAACTTCATTCAAGAATTTTCACAATAGAATTACCTTCAATGAGACCATTAACGTTATACTAGTTGCTTGAAGTAAGACCCCATTATTAATATATATGATTTTGACGATAGCAGGAAACGAGGGAACAAACTACACCTGTCCAAGAAGAAATGAGAGAAGAACTTCCTCAAATTTAAAATCAATACCCTCTGGTGCTACCAAAGGACATATGGTTTTTTCTTTAGTAATCTACAGGTCCACAGAATAAATTCCAGCTAGATGAAAATAAAAATATGGCTTTCAAAGTGGAAGAAAAATATACCAAGAATTTACACACTAGTCAAAAGTTGCAATAGAGGTACATATTAGATCTGTCCGCTTCCTTGAAAATCCAACGACATTAACAATCATGTTGATGGAGAAACAATTGAAATCCATACACATCTTCGATTCTGTAACCCAATGGATTTTTTTCCTGCATAAAGCAACATTTCCTCAAATTAAATAAGATCAATAGTCTCAGTGGCCTCTGCTTAATCAGAGCTTGGACAAGAAGCACGACTAGTCTTACACTCTGCAAGAAATTTCAACATCAAGGTCTTGCCTAAGTAGTTCATGCGAATCGCTCCTTTTCTTTGTTCAATATTTTCAGGTGTGTACGACATTCCTAACAGCTCTAACGTGCATGAAGTTGTAAGTTCTTGCAGCGATTTTTCTATCAGAAACTCACCTCCCGACAAATTATTTAAAGGGAGCCACAACATATTTGTATCCCCATAAAAACAAATGGAGAAACCATAAAAAGTGAATGGCCAAAAAATAATAATTGGTAAATAAACTTTAAAGTGGATGCCTGGGACAACAATGACATTTTCCCCAAGGTAATTCTCATTTTAAGTAGATACTGATCCTAAGAAAAAGCATCAAATCCTTGGGATACTTTGTTCTTCTGAAATCCACACTCTGCGAACACTTCAAAGAAATACCTACGGTAAAAAAAGATTGAGTAACAACACTACGAAAGAACTAGGATGAGTTCTTTATCGCTGTTGATATTCTTCCCTACAAGCTAACCATGAATACAAGGCTTAAATTCTGGATGCTGTAAAGATGCACGACAGTGTAGTGATACCAAAATGCAGGAAGGACTGATCAAAGTTACCGAGTTAACACACAAACTTTACAAAAAAAACACATTGGGTTAATATAAAACTTCGTTTTATTTTTGTACTTCATAGTCTGTAGTTAATAGTCTAATGTATCACTTATACACAGATGTATGATAATAATAAAAATACATGAAAAATATTTTAATTGTATTAGATGAGCAACAATAAAGTTCAAAATAAATGAAGGACATCAACTTTGTACTATAAGAATAAAGAATAAAGATTACCAAGAATAACTTCTATGAACTTATACTAACATGTTTTCTTCCCCTTCAATATGGTGAACAACTAACATGACAACAATGAATTTTGACATCAATAAGGCAACAATGAAAGTACTAAAAAATAAACATTGAATCATAAGTATCAACTCCTTCTTCCCATAGCTCTTTAAGTTCTTCAATTAAAGGTCTCAAGTACACATATACATCGTTCCCTGGACTACTTGGATCATAAGTATCAATGTGCTTTTATTTCTTCAATCTCATGTCCTCGGCAGTTTCGGAAGACATAAACAAATGATGAAGCCTAGGCTTTAACGGGAAATAATGGAGTATCTTATAATGAAGCCCCACAAACATAGCGCATTCATCCATGGGTTTTCCTTCATTTATAGAGATAGAATACCAGACAAAAAAGCACTTATATAAACTCCTGATAATTAAGCCAACAACCTACCCTCAAACAACTAGTTTCATAAGAATAAAGACTTGATAAACATCCAGATGCACATCAATGAAGAACTATTCTTAAGGATTAACCAAAAGTAACAATTGGATAACCTAGAAAGACATGCATATTGGGTTTTTGCATAGACATATTACACTTGAAATTGGAATCACGTGCTAAACAAAAACCTAACATATTTGATGTTATAAATCAAGAACATTAACAAGAATTTTAAAACAAAAATCAAACTTTGGATCTAAAAGAAACTCAAAATTCGCACCAGGAATTCAAATGAACGAGAAATCAAAATACTTACCAGCTTGGGGAGATACAATTTGAGCTCAAAATCGATGAAGTCTTGCAGAAAAAGAAGAAATTGATGGATTTCCTTATTCCAAATCTGACCCAATATCATAAAATAGTTCAAATTAGTAAAGATTGAAGACTGATGTACAACTAGGTTGATTCATACAGAAGAAATTACTACTTTAATTTACTACTTTAAAACCCTAGTTTCAGAAAATCAAAATAAGAAGATCTAATTTTATATAAACCCAACTTACTTACTTAAAATATTGTATTCTCTGTGTTGAGAGTTTTAAAGTATTAACGGATTTTATTGTATGCATAATCGAAGAAAAGGGAAAGTTGAGGGGGGTGGAAGAACTGGGAAGTTACTTCTTCAGGTGGGGATCGTGGTTTTCCTCTAGGTTTATTAGCACGACTTGTATCTTTAGGAGATTTTTCCGGTAAATAGTAGCTAATAGTCCCGAAGCTAGAGGCCCACAATACCCATGTCCCACTCTAGCGTGAGTAGAGGATATTCGGCAGACTACCAGATTATAAACCTTGATGCGTGGCAAATTTCCAGCCATCCTATAGCAAATGAGTTACCTATTTTCCACGACTACCAGTTTGGCGTGGCAAAATATGACCAATAGCCATATATATTCAAATTTGTGTCAATTGGTCGTGGTAAAAATTATTATTTTTGTAGTTGGTTGCTTCCTTAAGCAAGGATTTACGTAGCCTGCGCTAATTTTAGCTAGTAGAAGCGTTTTTTTGTGTTTAGCATAATTGTTTATTTGTTGTTTGACCACAACTGTGGTACTTTACTATTTTTACTCTGAAAAAAAGCCACCATCTACATAAGTTCATATCGTTCTCTACAAAGTAGGTTAGGTAAGTTAGTTATCATCATAATCATCATCATATCTTTAAAAATATAAGCAATATAAGCTCCCACGCCGAAGGGTGATGAAACCATCGCTTCCTACTGCCTGAAAAAGGGCCATTGGGAATTATCAATTATGGGAGGGACAAGTGGCATCGCCTGACCTGTACAAATAATTTATGGTAATGGAAGTCCACTATATGAGTGATTGTTTTTTTTATATAAAATTACACTTTGTTTTACACTTCGTTTACACTCATTACTTAGATGTGCTGGGTTAGCCTCACCTTTAGTGGGTAATTTTCACTTTAGATCGACATTACACATTTAGTTTTCTTAAATCTAAGAACTACGGTCTTATTTACCTAAAACCGAAGCAGTGTTATTCTTTCCAAACCATATTGTTTATTATTTTCATCCGCAACTGATTGAAATGGAAGGCTACATATTACTTTATCAATATCAGGTAAAAATAATATCATGTTTTACGATTGTGGTTTTTATTGTGATTTTTTTGTGTGGATGAAAACAACCTTTTTCTTAACAAGTAGAACAAAGTACAGATGTCGCGTTTCTTATTTTACATAACCTTTGAAACCAGTCTTGTTCGTAGCGGAACAATAATTGGTATGCATGAGCGAACCCTATTTTTCTGACCAATACTCATATGAGCATAATTTAAAGACATACTATCTTTCCTAATTAAAACCTTAGCTATAGTATTTGCTAATCTGTTACAAGCCCTATTGACATATATATAATAAAAGCAAGTAAAATTTTTGACAGAGTCGCTTAGAAGCCAGTAAAAAAAGAAGCGATTTCTAATCGATATGAACATTTTCTTGTTGCATTATCTTGATGGTATCCTATTTGTCATTATAGAAAGTCAATTGTTCGAAATTCAAGCTGTGTGGCCCATTGTGTTGCTGCTCTACATGCTCGCGATTCTAACTCCACCGGACGAGAGCACCATCGATTTCCTCCTGCAAATTGGAAACCAAACCCATGTAATCACATTGAACTAAAGCTTAAACAAATTTTTGAGAATATTTGTGAAAAGCTCCATCAAAGAATATAGGAACTACATTATTATTCAATAAAGACAAGTTAATTACAAAAACCTGGATGCATAGTGTTACACTGAGATATACGAGAAACTGTCAAACTACCTATAAAGGGGATATATAATAATATAAAATGCTAGATAATGTTGGAACAATCTGAATAGGATTCTGATTAATATGCTGAAAAACTACTTGACATCGGTACTTCCAAATAAACCATAAAACATAACCTATATTGTTTAGATTGAGTTTGGGATCATGTATCTGAGATAATTGAAGAACTGATTTTATTAAAGAGTTGAAGAATTTTTTTAGGCTTGTGATTTTGTTGTTTTATAGTTGGATTTTTTGGGTTTAGGTTAAATGCAACTAAAGGCGAAAGAAGAAGAACCATGTCGAAAAGAATCAGAACTATAGACATAAATATCAATAGGTATGAGTTCTATTGGAGCAATCTCAATAGGTATGAGTTCTATTGGAGCATTGCTCGGTTAAATCTAAAAGTGTTGGTATGTCAAGCTTGTTGTCAAAATTAGATGACCAAAGCTATTTCTTGATTTAAGTCCACCGAATTAAGTCAGTCTTGAACTAGGTTAGATTTAGGTAGTTGAGTCTCAAGACTCACCTGATACCCTTGATTAAAGATTAAAGATCACACGAAGACATCAACGAGAACTTCATAAACAAAGGTAAGTGAAGACTGACTATCCTATATGACTCATTGTTTTCTACCTATCTTTATTTTGAGACAATGTCACGCTTTAGTAATTGTTGATGAACAAAGAAAAATCTTATAACATAACTAACATTACGCTATTTATCTTGTGATGTTTCGAGTTCAAGCTTGTTCTTAACTATGTTCGGAACTAGGACTCAAGCAAGAGAAGTTCATACGAATTATTGTGGCATTTGAGGTTGAGAACAACTCTAATTAATTGTTTAATAAACTATGTTTGCACATAGCTAAAGCTCTAAGTTGCATATTGAGTTCGTGAACATAAATTGTGAGTTCTTGAACTATGCATAACTTGGACGTTTCTGAACTCAAATTGTATTAGAATTTGCAAACCACTTCAATCAGTTCGCCAACTTGTAAAATTTTGTGTTTTCTGTTAACTACAAAATACACTCGAGCTTGCGAGCCACTTTTAGGAGTTTGTGAACTTTGCAATTTCTTGGTGGTTTCTGTTGACTCCAAAAATTCCTTGAGTTCACATACCGTTTTTCTCAGTTCGCTAACCATGTTAAAATTAGAGGTTCCTGAAACCCAACTTGCTTGATGTTTGTGAACCACTTTGGTTAGCGCACGAACTTTGGTGCATGTCCTTATTGACAAATACAGGTGTGTACTTTTTTCTTTCTATTACAAGGCAAACTTATCGCACGCTTACGGTTCCAGTTCTTGATAGAGTAGAAGCTAACTATAGAAGTACCTTTTTTTGGAAAGTACTTGGTTAACCTTTCTTACAGCTTCTATCGGATCTCCAAACTCTAGTTTATCTTTCGATATGAATATGTTTTCACTTAGTATGCATCCTCAACAAACACATATTCAAACATATGGCAATATTAAAAGTAAAACATGAACGATAAAAAGAGATCTTGAACATCAAAATAATTACCCAGATTGATTCACATGTTTAGGACTTCCAAATACATCCCCAACCAATAGAAGAATTAACTATTCATGGATTCATTAAAACCCATGGAAAATATTAAAAAAAAAATATGAAGAAGAAGAACGGTTTCCCTCTAAAGGGTAAACCCTAGGTTTTTGATATAGAAGACGTGATATGATTTGATAGATGAAGATGCGTCAAACTTATTTAGGTGTTGTTTCGGGGTGAAAACAAATATACTGTAAAAGTACTTATATTCGAGAGATCAAGTCGTACAAGACTGGCCTAAACCAAGAAATTATCGTTCATGTATTGCTTCAGTCGGAAAAGAGGAGAAAGGGATGCTTTTAGGGAGGGAAAAAAAGAAAGTATTGAGATCAGAGTGTCCAACTCTTTATGGTGTGATTGGTGTATATTACTGTATGTGAAAAATTCTCTATGCATGACTGAGAGAAGGCTTCAACGAAATCAGGTTTTTAAACTTGTACATAAAATTTGTCTGTCTATCTCTTTTGATTTGTGAATAGGTTAAATGACCTATTTATAATAATAGATGTACATATTGAACTCGTAGGAAGTAGAAGTCGTGAAGTAATGAAGGAGTTGATATCATGCAGAATTTGATAATACCGTGTCCGTCTTGTCAGGGAAGAATGAACGACTACACACCCATTACTCTTATACTTTGTCAACCGTTGGCATGTCCTGTAACTTTCTCATAATGGATATGTTGCTATATTGCATGTCATATGTGGTAGATCACATATGTCCAATCACACGTGTTCAAATCCATGCGATATGACAGGTATATATGATACGAAGCGCGGACCAGCACGATTGAGCGCGCTTGGCTAGAAACAAAAAAGATGGTCAGACAAAAATATATTTGCCAGATATAAAAAATTGGTCAAACTTGTGTTAAACACGTTCAACTTTTATATGGTAAGCCAAGCACGGCTAGCTGCGTAGGACAAGTAAACATGTTAAGGCGCTGTTTTTGGGTGAAAACAAATGTACGGTAAAATCGTACTTTCAAGTAGGTTCGAGAGATCAAAATCGAACATGACGATCCTAAACCAAGAAATTGCCGTTCACAACCTCCTTCAATCACAAAGGTGGAGAAGATTGGGTAAGTCTTAGGGGAGGGAAACAAAAAAGGTTGAGCAATATCAGTGTGATAGGTAATTTTGTGAAGAAGTATGGATTCTCTGAGATGAATCGTGAATTCTGTATGTTTAGTTTCTCCTCATTTGTTGTCTTGTTCTTGTTTTGAATATATAAGAATCATCTATTTATAGTTCAAAGGAGACACACTGATTTCTCTTAAGTCGTGGAAGTTAGGGAGAGGTGGAAAAGTGATGATTGTGGAGATTGTAGTGGGGTGGTGTCCGGAAAGTAAGGAAGACATGTCAGACCACTACTCCTTATCATCTCAACTGTTCTGTAACCGTCCCACTACTTATTACCTTCTTGTTCGTGGATGTGTTGCCACAACGCACGCTTATCATAAACCGCTAGACCAATACCCCAATGAGAATCCCCATATATGTTGTATTTGATATCTCGTAGATAGTGGAGTCATAAGTCACTATTGTTTTGATTAAGTCAAGTCAAATGACTTGCTAAGTCAGTGAGGCAAGTTGTGCAACTCACTGCATTGATAGTCAGAATGATCAGTGTCCAGTCTGGGAAGTTCAGTGGTCTTGTACTTGCTTGGGAGTAACATGGCACATTTAATGGATAAGTATTAGATCAGAAGTGACTTAGCATAAGCCTGAGAAACATTTGAGGCCAAATATTGGAGAGGGCTTCTTAAGCAAGAAGACATATCAGAAAATCATATAGGATTTGGTATGGGACCAATATTGAGAAGAAGAGCGTAATTCTGAGGGAAGTAATTAGCAAGGCTAGTGCTAGATACTTAGCACAGATAGTAATGTGCTAGCTCTTTTAGTATAAAAGGCTAATGCGATAATGTCTCAAGAGTAAAACCAACATGCATAGCTTCTAGTAAATATTAATTATGCTAGGGCTAGGAAGCTAGTATCAAGGAGGTTTGAGGTTAACACTTCAATTAGGTAGGATAATCAGAAGAAAAAAAATGTTAGCGCCAATGTGCTTATGGCCAAGGTCGCGCTAAGCCATAATTGCTAAGCATGGACGTGGTAGGACTAAGATAGAGACGTGATGGAGTTAGGGGCAGGCCAGAGCTATGGACACGCTAGCATGGACACATTAGGTGGTAGGGACGTGCAAGGCTCAGGGGACGCATCATGTTAGGACGCCAAAGGACGCATTACCTCTAGGACTTAAGGGCGCATCAGCGTTGGGGACGTGTCAGGATGGTAAGGCGCATCAGCGCTAGGAGGGTAGGGACGTGTCAGGCTGCTGGGGACGCGCTAAGCTTAGCCGTTACTCGGGGATAACGTCAATTCGTACGTGCTAAGTCAAGGCCGCAACAAGTGGGACACGCCAAACATGGGACGCTCCGGCCAAGGGAGTTTGCTCCTTTGACGCTATGGTTAGGGTTAACACTTTTAGTGCTAGGGATAAGGTGCTAAGATAGTGACGTGCTAGCTAAGGCCTCATCAGCCAAGATGTGCTAGCTAAGACCATGTTAGGTTAGTTGGCGCTTCTCAAGCGCTAGGGTTAGCACCAGGAAAGTTAGCGTTTTTAGTGATAAGGTGGATAACTAGTGCCAATGTGGTGTTAAGCCAAATAGCTAATGCTAACTTGGCGTTAATAGGAGAAAAGGCTAGGGTTAGCCTAGCTCGGAGGCTTAATGTGTCTTTTGAGGCATTGCTTCTTAATTGTGGCGCGTCCGTGATGAGTGGCGCATAATTTGTGGCTTATATTTAAGCAAAGTGCTATAATAGCATATTTAAGCTTAGGAGAGAAATTTAAGAAACATTCATTGCAAATAAAACATTAAGTTAGAATGTATTTTAGGGATTAAGCATTAGCTACTCCCGAATTTGATAGATGTTGTTGGAACATCGATGCGTATTCGAGACAAGTTCAAGGAATTCAGCAATGGAATTTATGCGACTTAAGACTAACTCGATATGACATGAATATTATGAGCATTGAGGAGGCTGCGAGGCCAATTTAGAATATTTGAAGAGAATCTGCACTCTTAATTCGTTTTCCGAATATAAGTAGAGATACAATATTCCATATTTATCTATAGAGTTAAGCGTATGCGCATAAATACGCACATATCCTTTTATATTCCTGCTGCTTGGCTGAGGAAAATTTTACAATTCTAGCCCTTGTCAAATAATCATCGTCTACAGGCACTAATGTCATCTCACATGTGTCAAGGCGTATTCTCATAAAATTAGACTTACCCATATAAGTCTTATCCTAAGAAGTTATAGTCAACCTTAAATATAATGTCACACAAGATTAGTCGTATACGACCCAACTGTTGTTTACCACTTTCCCATTGTGGAGTATAACTGTTTTACTATCATCTCGCATTCTATAGACTAGATATGAATCTTCGTCTTCTAGAGTTTGTGGTGTAAATATATTCGGAAACCGTTTCTTGCACTTTCCATTCTTCTTACAAATACTATTATTCGACAATGCACAGGGCATATGTACCATATGTTTTAGGACAGACTCATACAGCTCTGGTTCAACATTGTGATATGGTATTTCTGCTTGAACTCCATCGTAGTCATATGGGCTACCTAGTTTGTTTCTTTCATCTAGAATTAGAAGAACGTGTGCATGTGGAAGGCCTCTTTTCTGAAACTCAATAACATGAACATGTGCAACAACTTTTCTTAGAGCCCGACATTAATGAACAGATCCGCCTTCATTTCTTTAAACTTAGAATGTAAGACTCTCGTTGTCAAATCTGGCCTGTCATGTGTATAGTGCCCTGGTTTTAATTCATTCTGGATCTCCTTCCAATTAGGATTCCATCTCATGGTTATTAAAAAAATCAGGCTTACCGTACTTTTGAACCAGTGCCAAGATGTCGTAATATCTTTAATGTATATCACGTGGGATTTCTGTGTAAGTAGGAGGCAGAATAACTCGCTGTCCAATATTACCTGTAAAAAACTGCCACAATTTAGAGAATTCAGAAAAAAAAAAAAGGACTGGACGTACCAATTCATAAACACCTTGTGGAGTATCAACAATTGCTGGCTTTGATCTACCATATGCAGCATCACCTTTAAGGCCAGGATTCATTTGAATCACCTTCATCTTAGTAATTGGAAGTTCAAAGTCGATGCACTGCACTGAAGTTACAAAAATCATGTACAATGATGTATGAGTCCTAACTGATTGACCCTACTTAACAACTGAACCTAACATCCAGTTTGATAATAGTCATTGACTATTATTTCCATTTAGTTTAATTGAAAATCAACTACTGCAACACCACATTAATGAAGACTATAAAACAAATCAACACGATCATTTTCCAAAGTTGGGTGGCTATGGATGTTAAACCATGTAAGAAATTATATTATATGGTAACAAAACATCTAAATGCTACTTTACAAAGTTAGGTACGTACTAAACAATTTTGGGCCAAAATAGGGTATTTAGTTTGATTGATACATCTTAAAAAAATACATCTTAAATACACTTTCTAGGGTTGAAAAACAATCTAATTGGTCTCATGGGTTTAATTAACATCATAGAATAATGCATTCAGCTAGATAACTGTCATATAGCTCCCCAACAACATTTACACCCAACTGAAGCTGTAGTAATTCCTCTGTGGGCCTGCAACTTTTAAGTTCATGTCACATAAATGTTATTCTAAACTTAATAAGTCTAACAATATTCTGTAATCACACATCTGTTCCCTAGTGGTCTCATTAAACAGACACACTGAAAGACTTGTCACATGCTTCATTATCGAGACACCAGCACCCATTAAATAAGGTAATTCTGCATCCACAAATAATGGCAGTTGAAATATCGACTGATAGAACGGATAGGAAACTATATTTCTGTTAGTAGAACCATAAGTTTTTCCACCCTGACAATGCGAAAAATCTCTGCACCACACGACCTGAACATGCAAAAAATTACGATCCTTGCAGTCATGACATTTCTCAGGATTCAAAATATATTCCCCTAAATAATCATAGCCTTTGGGTTTTTGTTACCTGCATTTGCATTTACGGTGTCAAGAGTGCCAGAGTACCATTCAGCTCAGAATGTTTTTTGGTTATCTCGAACCCATCTTAACTACATTTTAGATATCTTCAAATAGTTGTCGACCACATATTGCTGCAGCAGTTTTTCAACACGTAACAAAATCGAGTATTGGTTTTCCCGAATCTAATGACATGTGGAATTTTGTTGGAAACCATCCAGTGAAAGAATCTTTATCCAAAGTATTAACTTATGTGAAGTATATTAACTTTACCTGTAGTATATACGAATAGTATGCTCGACAACTTATATCCTTCTAGCATTATCGGTGAAAATGGTCAAATCCCAACCAAAGCTTCTATAAGAATGTAACAGGGGATATTATAGAGGATCATAGAAATATGATGTGTCTGGAACAATATTCTGAAGTTGTCCAGAGTTTGTTTCAACAATGATATCCATGGGAAACACTTCAGTTGGTTCTTCTCCCCCAACTAAGATAGAAGCTACTTATGGTGATGTTGGCATGTTATACTGTCGACGGTATGTTGGTTGCTCTTTTATATGTAAACGAACATCGTGCAAGTTATTACCTTGTGAAATTTGGTGAATAACACGTACATAAGGGTTGCACCTGTCCAAGATTTCTTTCAATATAACAAGCACTTTTTTGTTAACCGGTTCTTCAATTTCAAGTGGCACTTGTTCATGTTCTTTATTCAAGTGGCCAGCAAAACTGTTGTTCCTTCAATCGAGTCTCCAATTCATGTTCGCTGTCGTAAATGTACATATGAAGAAACCTTGATCTATTGCTTGGTCCTGGAATGATGCTACCAATTTTGTGATACATAGTACCTTGAGCATGATATGTATACACTCCCTTCTTACAGTTATCCAAGCTTTGATCGATATGTACCCCAATGGATGTGAAGGTAAAAACATGGTTGAATGAATGAATATGAAGCCTGAAATGAGCTCCATGTTCTGTTTGTGCAGTATATAATTGCATGAGTTCTGGAGGTAAGGGTAAATCTGTTAACCTAACTTTTCCATTCAGACAGCAAAACTGATTAGTTCCATGAGGAAACAACTGAGCTCCATAATGGTTAAATGATCTGATGCCAGTTGTTTGCAGGCGCGGAAGCGAATGTAAGTCAACAAAACCCCTTGCAGAATTATAGAAACCCTTGTTGGGCAACAATGTTCATTTTTTTCTGTCGATGTTTGCACGGTTAGATTGAGATTCTCCGCTTGACCTATGACACATATATATGCAAAGAAATACTCCCTCCGTTTCAGGAAAAGAGTTACTTTTCCTGTTTGCACAATTGTTAAGGCAAGATGAGAGAGAATAATTTTTGTAATTTATTTCCAGATTTACCCTAAAAGTAACTCTTTTTCTGAAACGGAGGGAGTATTAGTTAATTATTTGACTGATTTGAAACAAATTTAATAGAGATACGAAACATAAATAACAATGACACGTGTATGAGTAAGAGTGTGTAAACTAAAATCGCGTTTTTAGACCGGTGCTCCCTAGGCTGTAGGGTTTTATTTTCTTTCTGGTTGGTTTCGTAGAAATACATACAATGGGTTTGTATTGAATTATTGGGTTTCAAGTAAAACTTACATGTCTAGAGCATCGTTGTCATATCCAAATCACTGCAGTATGATTGTGGATTTTATTCTACTTGGCGTATGTATTATGTGGATTTATATATTGAAATTTGCGATGTTAGTCTACTGCTTTCTTGTTGTAGGAGCGTTAGATGTGTGCTGCGATTATTTTGTAGCAGAGTCATAAGTTAAGGTGTGGTACAACACAAGATAATTGATTTGTTTTGTGAAATGTATATGCTGGTTCTTCAATAATGAAAAGCACTAAACAGGAGAAAATTGTTAACGTTAGAGAAATCTCTGAAGTTGATGTGCACACAAGGACAGAGTCACCTGTTTAACAAATTGTCCTTAATATAATAGTCCATGGGTACTCCTTAAAATGAGAGATGCTATACCCAACAGTGGAGATGTGTCAAGGATAGAACTGCCCGTTATGATTTGTATAAGCACAATACAAATCACCCTCAAACGACTTAACAACAAGATAGTGGAAGGGAAATAAACAAGCAATGTGTACAAAACAAAGCAAGAAGAGGGGAAAAGAGCTAGGGATAGTAGCCTTCTCTGGAGTACTTTGAAATGAAGAATTCTGTTTTCTTTTATAGGTAAAGATGGAGTAAAATCAATGAAGTATTAAATGAAAATAAATTTTATATTTAATAAAAAAAATTATGTGCGAAATTTAATTTTGAAACGATAATAAAACTGTCAAAATTTATTTTTCATTATGACAAGATTTATACTCACCGGGTCAGACGCCCCCACATTTAAAACAGAATTTAATGAAATATATTTTTTTCAAAAAAGATAAGTCTTGGTTGGCCCGCAGCCTCAGCTACGCCCGCACCCGCAAACATACTCATTCTCGCAGCATTAGCACAGTCACACCCGCAAGCACAGCCGCAGCCGCAAGTCTGCAAGCACGCAAGATCGCAAGCTCGCAAGCCGCAATCGCAACCGCAACCGCAACCACAAGCGTGCGTGCTTCGGTGTGAAGCACCGCACATGTGTGAAAAGTATGTTTGCTCTAACTAGCCCATTTCCTTAGTCCTCCCCCAACCACAAAAGCTTCTAAACCCTAAGGGCCCTCCCTTAGATGCAATTTTTGTGGTAATAAAGAGAGGACTCATCTTTAGTCTCTCCAATGTGGGACTAAAGGTTCATTCACAAAAGTGAAAATGAGCTAGTGTTCCTCAGTGACTCATTGGTCCTAAGGTCCATTCCTACCAAGACCAATAAATCATTTTAAGTTCATTTTCTCCAACAATCCCACACATGAATGAAAACCCGATGAAAATCAGAAAACGAGAAATACCACTATAGGCAATAGGTGTCCATAAGGTATTGAACCTTTGCTTAGTGAGAAATTACCAGAACTACTTGATGGACAGCGAATGCGATGTCTTGAACTTCCATCGTTTGGTGTAGTTCATCAATAACTTCCACGTGTGATATCACTCTAGGTGCTGTCAAGTTCGTGTCGTTGTGTCCATTTTGGCCCTGGACGTATCCCGTTTCTCAAAATGCTCTAGAGAATCAACTCAATTCTCATAGGAAGCGGCCAAATTCCACATTCAGATATGTGAGTTCTATCAAGAGTGTTTACTGCTATACCTCACTTCAATCTTAAATTGAAACTATAAAACTCATTAAGACTTAATAAAAAGTCATCCTTCACATGTAGTCATACGATCACGTCTACACCATAGGGAAGGGACATAGATTGAAATTCTCTGATAGTGTTTCCTTTAACCCACCACAAATTAGTTGTCTCATTCAAAACCTTGATCTTGGGATCTCCAGTCTGCAAGGTTGAGTATCCTTCATGGAAAGTTTATTTAATGAGCTTAAGCCCCATCCCCCTCGATGCGTTACTAACTATCTCCTTGGACAATCCTTTCGTCAAAGGGTCCGTGATATTCTCCTTAGACCTTACAAAGTAAAAAGAAATAACGCCGGTTGAGATTAGTTGTTTCAGGGAATTATCTCTTCTACGAATGTGTATTGACTTCCCATTATAGTTGCTGTTGTTAGCATTAGCTATTGCAGCTTGACTATCACAATGTATAGATATAGCTGGCACAGGCCTATGCCAAAGAGGAATGTCTTCTAAAAAGCATCTTAACCAAGGGGCTTCCTCTCCTGCTTTATCTAACGCAATAAACTCTGATTCCATAGTGGATCGAGCTATACATGTCTGTTTGGAACTCTTCCAAGATACAGACCCACATGCTAGAGTGAACACATATCCACTCGTAGACTTAGACTCCTCTGAGTCCGATATCCAGTTTGCGTCACAAAATCATTCTAGGACCGCAGGGTATCTCTCATAACTTAAACAAAAGTTCAAAGTGTACTTTAAGTACCTTAACACTCTAATAAGTGCATCCCAATGCTCCTGCCCTGGATTACAAGTACTCAACCTACTCACAACATAAGCAATATCTGGTCTCGTGCAATTCATCAAATACATCATACTTCCTATGACACGTGAATATTCAAGTTATGAAACTCCGTTACCCTTATTCTTTTTGAGTCTACAACAAGGATCATAAGGAGTACAAACAGGTTTACTATCAAACTAGTTATATTTCTTAAGCACAGATTCAACATAATGAGATTGACTAAGACTATATCCATTAGAATTTCTTCAAATCTTCATCCCTAAGATCACATCAGCGATGCCTAAGTATTTCATGTCAGAGTTCTCATTTAGCATGCTCTTAGTGGAATTAATTATATTCATGTTTGTACCAAGTATAAGCATATCATCAACATACAAGCATACAATCACACAAGCATCATTCACACGTTTAGTATAAACACACTTGTCACAAGTTTAAAACCACCAGAAATCATTACATGATCAAATTTTTCATCCCACTGTTTAGGTGCTTGTTTCAAACCATACAAAGATTTTCTTAGTTTACAAATTTTGTTTCCACAACCTTTCACTACAAAGCTCTCAGGTTGGTCCATATAAATTTCTTCATCTAATTCACCATTTAGAAAAGTTGTTTTTACATCCATTTGATATATCTCTAAGTTATGAATGGCAGCAATAGCAATTAACATCCTAATGGAAGTAATTCTCGTAACAGGTGAATAAGTATCAAAGAAATCTACACCTTCTATCTGTTTATATCCTTTAGCTACTAATCTAGCTTTGTATTTTTCCACAGTTCCATCTACCTTACGTTTCCTTTTGAAGATCCATTTACAACCTATGGGTTTACACCCTAGAGGTAAATCTACAATCTCCCAAGTACCATTCTGTATAATGGAATCCATTTCATTATTTCCACCATGGAGCTTCAGAAGAAGTCATGGCTTCTCTATAAGTCTGTGGATCAGTCTCATCTAAACATGTTATGAAGTCTGGCCCAAAAGATTTTTCAGTTCTAAGTCTTTTACCTCTTCTAGGCTCAAATTCATCTACATTTTCCTCTAAAAGTAATGTCTGACTAGTGGAAGGGATATCTAGGGGATCAACACAAATAATGCAAGATTCAGATTTCAATTGAAACACATTTTCAAAGAACACATCATCCCTGGATTCCATAATAGTATTCACACCAATTTCAGATATTTCAGAATTCACAACCATAAATCTATATGCAGTAGTATGTTCAGGATACCCTATGAAGACACAGTCAACAGTTTTGGGTCCTATATTTGTTCTCTTAGGTGGAGGAATGAACACCTTAGCCAAACACCCCCAAAAGTATGCATAAGAAGGTTGTCTACCTTTCCATAACTCATATGGAGTTTTGTCTGATCCTTTAAAGGGTACTCTGTTCAAGACATATCAAGCTGAGAGGACGGCCTCCCCCCATAAGTTTGCAGGTAGTCCTGAACTAATTAACATGGCATTCATCATCTCCTTAAGGGTTCGGTTTTTCCGTTCAGCCACACCATTAGATTGTGGTGAATAAGGAGGGGTTACTTCATGTATAATGTCGTGTTCTATGCAAAATCTCCTATATGAATTACATACTCACCACCACGGTTATACCTAACAGTTTTAATGGCAGCACTCATTTGGTTTTCAACTTCTAGTTTATAAATCTTAAAGGCTTCTAAGGCATCATCCTTACCTTTAAGTAAATATATGTGACGGTACCTTGTACAATCATCTATAAAAGTGACAAACCATTTCTTACCACCTCTAGTTTGAACTGATTTCATGTCAACTAGGTCTGAATGAATTAATTCTAAGGGTTTAGAATTTCTTTGAATATTTTTCTTATAAGATTTTTTAGCATATTTTGATTCTACGCATATTTCATACTTATGTTCATTTTCCAAAGTAAATTTGGGTATGCAGCCTATGCTAGCCAGTTTATTCATTGATTTATAGTTTACATGACCAAGCTACCATGACAAACATTCAATGATACACAAACATAAGAAGAATCAATTTTATTCATTTCAACAGAGGTTACATTCAGTTTATATAGACCCTCAGTCTTGTAACCCTTTCCTACATAATCCTTACCCTTAGTGACAATAACTTTCCCATATTCAAAAAAAAGTTTAAAATCCTTATCATCTAAAAACACCACAAGATACAAGATTTTTGCAGATGTCCGGAACATGAATAACTTCATTCAATGTGAGAGTTTTGCCAGAAGTGAGCTTCAACCCAACTTTGTCTTTTCCCGCAACCTGTGCTGCAGACGAGTTACCCATGTAGAGTTTCTCCCCTTTCCCTACCTTCTGATAGGAGGTGAACATATCTCTGTTTCCACAGACATGTTTGGTAGCACTAGAGTATACCCACCAGTCTCTCACATTGGTTACTAAATTGACTTCAGACACCGTGCCAGAAAACTCGTTCTTGTTGCTTTCAACCAAATTAGCATTGTTTTTCTTGTTATTAAAGTCCTTACGTTTTCTACAAGGCATTTCCATATGTCCAGGAATTCCGCAAACATAACACGCACCTTTAATATTACCAATGCCAGATTTGGGTTTCGGAAAAGTACCTTTCTTGTGTGGACCAGGCTTGCGGTTGCTGCGGTCACCCTTTTCAGTCTTGTGTTCAATCACATGAGCCTTGTTGGACATGTCCCTTGCGGAAGATACGTTCTTGTCTTTGGAGTATAAAAATTCTTCCACTTTTATTTTCTTACCCAATTCAACTATACTAACTTCACCAGTTTTATGTCTCAATCTTCGTTTGTATTCTGACCAGGAAGAAGGTAATTTCTCAATCACTGCAGACACTTGAAACGTTTCAGCTATCACCATACCTTCAGCAATAATTTCATTGATAATGCGCTGAAGTTCAAGGAATTGGTCAACCACAGATTTTTCATTTGTCATTTTGTATTCTAGAAACCTGGTTACCAAAAACTTCTTACTACCAACAGTTTCTGCTTCATATTTTTCTTCTAAGGTAACCCATAAGTCAAACGCAGAAAAGTTTTCTTTATCATTATAGAAATCATACAGAGCATCTTCTAAATAGTTCAGAATGTGATTTTTAGCCATATAGTTCTGTCTACCCCAACTTTCTAACTCTCTTTCATTTCCTGCATCATTCAAAGTCTCATCAAAAGATTTGAGAACTAATTCATCCAACATGTGAAAACTCAGAAAAAATAACATCTTGGATTGCCATCTTTTGAAATCTTTGTCATTGAATTTTTGTGGTAAGTCAACATCACTTTTAGTCATTGAAACAGAAGAAATAGATATTGTGTTAAGATTGTTGGTTCTGCAACAATGAAAAACACTAAACAGGAGAAAATTGTTAACGTTAGAGAAATCTCTGAAGTAAATGCACACACAAGGACAGAGCCACCTGCTCAGCAAATTGTCCTTAACACAATAGTCCGCGGGTACTCCTCAAGAATGAGAGATGCTATACCCCAACAATGGAGATTTGTCCAGGATAGAACTGCCCGTTATGATTTGTATAAGCACAATACAAATCACCCTCAAACGAACTTAACAACATGATAGTGGAAGGGAAATAAACAAGCAATGTGCGCAAAACAAAGCAAGAAGAGGGGAAAAGAGCTAGGGATAGTAGCCTGCTCTTGAGTACTTTGAAATGAAGAATTCTGTTTTCTTTTGTAGGTTAAGATGGAGTAAAACCAGTGAAGTAATAAATGAAAATAATTTTTTTATTAATGTGCGAAATTTAATTTTGACAAGATTTATACTCGTTGGGTCAGATGCCCCCACATTTAAAACAAAATTTAATGAAATATATTTTGTTCAAAAAACATAAGTCTTGGTTGGCTCGCAACCTCGGCTACGCCCGCACCCGCAGCAGTAGCCACAGCCACAACCGCAAGCGTGCGTGCTTCAGTGCGAAGCACCGCACATGTGTGAATAGTATGTTTGCTCTAACTAGCCCATTTCCTTAGTCCTCCCCCAACCACAAAAGCTTCTAAACCCTAAGGGCCCTCCCTTAGATGCAATTTTTGTGGTAATAAAGAGATGATTCATCTTTAGTCTCTCCAATATGGGACTAAAGGTTCATTCACAAAAGTGAAAATGAGCTAGTGTTCCTTAGTGACCCATTGGTCCTAAGATCCATTCCTACCAAAACAATAAATCATTTTAAGTTCATTTTCTCCAACAATATACTGCATTGTTTTTCCACTGCCGGGTTCAATATATATAATTATAGTTTTATTCTGTGTTAATTGGACGTATATACAGCTCTGAGATGATGAAGAATGTTCTGAAATCATGGACCAATTATCTGGATATGGAGAAGATTGTGGCACCCTGGGTTCATAATGCGAATCATAAGATGACATTTCGTGGTTAAGAAAATCGGAGACAAATGTACAAGGATTTTTGCGTCTTAAACGTGATGAAGCTCTTTCTGCTAAATTGATTATTTTTTCCTATTTTTGACTGATCAACACTCTTTTTTGTTATAATAATCTAGGGATGTATGATTTTAGGCTATTCATGCTAAGCTGAAAGGTGAACACCTAGCGCATAGTCTCACCATTGCTCCCTATGTTGCTGAACTTTCACACACCTATGCCTTGAAGAAAAAACACAAGGTATCGGATACGACTTGACTCTTCTTTTAATTCTTTGTTTTATATCATTTTATTATTATTTGTTGTTACTATCATGATATATTAGTAAAAGTTTATAAGTTTAGTTAAAGTAGAGTAAAAGGTCGTACTTTGCCCAACGGTTGTGATTGTCAGTTGGCTGGTTAATCTGTCCAAAATTTGACGATTAAGCCTTAATCTACTTCATCAGTCAGCTGAAATATTAAGTAAGGGTTATTTAAAAATAATAATCGGACGGATTGAGACGGTCTACACTCTTTGGGCAACAATGTAGCAAACTCGACCCTTTAGATAGAATTGAAATGAATTATGAATTTTCAATCTTGTTCAGAGAACGAACAACAATCTACAAGATGAAGCAATGTCAGTTTTATACAGACTGACAACTTAACTAAGCTAAGCCTGGTGACAGGCTGTTATGCTAACAGCCTGGTGACAGTCAGTACAAAAAATTGGTTTGGAGATTACATTTTTGATAGAAAAGGACTTGCTAACATGTAGCAAGGTTTGAAATGATGAATGGGCCAGTCTCTTATACACACCTCTGGAGTGATAGCAGCTGTGACAATAAAGAGGGCTTTATTTGCTGAGGAATGGAAAAAGTGGATGGGATATAAGCCATTCTTATGTGGACCTTGCAAAAGAGTCTTCCCCAGTGGCTTTGTGCTTCAAAAAGAATCCATAAGAATCAAAAGTTATTGTGCAATTGTTGTGAGAAGTAAATTTATGGATAGATAAAAGGTTTTGATTTGAAGTTGGTGCAAGATGAATATCATTAAGAGTGAACTCATATAATGGAGTAGATTTTAAAGAAGAACCAGTATGTGTAATAGGCATACCTTCTCTATTAGGTGCCAGTATTTCATCTGAACCACCATATGTAGAGATGTCTTGAATTTCAGATTCATTATTGGTGATATGATTGTTTGCTCCAGTGTCTGCATACCAGGGATTTTCTCCCAAGATATTTGTTGATGCTAACATAGCTGTTAAGTGTTGTGGTGTACGAGTATTTTGATAGGAGAAGTTCAGCCTGTTTCTGCATTCTAGAGCTCCATGGCCAGATTTACCACAAATCTGACATACAAGAACTGAAGTTGTTGATGAAAACTGAGATCCAGAAGTGGATTTGTGTTGATTCACATGAGAAGAAGGAGTAGAAAAATTACTAGATGATCTCCCACTCTGTAGATTGTAATTTCTGCTTGGTCTCATAAAATGAGAGTGTGTATTACTAAATCTGGGACCATAGTTTCTACTGTGAAATCTTGAGTTGGAAGAGTGAGCAACAAAGGCTCTAGTGGCATTTTCAGTCAGAAATGTCTTGTTTCTGTCACTGATAACTGCTTATTCACTAAGCAAGTTATTCTGTAATTCAATATAAGTGATAGGAGGACTTCTGTGCCTCATAGCATTAGCAAATGGAATGTACTCAGAGTTTAGTGCAGAAAGAGTTATAACCACAACTTCATTGTCAGAGATTATTTCTCCTGCTGCTGCTAGTTGATCTAATAGAGATTTTATGTCATTAATCAAAGATGGGATGGATTTATGTCCTTGTTTAAGTGCTAAAAGTTTTGTTCTTAGTTGAATAGAATGAGTGGAAGAAGATCTTGCAAACCTCTCTTTTATACTGGTCCATAGATGGCTTGAGGAAGTAGGTCTTGAAAAATATGAAATAACATAATCAGATATTGTGGAGTGAATCCACATCATTGTAGTGGCATCTTCATCAATCCATTCTGTGTACAATGGATTTTCAGTTTCCTTTTCTTGATTTTTCCTAGAAGTGTATTGAACTGGACAGAGATGAGTACCATCAAGAAACTTCTGAATCTTGAGCTTCTTGATAACTGGAAGCATGAGATTCTTCCAGGTTATGAAATTATCATCTTTGAGCTTTATTGTGATGAAATTGTTGAGCTGATTTAGGAAAACTTTCGAAATGGAGTTTTGATTCTCCATGTTTTGTGTGGATGTTTGTTCTTGAAACTCTTGAATCATGTAACTCTTGAATCTTTAATGGAAGAAAAGACAGAGAAAGCAAGCAGAAAAGAAAAAAAATTTGGAAGCAAGGATCGCAACTAATCTTGCTCCGTTACCAAGATAGAATTGAAATGAATTGTGAATTTTTAATCTTGTTCAGAGAACGAACAACAATCTACAAGATGAAGCAATGTCAGTTTTATACAGACTGACAACTTAATTAACCTAAGCCTGGTGACAGGCTGTTATGCTGACATACACAAAGTCACGAAAATGTGCACAACACATTTCTGGACAGCTCAATTACATGTGTGAGTTCCACACTTACATGACACACCAACATCATAGGCTGTGCTACTACTTTTTACTCTACCATACCGTAACTTATGACCTTTTACAAAAGAAAATAATTGTGCTATTGTTGAAGATTCTTTTCTTGTGATTGCATGATCACAGATGCTTGTTAGTTTTGAGAGGATGTTAGCTGATACCACAGTCCCAGATAACCATAAAGAATGGATCCAACAAAAGTTGAAGAAACGTAATACTAAGAAGCTTCTGAAAAAATCCAAAGGTAACATAAAATTTACTAGGTCCTACTTGAAAGGGCGGGGAGAAGATATTAAGAGTGCGGTAGAAAATAAAACGAAGGAAAGGCTGCAGCTTCTCAGAAGTATTTTACACAATGCAAATGAATTTCATGCCGATAACTTTGATAACAAGAAAACAGAATTCGAGGTAATATGAAGCCATGGTCACTTGTGATTCTAATTTCCATTTTTGGAGTTGATACTAATCTTTGTACTATCTCATGTTCTGTTTTCTACATTATATAGTCGAGAAAGAAATCGTTGACGGATCAGTCATCATTGATGAGGTAATCGAGTCTGGTGATACTTTTGATGTGACATTCTGTAGGTTGAAGTTTGCAACCGCTGATAATGATCAGGTAATTGAACAAAAAATTGGATGGATATTTGTGTGGTTTTTATTTGATAATATAGTAGTGATCTAGTATGGCTTTTATTTGATAATATAGATGATCCTGATAATTTGTTATTATCTATGTATTGCATCAGAAGGATCTTGTACAAAAGTGGAATGAGGAGGAGCGAAACCAGACGGACTAAAGAAACATAATCAATAAGATTGCGCGTTGCTTTTAAAAGATTTGGTTTTTTGAGGGCGACCAAAAATCATTTAAGGGTGATTAATAAAATAAAATAAACTCATTTTGAAGTAATCTCAATACATCCCTTATTCATATATCGACCAAAAATCATTTAGAGGCGACTAATAAAACAAAATAAGCTCATTTTGAAGTAATCTCAATACATCCCTTATCCATATATTTTCTATAATGGCTAATCTTAAATCTTTGTTTAATTAGTGTTAATTTTGATTAATTAGTAAATTTGGTTATAGTTAAAGTTAGAAAATTATTTGAGTCAGTTTTGGAATAGAAATCGAGAGTGTTTTAAATTGATTTTTTAAGTTATGATTTTTGTACAATCGGTAGGCTCGTGATTTTTATTCCTACCTATTGTACAATCGGTAGTTTAATGGAGCAACTTAAACTACCGATTATAGGTGTCGCCCCAAATTGAATTTCTCAAAACTTACAAAATTTCTAACTCTTCATCTTTCACGATCGGTAGAAATTGAAAATTTATATCTACCGATTGTAGCCTGAATTGAACTAAACTTTAAAATTTTAAACTTTGTAATCGGTAGTTTAATGATCAAATTAACCTACCGATTATACTTGTTTTTTTTGTCCAGGACTTTTCTTGCATAATCGGTAGTTAGTGAACATAAAGAACTACCGATTGTGGATAATCGGTAGCACGAGAATTTGATAACTACCGATTGTATGTAATCGGTAGTTTAGAAACATTATTATCTACCGATTATGCCGATTTTACTTAACATCTAACTTCGTAATACTATTTCAACATCCGAAGAAAAACTTGTTCAAATAAACTTACTACATATTATTCATTAAACTTGTTCAAAAAAACTAAAAACATCTGAATAAACGAAACAAAACACATTATAGAAATTCAAAGTGATCAATCTCATTGATCTCATGAAATTCTTCCACTCCTTGTTACTCTCGACTTGGTCCTAGTTTCAACCCGCTTATTTTTTTTCTTCTTCTTCTCCTCCTTCCCCTTAGGATCAGCAACAACTTCATCATTCTAAACTGGACCTATGTACTCTCCAGCTTCTTTGTAGTATGGGTTTATGCCTGAGAAGTCTTTCTCCCTAAAAAAGAGTCGAGGATCAAAATCCGGATCAGCTGCTATCCTTCGATTCATTTCTGCCTCAGATCCTTCATCCGAAGATGAAATATCAACCCACTTGAAGGGATTGTCAGCACCGTTCCACCAACAATTAGGATCCTTCATCATTTTTGAAAAATCCGGATCGTCCAGCATCATTTGATATATTTCTACATCAGAAACTTCTTTCGGCAAATTAAAAAGAGGACGAGAAAGCAATTCAACCTTTCGAGTAGGAGAAAGACTTTCATCAGAATCATCTTCATCCTTAACCCTAATGAACATACCCAAACATTGATTATTAACTAAGTACACAATAGCTATTATAAAAATAAACAAAAGCACACAATCGGTAGTTAAAAATATGAAATATCAACCGATTACACACAATCGGTAGGGAGTGTTTTCATTAAATGTCCGGTTATATAATCGGTATATAAAATTATGCAATACCTACCGATTGTGCATGATGTTCTTCAGACCAATTGAACTAGAGGCACAATCGGTAGATAAAGTTCGTCAGATGTCTACCGATTATAGGTTGTTTCAGAAAATTATAAACAAGAATTATCATGATTTCTTCAAAGTAATAACTAAAAACATAAAAGTTGGATGTAACTTATTTTTTCCTTTCCCTTCTTTGATTGGGTAGGAACATTTTTTGGTCGGAGGGGAAGTTCATCGGAACTGGTTGACGAATTGATTTCAATAGTTTTGAACTCCTCTATCACCATATTTTCCTTTCCCTTCTTTGATTGTTTAGGTAAAGATTTTGGAACCATTTTCAATGGAGAATGAGAGTAAAGGGAGTAGAAGAATCGGTAGAGGAAAAGAAATGAAAAAGGAGGTTGTTTTAGTTGAGAATAGGTACAGGTAGAGAAGGAAATGAGAAGAAAAAGAGGCGTGAATAGGTAGAAAAGAAGAATAATTAGGTTTTGGTTTCTGTTTATAAACCTATCGTTTCAAAAAAAAAAGAGTTGTTGAGGCCTGGTGTAACAAAAGTGTACAGAAAATATGTACACTAAGTTCGAACTAATATTAACAGTCGGAAGTTTTGGATCACCATTATCTACCGATTGGTGTTAATCGATAGTTTAAGAAATTCTTAAACTACCGATTATAATAAGTAGCTCCAAATTGGAAATCGATTTTTTTTAAGAATTTCAACATTTTGTACAAGCACAATCGGTAGTTTAAGAATTTCTTAAACTACCGATTCTAATAAGTAGCCCCAAATTGGAAATCGAAATTTCTTTAAAAATTTCAACATTTTGTATAAGCATAATCGGTAGTTTAAAAATTTCTTAAACTACCGATTATATTAAGTAGCCCCAAATTGGAAATCGAATTCTTTTTAAAAATTTCAACATTTTGAACGAGCACAATCGGTAGTTTAAGAAATTCTTAACCTACCGATCATAATAAGTAGTCCCAAATTGGAAATCGAATTTTTTAATAAATTTCAACATTTTGTACAAGCACAATCGGTAGTTTAAGAAATTCTTAAACTACCGATTATCATACAAAAAGTAGCCAGGAACAGGCAGTTCCTGGGCTAAATGCAATCGGTAGATATTTATCTAACGATTATATTACGCTAACACAATTGGTAGTTTGTTATCTACCGATTGTTGATGAATATACACAATCGGTAGTTTTTTCAAACCACTTAACTACCGATTATAATATAAAATTCGAAGAAAATAACTTGTTAAAAATAAATCGATTGCAAATCAATTGATAACTCAAAAAAAGAACATAAAATCCTTTCAATTGTTAGACATTTAAAATCAGTAATGTTACAACCACAATCTAATTTCTAACTTTTTTGGTTTTGGTACGAGGAGCACGAGCACCAGGGGCTAACAATCTTTCAGCATCAGCGGCATTGGCTTCACCCTGAGAGACATTTGCTTCAGGAGAAGCACTCGTTGAACCGCGATATCTTTTACTGTGCTTTGATGTTACCCTCTTCGGCTTATTCACAGATTTCTCTGCAAACTTGATAGCATAGGCTTCATTATCGATGTTGTCAATGAGGTCTTTATGCTCTCTCATCGTCTCAACTGATGGAGGCACTCCAGCATTTATACACCCATTTATCTTCTTTGAGAAAAATGAAAACCTTTTTTTTCTGTTTTTAGGCAATAACAATCAAACGATTATTATCTAAAATATTGAGTCGTAATACTAAAATCAAAAGGAAATAACATTACGTACCAGCCTTTCATAGCCCGAGGGTTTGTCTTTGATGATGCACCTATATTCGGGCACCCTGGTGCTCTTTCCTTTATCTTCACGGATCACTGAAGATGAGAATGCTGCCGGTACCATACCATATAGCCAGGATCTGCTTCATCATCTCGGGTGACGGGTCTCCCCTGGTTGATCATAGATTGCATCCTGTTATACCAATGTTCAACCGATGGGTTACCAGAGTAAATAATTGTGATCGAGTCCTTACCACAAACACAATTCTCCACGTCCAACTCGAACCTGCCCTTGAATCGAATCCAAGATTCTTCTTGGATATAACCTAGTTGACGCATCACTGATGTAATTTTATATAGTGGTAAAAAGAGTTCGATTCTCGAACTTGTGAAGGTAATGATTTTAGAAAATATTGGACTTAATCTAAACTAATAAAAATCAGGAAAATAAACTAGAGATGATTTTTAGAAAATATGGAGAAAACCAAGAATCAAGATTCGGTTATTTCTAACAATTTATGTGATTAATCGGGTAATTCTTTTAAAATAAATTAAGCTCAAATATTGCCAAAATAGGTTTTATGCAAACAAGTAGAGGTAAATCATAAGCATGGGACATCAGAGGTTGTTAACCCAGCATGACCCATCAAACAAAAACACCACTACTGAATGAAAACCGTTTTTCTATTACGAAACTATGCAATTTTAATAAGTAAAGAATTATAATTAATTAATTAAAAATAGACTTACCACATAAAATTGAGAGAAAAACCTCCTCCATCATCCCAGTAAATATACTTAGCTCATGGTGAAGAAAACTTGCTCAAAAGATCTTTTCATTGCTCAAAATATTGATTACAAGGTTGAATAACGCTGTAACAGCTGAACAGACGCGTTTATAAGTGTTACAGAACAAGGTTCAGCCGTTGCAAAAGGCTAAGGCAAAGAAAAGGAGGGAAGAAATTTGAAAGCTAAGCAACGAAACAGCAACACTTAAAAGTGTTGCTGAGTCTTCTTCTTCGGCAGCGATGGATGAAGAACACGGTCACCGACGGTGACCGGTGCAGCAGCAGTTGGTCGGATCCCGATCACAATTCCGGCGACCCCGAAACTTCAATTACAAGCTATTCTCTTTGTTCTTCTTGGCTTCTCTTGGTATATATAGGCTCTAGGGATCCTTTTGAGTCTTCTAAACCTAATAGAACTCTTTAAAACACATCCAAATCCTCCCAAATCCGAATCAAAGTATAACTCCCTTTTTCCGGCCAAATTCGGATTTGGGGCTATTTTTCCGGCTAAAATTGCTGTTTCTTGGTGTGTTTAATCTTGTATGGACCTCTAGTATATTGTGTATCAATTTGAGACGAAAATATGCAAGTTTAACCATTAATCAAAGTGTGCAGTTGAATACAGTAGTTTCCGTCTCGATCCCGTGCTGAGTTGACTCGGTCAACTCAAGTTGACCGATTTGACTCGGGGTTGACCCGGTTTGACCGAGTTGACTCGAGGGTACCCCTTATCCACTTCTAGGGTGGCAAATAACACTTGTCCTTGGGTGCCTTTATCACTTTTTGAGCCAATTTTTCCATAAATCTTTATTCTTCAAATGTACCTACAAAAGCATAAAAACACGTAATATTTGCAAAATCGAATACTAACTTAATAGAAACTAAGGTGCAATCTAGACACTAAAATGTGTCTATCAATCACCCTTGTGGCATTGTACATGTCATATCCAGTTGGATGCCACAAGGGTCCATAGTAGAACGACAACTCAGACCTTCGCGTTATATGACCACTAGCTCGGTCTTCCCGGTATAGATCAAAACAAACATCTTTGGATGCCATCGAGTCTAATTTCCTCCTCAAAGAAATCAACTCATGCTCCTTGGTCCTTGAATGGTTGCCCTCAAAGATGTATTTTGTGCCTCGGGGTGTGCTTTTCTTCCATGTCGGATTCTCTCTGGCCAACTCGAGGGACGGGAAGTGATCATAGATCCACGTCTAGTGTACATATCAAACCAAGTATGAGAAAATTGATTCTTATAAGGGGAAAAAATAAATAACAATTAAACCATCAATAGAGTTACCAAAATACCTGTAGTAGGCTCACGTTCCCGGAAATTTGGCTAATCTGTTCCCTGGATGCCTTTCTCATCTCTTCCATCAAGAACGCATGACATACGGTGCCCCACGAATACTCGCGAACTTTGTGGAGGTGATGCAAAAGTTGTAGGAGGTTGGCGTCGACCCGGTTTCCACTAACATTTGGGAAAATTACACATCCCAAAACACATCGAAGATATGCAGTGGCTGAAGCTTTGACCTGGTCATCGCTAAACCCTGGGTTCATCCTTTCTTTATCCAAGGTGCCTCTGAACATTTTCATCAGTTGCACCATGCTGAATTGCCTGGTTTTTTAAGAAGCACACCGTTTGAACTCTTCATCGGATGTCACTCGGTCTCAACCAAGGCACCTCTCAGTGTAAACATCAAGGTTGTCCCAGCTTAACTGCTTCACATAATCAAACTTTACTGCCGTACCATGGTCAGTGAGAGCTAGAATCTGCACCACATCATCGGGGGTGATCGTCATCTCTCCCCACGGCATGTGGAAGGTATCGGTCTCAGGATACATCCTCTCCATGAAGGCCGATATCGACACACGGTCGTGAGGTAACATTGAATTCTCGGCAGCTGTAGATAGCCCCGAGTGCAGTATAATTTCCTGGAACCGTTGACACTGACCTTCCAATGGCCAATTGTTCATCTTTGTTGGTGCAGCCGTAGGTTTGAGTAGACGGACCGCATTAGAATGGTCCTAATATACACGACGAATTAAAAAACAATTAGAATAACAGTTAACACTTCTACAAATAAAAAGACAATATGCTAAGAATGATGTTTTATAATTATTACCTCTGTTGAGTAAATCTTTTTCGCCCAAGAGTCTTTGTTCCCAAACAATAGATCTCCTCCATCTCTTGGGAGGCCAGGGATTTGACCTTGTTGTAAACCCTTCATCTTCAAAGGGTCGGGGACCTTGTGTCCTCCTTTCTTCTTAGCTGGCTTCTTTGTGCCACTTCCTTCTTCTTGTCTACCACTTGGTCCTCCTTCATCAAAGTATCTATCTTGTGGAGCACTTGGTCCTCCTTCTTCTAGGTTTATACTTCTTAGAACACTTGGTTAAGTTCCTTCAGTGATAACAATTCCTCTAGCGCTCTTTTATATTCTTTCACTAGCAGTTACCTTCTTCCCCCCTTCACGACGAGGCCCCGTAAGACTTGTATCGTTGGAATGCTTAGATCGCTTTTCCCTTCTATGATACAAAATAAAAAACAATTATTTCCAACAAGACACCATTTAATCAGTACATAATCGGTAGACAAAGTACATTAAACTCACCCAATTGTTCATAATTGGTAGTTAAAAAAAAAACGTAGTCTAAAAATCAACTTAACTACCAATTGTGCATAATCGGTAGCTCGGGATCTACATAATATACGATTGTGCATAAAAAATGGAACAAAAAAGTCTATGGACACACTACAATCGGTAGTTACATAAAAAAATTAACTACCGATTATGTGTAAATTTGGGTACAGGAATATAATCGGTAGTTTATGACCAAATTATAACTACCGATTATGGTCGATGTTTGAGGAACCACTAAATTTCACAATCGGAAGTTTAACCCTATACTAAACTACGATTATGTGTAAATTTGGAGACAGGAATATAATCGGTAGTTTAGGTGTAAAAATAACTACCGATTGTGATCGATGTTTTTGAGGATCACTAACTTGCCTAATCGGAAGTTTAACCCTATACGAAACTACCGATTATCACTAAATTTTGGTCCAGTAATACAATCGGTAGTTTATAACCTAAACATAACTACCGATTGTGCATGATGTTCATGAGAAATGAAGAACACTAACATAATCGGTAGTTTAATACAACCACGAAACTACAAATTATGAAATCTAACATAAAACCCTTGATATTCTAGTGACTAATTCATTCGATTGAATCAATATAACACAAATAATGATAAACCCTACCTTATTGGAGCCATTACAAAGTTCTGGAGAGTCTGATTATCGGAATCAGTCTCCGTTTCTAGGTCATCCTCTTCACGTTCTTCGTGTTGTTCTTCAACAATCTCTCGATCTCTTATTCTTGTGGCAAAATCCGGCCACTCTGTATTAGGAGGTTGACGAGTTGTTTGCTTCTTTCTTACCATTTTTATATTGTAATAACGACGATGAATTGGTTTACGATTATACAATGATTTGGTTTACGATTAATCGGTTGAAGATGAATTCGATTGTGCCACAATCGGAAGTTTATAAACAATAGAAGAAGAAGAGAAAACAGAAATGGAAAATCGGTAGGTAGAGAAGAAGTAGTGTGAAATAGGTTTAGGCTTAGGTTTTATTAGTGAAAGGTTTTATGGTAATTGTTTGATTAGTGAAAGGGTATTTTAGTATTTTTACATATACCTAGTTTATCCCTTAGCCACATCCATGGGATTGGGTTAAAAAAGTCATCCCTAATTAGTTTTTGGTCGCCCTCAAAAACGCCAGGTTAAAAAACATAGAAGTGTTTTAATTTATTTATTTTAAGTTTATAACAACATTTGTTTTTTTATTTTCTAAAAGCACTTATTTATGTATGGGATTTTAGCATTCGGAAGTGATATAAAACCAAGCTTTGCAAAGCAAGTTTATGCATGTCATCTTAAATATTACTTAAGGTGTCACCTGATTATAGTCATTCAAATTCACAGAGAGAATTCCCTCCTCTTAGAGCTTCCACAATCATGCGATCAAAGGACGGACTAAAGATCAAAAGTGATCTTTAGTCCGAATAATTGAAGCGCAGTGGGACGACGAGATATAGTGGATAGTCGCTGAAATCTACTGTAGCTGACTAGAAATAAGAATTTTTCCAGACTAAACAGGCTTTAGTTGAGCGGGCTCATAGTGTTCCGTTTGAGGCTAAGCGGCATCGTAGTGATTCGCCCAGCGCCAAGCGTTATTCTGGGACAGCATTTAGAAACACGGGCGGTAAGCTAGGAGTACGCTTGATCAAGCGTTATTCTGGGAGTACGTCTGATGAAACGGGGCTCTAGGATCACGCCCACACACAAGCGTGACGCTGGAATACCGGTCAGTTGGAGCGTTATCCTAGCATACCGCCTAAGGTTAAACGTAGTGCTAGCACTTCGCTTAAGTTAGATAGTAAAGTTTTTGGTTTCGCGTTTTCCTATAACTTCCTGATTCTAAATCAAAATCACTACTAGGGTAAGCATGAAAGGATTTAGGACTCCCATGCCCAATTGACGAGATATTCATCATGATATAGCGTTAGAAATATACTTAGATTCTAACAAAATTAGAGCTCAGGGTACAGATGGTGGTCTAGAAGATATATCAAATCATCAATTTGTTTTCAGATATAACAAAAAGGGGTAAATTAAAAATACCCAGATCAAAATTTGAAGTGAAACATGACAGAAAAAGATGTGATTTAGATGCTTCACCCAGATAGAATTTTTCAAGTTAGATTGATCAGATCGTGACTTTGAGAACCTGGTAGCAGTTCAGGGGATGAAAAGGAGAACCCGAGGAAGAAGATATAGAAATGGATCACAACAAAGGAATTTGTGATGAAATGTATTTCTCAAGTATCCGACTTATTTTGTCGCACAAACCATCAATAACCTTAACCTAAGTGTGCAACAAGGTACAGTAAGACCTTTTTATTCGTTAGCCGATAGAATGGGGCGGGCTGCTAGCAGCTCGCTTGGAATCCCAGGCGGGGCGCTAGGACACTGCTCGTCCCATTCTATTCACACGTTCTGTTCGCACAAGTGCAACTTCTTCAGGCGTGTTGCTAGACCTTCGCCCCATCAGGCGTGATTCTGGGATACCGCCTATCTCTCGGGCGTGGTCCTAGTATACTGTCCATTACCAGGCATTACGTTAGGATTTCGCCCCACATCGAGCGTTACGCTAAGATTCCGTCTCGCGCAAACGTTATCCTAGGATTCCGTCCGTCTTTCCAAGCGCATCGCTGGGACACCGTCCAAAACCAGGCGCATCGCTAGAACACCGCCCGATTATAGACGGTTGTTCTTGGGCCGGACCAAAGACTAAAATTTTTAGTCTTTGGTCGTTTTCTCTAATCGTTCCATTGTAGCACCCTTAGAGCGCAAAAACATTTTCACCCTTTACAGTTTCAGTTTCTTCTAATAAAACTGGCGATTACAAAAGAGTATCCCTTTGTATCCTATATCAAATTATAGTTATTCAAATTCACCGAGGACAGTGTGAGATATACAGAGTCATTGTTGGAAATTATAGTCATAAATCAACTAAAAAAATTATAGTTAATTACCTAAATTTTGTATTTAAGTTTATATTTAAGTTTTTGTGAGATTTATGGGATAATTAATGATTTTGAAGAATAGTCAATACCCTCGGTCAGTTTTAATGTAATTTTAATTCGAGAACAAAGAATATTATCTTAATGATTTTTTTTATAAATTATGTTTATGTAGTTTTTAAACCAGGCGTTTTTGAGGACGATCCAAAAAGAATTAGGGGCTACATAATAAAACTAAATAGGGACTTTTGGAAATAATTTCAAAAACCTCTTATCTATCTAGTTTGATTAGTGTTAATAAATTATATTAGTTGTTAAATAAGTTAAATTATAATTAATTTTTTATTTTATTTTATTATTCAAAAAAATAAATAAATAATTCAAAAACAATTCAACTTTTTTTCGGTAACTTTTTATTAAAATCATTGTATAATTGGTAGTTTTGACGATTTCGATTATTACCTATTATACAATAAGCCCCAAATGGAATTTTTTTCTTTCATAATCGGTAGTTTTGGCAAATTAGTTATCTACCGATTATGAAACTAGCCCCAGAAATAAATTTTTCCAGACTTTACAAATTTAATTATGATACTTTCATAATCAGTAGTTTCGACTAATTAGTTATCTATTGATTATGAAATTAGCCCCATAAATAAATTTTTCTAAATTTTAAAAATTTTCAATTTTTCTACTATCATAATCGGCAGTTTCGGCAAATTAGTTATCTACCGATTATGAAAGTAGCCCCAGAAATACATTTTCCAAGAAAATTTAAAATTTTGAATTTTTCCACTTTTATAACTTGTAGTTTTGGCAAATTAGTTATCTACCGATTATGAAACTAGCCCCAGAAATAAATTTTCCTAATTTTTTTGAATTTTTCTACTTTCATAACCGGTAGTTTCGGCAAATTAGTTATCTACTGATTATTAAAGTAGCCCTAGAAATAAAAAAATTTAAACTTTAAAATTTTAAAATTTTTCTACTTTCATAATCGGTAGTTTCGGCAATTAGTTATCTACCGATTCTGAAAGTAGCCCCAGAAATAAATTTTTCTAAACTTTAAAATTTTCAATTTTTTCTACTTTCATAATCGGTAGTTTCGGCAAATTAGTTATCTACCGATTATGAAAGTAGCCCCAGAAATAAATTCTCTCAATCTTTAAATTATTTGAAGTATTCTATTATTATAATAGGTAGTTTAGTTATCTATCGATTATGAAAATAGCCGCAAAAATAAATTTCACCGAACTTTGAAATCGAATTTTTCTACTTTCTAATCGGTAGTTATCTACCGATTATGAAAGTAGTCCCATAAATAAATTTAAGAAAATAACTTGGTTTATTTATTTATTTTTGTTTACTTTTTTTTTAACAAAAATTTTTATTTATTATTTATTAAATTTTTGATTTATTTTTGGATTAACAAAAGAAAATGAAAACAAAATAATAAAAAGAAAATTATATAAAAAATTATATAAGAAATATTTAAAAAAAATATATTTAAAGGGTAGAAATGTAAATTAAACTAGTAAGGATAACTTAGTACTTTTATTATTTTGAGACACCCTTTATCATTTATCCTTGAATGGATATAAATAAATTATCCCAAATTTGTTTTGAATCGTCCTGAAAAATACCAAATTTTAAAAAAATGATTCTAAAGAAAAATATAAAGAATTTAGTTAATTTCAATTGAGGTAGTGAAAAAATACTGGCAATGAATCACAAACTGCAGCTAGTATGGAAGCTACCATTCAGCATAACCAAAACTAGAGCTATTTGCAACATAAATTCAGTGCTTGGAAATCATTAAACATTAAACTTAATCGAAGTTAACACCACTCGCTTAATTTGATTTATTTTTGCTTATGAAAAATACTAGAACCATATGTAGAAAGAATTATGTCAACAAAGAGAGGAAATTGTAAGAAACCAAATAAGAGAATTGGTTCACTTGCCAACAAAGTCACAGGAACATAAGCCCAAGTAACAGTCCCCTGAAGAATAATAACAAGGGTTGCTCCAAAAGTTGTCATCATGGCTGCTATAGAGATGAAGAGAGAGGCAAGACCAAGAATCAACTTTTGGGGTAATGACTTCAAGAAATCTTGTTCAGAGTATCGGGCTGTTAATATTGCGAAGAACATCAAAATAGATGTGCACGACGCGAAGAGTGCAATTGCATCTGATATAATAAAGACATAGAAAGCCAAGGGATTATTTTTCAAGAAGATAGGGAAACCAGTATCTTGATTATTTCCTCCTGGTACTGTAAAAGCAGCTGCGAACATAACTGTTGCAATGAGAGTTGAAACAACCACACATGCTTGTGGTGTTTCTTTCATCCAAGCCTCTCCTTCTTTTACCAACGCTTTATGTTCATTTCTAAACACCTCACTGGGTTTCATCAAATCCTTGTTCAAATAGTCTTTGAACCTGGGTTGCACCATTTTCTCCACCTCCTACATATGCGTTTTTGTTTTATGGGTAAAAATAATTAAGTAGCCATTAGTAAACAGATGATTAAATTAACAAAGTATTGAGCTCCATAAGCACAAGTAAAAGCAAAATCAGTTGTAGAATTGATTAAGTAGCTATCGTTTTTTCTTAAAGGCGAACAAAGATAGTGATCAGACCTGAAACCACTGTGTCTCCCTTTGCATCTGTAGAGCAGCACCAGAAACTTTATCAAGTTGAGATGGTGGTGCCAAAAATCCAGCAAGATGCAACATGTTGTTTCCGGACTCGCTTATGACATGTCCCCTATTATTCTTTTGACCCATCTGCGATATGAAGTTATATATTTTGTCTTGCTTATTTAAAACAGCTACTTGAAATAGTCCTACGCTTTTGTTGGTTACATCAACACTAAATATCAAATGAGGAGATGAGTCAGTGAGCTCCTTGAAATACTCAATAATCCCAAACTTTGCAGTACGAATTATTACATCATATGCTCTGGCCTCTTTAAGCTGCTGGACATTCAATTTTGAAATTTGCAGACAAATAATTCTGAGTAGCTCAAGGGCTTGGACATGTATCACCTTCTTTTCATATATTTTCTTTACACCTGGAACTATATACATACACACATACAAAAGATGAATAAGAAAATGCATTAAACGCAAATTATGATATTTCAGCTGGTATATTTTATGAGCCCCTTGAAATGAACAGGTTAAACAATCATCATGCGGGAGCGTCATACCTAGTAGTGCGAGAGATTTCCAAACCAGCCCATGTTTTATAGCTGATATAAAGATAAAAGGTAGAAATTAGAGGATTGCCAGAGCCATAGGGTGATTTATATCGGAGGTCAATCATTTAGGAAAATAAGAGAGGTTATTCCTTAAAGTGCACCTTTGCTAACCCACTTGTGTCTAATTCTCGGGACATATAATCGAGCTCAACAGGGATAGCTAACAACCAAAATGTAAGATTACCATGAGCTCGGAGATCAGCTAAATGTGCACTAGTTCTCTTTGCCAAAGATACAACAAAAAAGTACAGGTATCCATCGTCTAGGTTTAGAGACAGTGAGCGAAAGGAAAACACTAACACGTATAAATGAATTGGTGCAAGAATCCATGCCGATTTCCACTTGGGAATGTAGAAGGTATGGCGGATAACACACTGATAACATTATTTCCATCATGATCTGGAGCGATCGCCAATTGGGGATAACGTTGTAGTACTTCCAGAGAAACATCCACACAGTGAGGATTAGAAAAAAAATGAAGTAGTGTCAATTATGTGCGACTATTCAAGCTCCCATAAATGCTGTTCGTCATTATTACAGTATGCATTTTAACACTTCTTATAAAAGAAACAACCAAAATGGCTGAATTTCATTAGTTTTTTTATCAACGAATGAACTTCATTAGTATAATTCTTACCATATCTGTCGGCCGTAATAGTAGCTGTAAGGAAACTAGCTCCACTTTTACCAGATTTCTTCCTAGGGGGTCACTGAGTATAAATATCGCAACATACCCTCGTTTCCATTGATTGCGGCTAGTACAAGTGGAATGCAGTCTTTTCCATCTTGAATTCGTAACACATTGATATTCTTCTGAACTATGAGCTTGGCGATTTCTGTGGATCCTTCTTGTGCCGTTAACGAAATGGCAGCTACACCTATTGTGGCAACCATTTTCATAATCACCACAACCACAAAAATGAAATTAAGATGGTACCGAGAATAAAAATGAAATCAACATAAGAGGTTTAACGTGGTTCGGCAGAGATCTGCCTATATCCACGGGTAATGAAAGTTGATGTTCTTATTAATTTTCTTTGGTTACAGAAGAAATGAAGTTCCAAAACCCAGCCCCCAAAAATCCCCTCTCTAATACATTTGCTTTTGTTTATAAAGGGGTGAAAGAAATGACATTTACCAAAAATACCCCTTTGCCACGTGTCGACGAAGTCCGCCATGTGTCAATAATGATACATCACATTTTACCATGTGTCAATGAAGTCCGTCACGTATCTATGTTGATCTTATCCTTAAATGGCCTTAGTCTAATTTTGGTGAGGACAAATGATGGTGCGGACAAATGATGGTGGCTTGCGGGCGAATGGTGAAAGAGACAAGAAGGTGCGAGTGCGGGCAAGATTGGATGGTGCGGGCATGAAATGGGTGCGGTCATTATTACTTAGTGTTGCGGACATACTTGAATTTGGACGCAAACTCAGTTGTGTTTAGCTGCGGACAAGAATGGGTCTCTTGCTTCAAGTAATGATGGTTATAAAATGGGTTTTAGTGTTGCTGGAAGTGGGTTTGATGGAAGGTACGTTGGGCTTGTGGACGAACTACTGTGGGCTTGCGCTGCGAACTTGAGCTTTGTGGACCTGGGTTGCTGTTGCGGGCTTGAGCTGTTGCGGGCTACAAATCAAATGTTGTCATCTTGCGGGCATGATTGCAAATGCTGCGGACAAACAGTGTTGGCTTACGGGCATGGTTGCATGAAGATCAAGAATTGCTCCCATAGTCTTCATCACAATTGGGTAATATTGATGTGGGCTTGAATTGGTAGAGTAGTAAAAGTGGGCTGGGTAGTGATGTTAAGGGAAGAATAGCTTTACATTATATCATTTGATATAATGGTGCTGGCTTGATATTGGTGCGACAAAGTGTGCGGGATGGAAATTTGATGTGCCGGAAGAATTGTGATGTTGGAAGAATTGTGCTGCGGGAATGAAAATGATGGAGTGGCGGGAATGATTAGTTTTTGAAATGGGTACAAGACAAGATTGAGAGGATAATGTGCAAAGTGAATTGTTCTTAGTCTTTATCTGGGCTGCGGGTGCACTTTGAATATGATACATGGGCAAATGTGGAATGTGCTGAGAGTGGCCTCTTTCTTTTCTTGAGTTGCCATATGCTTTTGATGTTTGCTACTTGTTCTTGGAGCTGAGAATTGGTACTCACACCTATGTTATTTTTTATTTCTAATACTTCTTTAGGCATCAATTGTAATAACATTTTCACTATATGAAATCTTCCGGATACAGAAGCAATATAAAGAGCAGTCTCTCATGTTGATGTAATTCTTGCACTCACTGCATTTGGATTGTCTTTTAGATGTACTTTCACACTTTCCCGGTCATTTTTATGAATGGCTTGGTATAGAGCTGCATGATGGGTATAACTATGCTCTAGTAAACAGAGGGTTAACAACTTTTTAAGACCCTCAAACTATTTATATCAAAAGTTAATTCTATAGCATTTCATAGTGTAACTTTGTCGAGTCTCCAAAACATAACTGGTTGTTTGTTTTTTTGTGACTCAATTGACTCGTCTGGATATGATTCATCTTTACGCATTATATCTGACTTAAAAATAAGAAAATAGTAGAGTTATTGAAGAAAAAATATACCAATTAGATATGTATCTAACAAGTCAGGTATAAAATGATACCTGACTCAAATAGCTCCGAGTAAGATGTATAAACCGAGTTAGATCTCGAGTTAAAATAAAAAAACTTCCTTAGCCCGAGTCAGATATCGGATCGCAAGTTAAATCCAAACGAGCTTGGGTGGTCCATAAGTTTCCAAAGTTTGATCTCTCTTTTTGTTGTGTACATGATGATAGTAGAAGATGAACTCAAAGATTGAGATTAGAAGAAATCAAGAACTCAACAATATTTTGAGGATGAATGTATCTTGAATGTAACACAGAGAAATGAATCTGTTTCTTCCACAAAATCTCTTGTAAATGATTCACACAATTAAGATGTTAGGGATTACAAGTTTTTATACAAAGGAGAAAATAGAATTCCTAAAACTAACATACACCGCATTGAATGTTAACGTTAACATTTTGAGGACCATGACCACTTGGTGTAGCTAGCCGCACCATGAGCTTGACCCTGAACCCTCTTGCAGAGTCTTAATTTGAGTGTAAGATGAGTGTATGAATTGAGATATCTATTATCCCCCCTCAAACTCTGGTGTGGACACAGGAAGCACACAGAGTTTGCTTCTCAGAAATGCAAATCTTGGGCCACTGAAACCTTTGGTAAAGACATCTGCTGATTGATCCACTGTTGAGATATAAGATATCCTCAATTCATTTGACCTGATTAGTTCCCATACGAAATTGTAATCAACAGATAAGTGCTTCATTCTTGTGTGAAACACAGGGTTAGAAGAGTAAGAGATAGCACTGTGTTGTCACAAAATAGTATTGGTGCTGTTTCTAAAGGAAAATACATTTCAGTGAGTAGTTTGCTTACCCAGATTACCTCTGCCGCAGTATTTACTAGGCTTTTGAACTCAGCTTCAGTAGATGATCTAGCTATTGTTGGTTGCCTCTTACTTACCAAGATACTATGTTGTTGCCTAAGAACACTCCATAACCTCCAGTGCTTCTTCTTATTACTAAGTCTCCTGCCCAATCTGCATCACTATAGCCCTTTAATGTGTGTTGACCTTTAGTAAATTGTAGACCATATTCTACTGTTCCCTTCACATATCTTAAGATTCTCTTTGCAGCTGTCATATGTTTTGTAGTTGGAGCATGCATGAACTGACACACCTTATTGACTGCAAATGATATCTCTGGTCTTGTCCCATGTTAAATATTGCAGTGCCCCCACCAAAGATCTGTAGAGTGTAGGATCAGAAAGAGGTTTTCCTTGCTCACTTTTGACCTTTAGGTTTGGTGGTACAGGAGAAGCACAAGGTTTGGCTCCAGACATGTTGTGTTTCTCCAAAAGATCTAATGCATACTTAGTTTGGGAGAGACATAAAGAGTGTGCATTTCTCTTGACTTCAAGTCCTAGGAAATAGTGTAAGCTGCCCATATTTTTAGCTGGAAAATAGTCTTGCAACTTTCCAATTAGCTCATTACAATGCAACTGTGAACTTCCTGTGATGAATATACATCTACGTAGACTAGTATGCAAGTAATTGTTGAACCCATTTTCTGTATGAAGAGTGAGTTATCAGCAGTTGATAAAAGAAATCCAAAAGAGATGAGTACCTTTGCTAGCTTGGCATACCATGCTCATGGGGCCTGTTTTAGTCCATAAAGAGATTTGTTCAACTTGCAAACATAATTTGGATTGGCTTGATCCACAAATCCTGGTGGTTGACACATGTAGATATCCTATGATAAATCTCCATGTAAGAAGGCATTGCTTACATCCAACTGAGTAATGTTCCAGTCCATGTTAACAGCAAGAGTAAGAAGAACTCTAATAGTGTATGACTTGGCAACAGGACTGAATATCTCAGTATAATCTATTCCTTCCTGTTGATGAAAACCCTTGGCAACTAGTCTTGCCTTCTACCTAGATATAGTGCCATCAGGATTATATTTGAGCCTAAACACCCATTTACAACCCACTAAATTCATTGAAGGATGATAGGCAACCTTGGTCCATGTTTCTGCAGATTGAAGAGCATTGTATTCATCTGCAAGTGCTTGTCTCCATTCTGGATACTTGCTTGCTTGAGTATAGCAGGTTGGTGTAATGGGTGGTATCTGACTAGAGATAAGTGTTGAAAAGGAGTGTTTGGTGGAGTAGGTCTTTGGTTTATGTATACCAGATTTGGCTCTAGTTTGCATGTTGTGTGCATTGGGAATCATAGATGAAACTGGAAACTCAGGTTCAGTTCCTGAATTAGTTAAGCATTGTTCACTAGTATGAGAATGAGCAGAGGGCATACCTGTTGAGTTGTTTGTTGAATTTGGTAAAGTGCACATTTCTTGATCTTGTGCAGAAGAACTGATAGTAGACATGCTGTCAGTTGAATTTTCTGAGTCTGGCACTAATGGTAAGACTGATTTGATGTAGCTTGAGTTATCACCACATTTGAGAGGAAAAATATTCTCCCTGAATTGCACATGCCTTGAAACAAAGATTTTTCCAGTCTTTACATCTAAACATTTGTAACCTTTTTGAAAGGAGTTGTACCCTATAAAAATACAAGCAATACTCCTTGGGTTTAGCTTATGAACTGCATAAGGTCTTAACCAAGGATAACATAGAGACCCAAAAGACCTCAGATAGTGATAGTCTGGCATCTTTTTATGTAATGCTTCATAAGGTTTTTTTGAGTTTAATGCTTTTGTAGGCAATCTATTTATGGTGTAGTTAGTTGTTGCAAAAGCTTCCACCCAGAATGTTGCACTTAAGCCAGATTGTATGAGTAGAGTTCTGCCAACATCTACAATGTGTCTGTGTTTTGACTCTGCATCTCCATTTTGTTCTGGAGTATGTGGACATGTCATCTCATGTATGATTCCATTGTGTGCTAAGTAAGTGGTGAACTGATTGTGAATGAATTCAGCTCCACCATATGTTCTTATTGTTTTGATGCAATGTTGTTGCTGTTTTTCAATGAACATTCTAAAGTTAGAGAAAATTTCCTTGAATTCAAATTTGTCATGTAATGGAAACAACCAACAATATTTTGTGAAATCATCTTTTATTACTGCATAATACTTGTAACCTTCCCAAGATGTTACAGGACTGGGACCCCAAAGATCCATATGAAGAAGCTCTAAAGGTTCTGTGCTAAAACTATCTGAATCAGTAAAAGATAGCTTATGTGATCTTCCTAGAGCACAAGCTTCACAGTTTATTTGATTGTTAACAACTGTAGGTAATTCAAGAATTCTAGAAATACATTGCATATTTTTGAAAGAGGTATGTGCTAATCCACTATGCCAAATTGTAGATGATATGCTTGAAGCTGCTACTGTCAAAGCTTTATTTGGTGACTGATGTAAGAAGTGAATTGGATATAAGCCATTGCTATGTGGTCCTTGCAAGAGTGTTCTCCCAGATGCAAGATCGTTGACATAAAATCCATTGGAACTAAAGGTTATTGAACAATTATTCTCTGTTGTAAACTGATGAACTGATAATAAATTTTGTGTTGCCTGTGGTACTAAAAGAATATTGCTTAAGTTGAAGAAATGAGTTGGTATAGATTTATCACAAGATCCTGAGTGAGTAATGGACATACCTGCTCCATTAGCTACTTGTATTTTATCTGAACCTTGATATGGAACTGATGCTTGCAGTTCTGATTTGTCAGATGTTATATGGGTTGTTGCACCACTATCCATAAACCATGGATTATCATTTGTCATATCTGCTGATGCTAGCATTGCTGACCTTGTTTCTTGATTGTGAATATTTGTATAAGAAGGATTGAGTCTGTTGTGACACTCCAAAGCACCGTGTCCTGATTTATTGCAGATTTGACAGATTACAACATATCTGTTAAATTGTTTCTGGCCATAACTCCTTCATGATGTGTTAAAACTTCTCATGTTACCATTGTTGTAACTTGGTCTAAATTGAGTATTGTAGGAGTTGAAAGAACCTTTGTTATAAGAAGGTGAGAAAGGTCTAAATCTTGAATTTCCTTCTCTGAACTGAGGTTTTGTTGAGTTGAAATTTGCTTGAAAACCTTGATTTGAAGTATGGTTCAGAAGTTCATCATTTCTTTGTTTAATAATAATCTCCTCACTTAGAAGATTGTTATGTAGTTCAATGGCAGTTATAGGAGGATACATGTGCCTGATGGATGTGGCAAAGGGTATATACTCAGGATTCAAAGCAAATAGGGTAATTACCACTAGCTCTTTGTCTGATATTACCTCTCCTGCAGCAGCAAGACTATCTGACAAAAGTCTTATTTCATCAATCAAAGTGGAGATAGACTTATTACCTTGTTTCATTCCTAGTAATTTTGTTCTTAGTTGAATTGAGTATGTTGATGAAGATATTGCATATCTTTCTTCAATGTTGTTCCAGAGTTGAGATGAAGTTGATGCTGCAGCAAAATAAGGAATCACTGAGTCTGAGATTGTACTATTGATCCACATAGTTATTGTGGAATCTTCATCAATCCAATCAAGGTAGAAAAGAAATCAAGAACTCAACAATATTTT
Organism: Papaver californicum; assembly: GCA_023531435.1. NCBI lineage: Eukaryota > Viridiplantae > Streptophyta > Magnoliopsida > Ranunculales > Papaveraceae > Papaver > Papaver californicum. The sequence continues at coordinate 3,193,406 of JAJJMC010014815.1, forward strand.
CAGGATGAATGTATCTTGAATGTAACACAGAGAAATGAATCTGTTTCTTCCACAAATCTCTTGTAAATGATTCACACAATTAAGATGTTAGGGATTACAAGTTTTTATACAAAGGAGAAAACAGAATTCCTAAAACTAACGTACACCGCATTGAATGCTAATGTTAACATTTTGAGGACCATGACCACTTGGTGTAGCTAGCCACACCATGAACTTGACCCTGAACCCTCTGGTAGAGTCTTAAGTTGAGTGTAAGATGAGTGTATGAATTGAGATATCTATTAGATGACTAACTTCCTTTATACCCAACAAAGTTAATATTTATTCTTGTGCACTTAATTAGTATCAAAACTAATTAGAGACCGTAAGCGCTCTTTAGTAGTCTGTATAAGATCAAAATTTATCGATGGTGATATGAATCATATGATATAAGATCAAAAGTTGTCTGCAACAATATTTACCGTTCAGGTAAGTTAACAAACAACTAAGTAGAGATCACTACCTTCTCCCTTTGTTCTATGACTGCTGGTACATCATTTGCGTTGTTTCCAGGTCGTGGATCATTATACGGTACATAGGTGGTGGTGTTTCCAGGTGGAGCATTATTGTACACCGTACGTATATGTATAGGGCAAAGAAATAAACCCTAATTCGACTAGAAAACGGAAAACAATCCCAGTGATAATACATTACGTATACCGTTTAGGCAGGGGGCTCTGCCCCTCGGACCCCCCCCCCCCCCCCCCCCGCCGGGGGCGTCCCCCTCTGGACCCCTGACTCGCTAACCGTTCAGCGAGACCACCGTCGAGGGGCAGAGCCCCTCGGACTCCCCGTAGTATTCCAGCCAATGACCGATTCAAGGCATATCAACAAATCTCCACCTTGAATTGAATCCTCCCAGCAACAGAAAACAGATGCACCATGATAGTGCCAGAACCTTTCTCTGCCTCAGATGCCCATAGACAAGGGCTCAGACTACTGACTTGTGATATTGAGCAAGTCCAAGTAATGTTGGAACTTTCTATCAGGAACTGGCTTGGTGAACATGTCAGCAGGGTTATCATCTGTCCCTACCTTCTTCACTTCAATTCTCTTCTCATTTCTCAGAAAGTGATACCATTCTGCAAATCATTGTAGTACACACAACAATCATACGGGCTCCTGTGATAGCCAAGATGCACCATATAACTATCAAATTGCTTATACCACTGCCTGGGGGACTGTTTTAGCCCATATAATGACTTCTTTAGCTTGCAGACGTAATTCTCTTTACCTGGAACTTGGAATCCATCTGGCTGGCTCATGTATATTTCTTCTTCCAACTCTCCATGCAGGAAAGATGTCTTCACATCTAGTTGCTCAAGTTCCAGATCCTGATGTGCAACTATGGCTACTAGCACTCTGATGGAAGTGTGCCTGACCACTAGTGAGAAAATATTATTTTAGTCCACTCCCTCTCTCTGATTGAAACCTCTTGCAACCACTCGTGCTTTATACTTGACACCCTCTGCAGCTGACATTCCTTCCTTCTCTCTGAAAACCCACTTGCAAGTAATTACCTTTCTATCAGCAGGCAGTTTTACAAGCTCCCAAGTCCCATTTTCGATAAGGGACTCCATTTCTTCTACCATTGCAGCAAGCCACTGTGCTGACTCGTTTCCAGATACTGCAGCCTTGTAGGTGGACGGCTCGTGATCCTCCACCTCCTCGGCCACCTGCAATGCATAACCCACCAAATCGTCAAACCTGTACCTCGCTGGAGGTTTTATTCCAACCCTTCTAGGTCGGTCTGTAGCAATGCTCCGATGTTCAACTTCCTCTGGTGGTGCATTCTCAGACTCATCTGCATCTTGCTCTTCGGTAAATGATAGTGGTAGTTGGTCGTCAACCAACTTAGGTGCCTGATTCTCCTCTGGACTGAATTGCACCTCCACCTCCTCAACAACAACCTCATTTTCTGGTGCATCAGTGATCTTCTCTCTAGATTTCAGCATAGAATTTTCATCAAAGACTACACTTCTGCTCAGTATAATCTTATTGTTAGACCAGATTATGTACCCTTTCACACTTGCACCATAGCCCATGAAAACTCCCTTCTTAGCTCTTGGCTCTAACTTGCCTTCATCTACATGATAATAAGCAGTGCATCCAAAGACCCTCAGTTTTGCATAATCGGCAGCTTTTCCAGTCCATACCTCATAAGGTGTTTTGCAGTCAATGCCTGTGTGTGGGCTCTGATTGATGAGATAGAAAGCTGTTGAAACCGCTTCTGCCCAGAACCGTCTAGCAAGACCTGCATTCGAAAGCATACACCTTGTTTTCGCTAAAAGCGTCTGATTCATTCTTTCTGCTACACCATTCTGCTGTGGTGTAGCCCTGACTGTGCGATGGCGAGCAATACCCTGATCTTTGCAGAAATCATCAAACTCAGATGAACAGAATTCTAGACCATTATCTGTTCGCAGCCTCTTGACCTTCTTCCCAACCTGATTTTCTAACAGTGTCTTCCACTCCTTGAACTTACTGAACGCCTCATTTTTATGTTTCATCATGAATATCCAAGTCATCCTAGAATAATCATCAATGATAGACAGAAAATACATGTGACCGCCCAGAGACTCAACACGAGAGAGACCCCAGCAATATGAATGGATATACTCCAGCGTGCCTTTGGTCCGATGAACTGCCTTAGGAAACTTGCTGCGCTGTAGCTTCCCAAAAACACAATGCTCACAGAAACCAAGGATCTTGGTCTTATGATAAGATCTTCCTTTGAGAGAATTTGTATTCCCCGTTCGCTCATATGGGCAAGCCTCATATGCCATAGTCTGGTCAGATCAGATCCCTGAATTTCAGCTGAAGCAACAACTGCAGAACCTGTGACTGTTGAACCTTGTAGTACATACAAAGTTCCATGCTTGACACCTTTCAGAATCACATCAGAACCTTTACAAACATGCAAACCTCCACCTTCACCTTTGAAACTGAAACCCTTGTTGTCTAGCAGACTCAAGGATATCAGATTCTTTGTCAAGAGTGGCACATGCCTGACTTCCTTCAATGTGCAGAGCCTCCCATCATGTGTCCTATACCTGATTGAGCCGATTCCAACCACCTTGAAGACAGACCCGTTTGCCATAGAGACACTGCCCCCATCTGCACGGCTGTACGTAGTAAATAACTCTCTTTTGGGACATATATGGTAGGACGCCCCAGAGTCAAGGAACCACACATCAGACTGATGTGTGTAATCATCTGTTAGCAGAACAAAATCTCCCTCTGAAGTGTTTCCACATTGAGCTACTGCTGCAGATCCAGAGTTATGTAATTGTTGCTTTTTTTTCTTAGGACATTCCTTATTCCAATGACCTTTCTCCTTACAGTAGGCACAGACGTCTTTTGGTAATTTATAGCCGGAATTTTTCTTGCCCTTCTTACCGTCCTTGCTTCCTTTTGCCATCAACCCGGAAGCCTGATTTTTTGTACCTGTTCCAGCAGCCTTATGCCGCATCTCCCTAGTATGAAGAGACGACCTAACCTCTTCCAGCGTTATAGTATCTTTTTCGGCAATAAAAGACTCTCTAAAATTCTCATACGACGGAGGCAGAGACACCAGCAACATTAAGGCAGCATCCTCATCTTCCACCACCTCATCAATATTACGCAATTCAAGCAGAATAGTATTAACTTGATCTAGGTGATCTCTAAGAGGCGTACCTTCAGACATGTGCAGACTGAAAAGACGTTGCTTCAGCATCAAGTTGTTGGTCACCTTGAAGTATCAAGTAATTTTGGTTGGAGAACCTCCATGCTTCGTAATAGTTGAACGGCATGTTTTTTATGTATATCAGAAGAACAAGAAGAGGAATTAGATCGTGAGAGAGAGAGAGAGAGAGCTATGGCTATAGTGAAGATGATAACCCATTTCACTCACTCACTGACATATATATGTATGTAAACTGGACATTAAGCAATTCTCTAATGCTGCTCTAGAGGTTCGGTGAAGATGGTAGGGTTGATAGACAACAAAAGTTCAAAGGGTTAATAGCCACAAAAAAAGTTCAAAAACATATATGAATTGCAGGTTTAGAATCTATTTTCTTTTTTAAAAGGCTGATAGCGCATTTAGATACTAGAAGTAGCTCACAAAAAGCTGTTTTTTGCTTCTAGAAGTCGTTTTAAAATTTTATAACTAAACCAATTTTTTGTTTTTTAATTTCTAGAAGTCAAAAAACTACTTCTGGATGTGTATACAAATACGCTATAAAAGAAAACTATTTCCTCCCTTCCATTTTCGAGGAGGGTTTTTGAATTTTCACACTTACTAAAAAAATAAAAAATAATAAAGATTTTCCAGATCTATCCTTTAATAACATCTTTTTAAAATCTCAAACCTTCTGGTTTTTGTTATAGAGATGAAAAATATTAGAAATACTTAGTGGAGTATATTTAAGAAAGTCATTTAGAAAATTGAGCCGATACAATTTTCTATACTTGTATATGATTTCAAAGCAGGGTTAAAATAAAAAAAATATGAAACCTTCATCTATTGTGGAACATGAAAAAAGTTTAAAACCTCTCATCTAAGGTGGAATATAAGAAGTACTACCTCCGTTTCAACAAAAGTGTCACTAGCACTTTTTCATTTTGACCTATTTTTAGGCTAAAATAAAAAAGTGATAGTAACATTTTTGCTGAAACGGAGGGAGTATTTTTTTTTACAACTCAACAAAAAAATGCATACAATATTGTTTACAAACATAACTCACTTGATTTTCCATCAAATTTATATTTTTTATTTATTTATTTTCTTGTTGTTTGTGTTAAAATCGATAATAATACTTATGACCTGAGTTCTAAATTTACCAGTATCAAATTTTTTTACCAATCAAAGACTGCTAGAACAGGGTGATCAGTCCTTACATACACTGACCTGCACGTTTATCGCATTGATTCTGATGTATGGGTATGTGGGTCTAAAGAGTAAAGAGGGTGATTAAGGATTATGAGATACATTTCTTCCCTTCTGAACAAAAGGATAATTATTGTAAATTAATTCTTTGGTGGATTCCACCACTCTTACACCCCTCTTACACCACCAACTTATCATCTCCCTTTCCACCTCTTCACATCTTTCACTTCTTGGTAACCCCCACATTTAGTGTAATAACTTAGGTTTAATACCTTAGTTATGAGAATGCATTCCATTACTTCCTAATGTTAATGCTATCTTTATCATCCTCTCTTGTATTAGCCTATAAATTGAGGCTCATTCCTTTGTAATGGATACTAATATCTAGTAATGAGAAATTCTCCCTTCTTCTCTCTATATTTCTTTTATGCAATAGTTCATCTTTTGATTTAGTTTATAACAATAATGAGATACATTCCAAGTGAACTGTGTAGCAACAGGTGTGAGAGCATATTTTCGTGGTTGTGGTTGGTCTGTGTTTTTTGTTTTTGGGTGGTCGTTTAACCTTTAGGCAGCTGTAATCATGCATGTTGGTATAATTAAATAATGAAAAAGCTGATTGGTATAATCAAATAAAGAAAAAGCTGACTCTGACGTCCAAAGTTAGTATAGGCCGCTTATAATTGAACAGGATTATTTGCCCCCTTGAGTCGATTGCGAAAATGCAAGTATCTCTATCTTTTAACTTATCCATTGGTTGGAAACTTGGAATAATAGCAAAAACCTTTCTTTTCCAAATTACTGTACCTCGTATTCTCCACATTTCTATTGATTTCTTATCGGTTTCATGTGATTTGGAAGACAGGTTTCTAATTTTTTTCCCTAAATCTACTCGAATTGTATTCGAGTTTTCTTAGTTTTCTATAAAATACCTTATATTTTATGCACCTTTCTTTAATATAATACTTGCAAATATTATAAACTAAGAATTAAAAAATAATAAATAAACAAATAGTGAGAAAAGATATAAAAGATCATTTTATTTATAAAATTAGTATAAAATATAATTATATAAGGACCTTTATTTATAGATCATACAATAGAGTGGATGGTTGATAATATCAAGTATTTGAGGTAATGTCATGCAACCATTACTAACCATTAACATATATTTAAGGTGGAGGTTATAAGATAAATACGAATGTGTAAGGATGGTAGGAGATACAAAGGTGGTGGTGTTAGTGTGGTAAATCCACTTAATATTTATATACAACACACACCCTTGGATGACACCACACTACTAACGTTGCCTCATTTAAACCTTGCTAGAAAAACCAGAAGGAAAAACCTATGCGAAGGAAAAATAGTACATAGAGTAGTGTTGGACACGCATATGCTGCCTCGTTAAAACCTTGACAAGGAAAACCCAGTGGGATAAAATGTTGACGAAGGGAAAAAAAATACAACGCGATAAGTCCGATAAAGTACCTTTTACTATGATGGGAAACCCCACCCCCCCCGATAAGTATTTCAGTTAAATCTTGGCTTGCAAATCTTTAGTCGAGACTTTCCAATTTCAATAAATGAATTTCTTGAATGTAGAAGATTATAATGTTTTCGTGGAGAAATCTGCTAGTTGACGAAGTCTTCATTTATGATGCATAATCGGTATTGTCTTCGAATAATACCTTTTGTTGGAAATACGTTCTTCTTCAACATATTGAGGACTTGTGTCATGGATTGCTAGCTTCTCGAGATGATTTGCAGAAGTAATTGATGTAGTTTCTTCAACAAAGTGTCAAGATACGCATACATAACAATACATGAACAAAAATTATACTTTTTATTAAACCTAATGTGGTTTAGAAGGACATCCAAATTTATAGGAGATGATTATGTTGATCAAATGTGGACATTCACAAAATAACCAAAACTATATATTTCCCCTTTGGATGACCATCATGTTTCACGATTTCTACTTGTGTACGAGTCGATGGACGATTACTTATCTCATAACTCAATACTAGCATCAGAATGATCAATATAATAATTTGGTTGCGCACCCGAATAATATAGAAATCAATCATAAATCCTAGATTAGTGAAAACAAACGACAATGATAAAAACTCCAAATAACTTATATAACTAATAAAGCTTCATGTCTAGAACATTAAATTCATTCTTATCTTCTTCCCCTGATGTCAGAATGACCTTATTCTTTTTGTGTTGGCTTCGTCTTTCCATTATATACAAGATGATGATAAGAAATCATGTATTTGAATAAGCAAAATATGTTCTTGGATCCTCTTTTCTGGTAGTGCTTCACTTCCTTTCTTATTCTAGCACTTTGTAGCTCCTTTTTGGATGATTCACCTAATATAACACATAAGATAGAAAACAAGAGTAATAACAAGTGATATGAAAAAATTATAGCTAAAACAAGTATGGATTTGACACTAGAATCATAGGAATTATGCACTTATCACTAACGTCTGGGGTGTTGAGATGTGACCGGACTGGCCTTCTACTTCCTTTGCACTAACAGATAGTTGGGCTCTGAAATACTTCATTGATGAGATATATGATCCGTTGAGTATTTCTACGACTTTAATTATTCTTAAAAGTTTTAAATCTCTAGCAAGGTATATGCAGTCGTGGTTGATCGCTTGGCAGCCTCGTGAAGTCCAGAGAAAATCTGGAAGCTCAATTTCTCCAGCAGAGCATGGTAGACTGGTATCATTCTAGATTGACGCAGAGTTCAACCAGTTGTAGATAAGTCATGCTCGGATCGTGATAATCAAGGGCTTGGGTCCTGAATCGGCGTACGTAGTTATCAAGATATTCATTGGCTCTCTGAAATAATAACCCCAGATATGACAGAGCGACTTCTTCAAAGACGAAGAAATATTTCTTGTAGAAAATATTAACCATCTCACACCAGCTAGAAATGTTGTTAGGAGCAATGTTGTTATACCAAGTGTACGTTCTCCCGGTAAGGGATTTTGATAATTCTCTACGACGAAGTACATGATTATACTCATATTTTCCGAGTGATTCCAGGAATATAAACACATGTCCACGATCATGCCTAGACCCATCATAGGGTGGGAACGAAGGAGAGGAATACCCCTTTGGGAGAGGAATCCTTTGAATTTCAAGAGCATAGGGAGGTTGATGATGGTGAATCACAGTTGGGCCCTCCTTCCCACGATTTTGCAGGAGCCTTTTCAAATCTTCGCAAGTGAAGAAATTGGATTGTTCGTTCCTTTCTGGTCTATGATCAGCAGGGTCGTGAACTTTAACATCCTACAATATGTAATCTCCGGTGATAATTGATTTGTGAGATTCTTGATAAAGGCAAGTATCTCATTTTGTGTGGTGGATATATCTGTTTGAGTTCTAGGAAAAAGTCTTTTGTATGCATTAGATCTATTATGTTAGGAATTTGAATACTTCTGATCTCTCTAGTGACTTGATCAGAATGAGTGGGATTTTTGTTTCCCATGATGGTATTATGAAAAATAGTTTCATTAGTACCACCATTAGCGTTATCAAGATTAATATTAGGATTAGTAGAAACTGGCCCTGACCAAAGATCGACCATTTTTGAAGAAGAATAAGATTTTTTATAACCGAGAGATTGATCTCCCACTGTGGTCGCTAAAATATTATAGTGGAAAAGATGATAAAAGGATGAAAGGGTATATCGTAAGAATACGAGAGATCAAAATCATACAAGTCTAGTCAAACTAAGAAATGGTCGTTCTAGCCTTGCTTCAGTCACAGATGAGGAGAAGAGTTGATCATAGGGAGGGAAACAAAGAAGGATGAGATTACAGTTTGGTAAGTTCTAGTCGGAGAACTCAAATCTCTGTGACAGAGTTCAAGTATAGAAGATGAGCTTGTTTATAATAGTATGATGAAATTTCATAAACTTGTTGTCATGTTCTATGTGTTTTAATATATGAAGTGCTCTACTTATAGTGTTTTAACTCTTGATCTCTCTAAGAAGTGGAAGAGATAGAAAGATAATGAGGTGGTGAAAGTAGTTGAGAATATGCCCGTTATTGCTAGGAAAATTCTTGAAACCGTAAATCCCATTATTGTTGGGAGAATTCTCGTAACTATGATGCCCATTAATCCCTCATCTAGTAACGTTCCACTTAATTCCTTTTCATCGTGGGTATGCATTTACACCTCACATGATATAGACCACCAAACCAATACCCCAATGAGTAACCCCTTATGATATGTTTGATATCTCGTGTATTTGATGGTTGGGTTATATAAATGACTTTTTTCGAATAATCTAACCACTAATGTTAAGTCTAGTAGAGTTAGTAAATTTAAACTTCAAAGTGCAAGCTTGAACGCGACAAGACTTGGGAATGACACAAACTTGGAAGTGGCAAACCTGGATTGTGTAGGCTAGGGAATTGTACAATCTTGGAAGGATCCAAAGACAAGATCATTCAAAAGTTCTCAAAGACCGAGCACGGGATTAGCGTCATGCTCTTAGGGACTAAGCAAGGTTGAGTGTCATGCTCTAAAGCAACAAGCAAAGGTTGGTGTATGCCCATGGAATGGAAAGTTGGTGTATGCTCCAGGACTAAACAAGGGGTTGGTGTGCTCTCGAGGACCAAGCAGGTATGTCGTGTCCTCGAGGACCAAACAAGGGTGGAGCTCTCGAGTTCCAAACAGGGGTGGCGTGTCCTCGAGGACCAAGTAAGGGTGGCGCTCTCGAGGACCATGTATGGCTACGAAAAAATATATTACGGCTTGGAAAGTGTCACAATGACAAACATGACAAACAAATGTCAAAATGCAAGTGTGGCAGCGGCAAATGTGACAACGACAAACGTCACAATAAATCAAATGACCAACCTTCGATGTGAAATCATTACACTTACTTTGTGCTATACCCAACGACTCAGCAATACACCTCTGACCACACCAATTTTCAAAGTATAAAGAAGTATTACGCCCATCTCAAATCATACACTTTGAATTTTTCCCAACCTCATCATAGATCCATCTTATCCCTGGCATTATTGAAGATTTAGAACCATAGTCGATCAATTCCCCATTAAATTTAAGAAATTTGGCCCTGAAGTACCTTACCCATTTCTTATCAGAAGTTTTTATATTCCACCACAACTTCATTAACAAAGCTTTGTTCATAATTTCCATTTTTGGTATAGCAAGACCACCTTCACTCAAAGGACTGCAAAGAGTATCATACGCTACCACCATTCTTCTTCTTTTCTTTGAATCTCCTGTCCAAATAAAATTCCCAATTGCTCTTTCATAATCTGCAATAACACAGAGTGCCACTTATAAACTGCCATAGTGTGGATTGTATAACTCGAAATAACTGATCTCACTAAGACTAGCCTGACCTGGAAAGAAAGAATGATTCTCGCCCATCTAGCTAGATTCTCTATTATTTTCTCAACTACAGGTCTTACCAGCTGATACTTAACTGCTCCAGGTTCAGCTGAACACCAAGGTATTGATCAGGGAAAGATGCATGTGCAATTCTTCTCCTCCTTTTCCTTATTTCCACAGCCAAAATAAAACTTGCTCTTTGATGTGCTCATTGTCTGACCTGAAGATACCTGATAATCCTCCAACAGGCCCTTAGCTTTGCAAAAAATCAATATATCATCAGCAAAGAAAAGATGTGTAAAAGCTATGCCTTTTCTTTTCACCATTGGTGTTATTTTCCGTTGTTCAAAAAGCTTTGAAATAATTCTACTCAACACATCCTTTATGAGCACAAAAATTAGGGGAGACAAAGGATCACCTTGACGCAATCCCTTATTGATGCTAAAAAACTCTCTGCATTATGATAGACACATTTTAGTGTCTAAATTGCACCTTAATTTCTAGTGAGTTAGTATTCGATTTTGTGTCTATTACGTGTTTTTATGCTTTTGTAGGTACATTAGAAGAAT
>JAJJMC010014815.1:3204284-3291786 GCA_023531435.1 Papaver californicum
ATTCTTCTAATGTACCTACAAAAGCATAAAAACACGTAATAGACACAAAATTGAATACTAACTCACTAGAAATTAAGGTGCAATTTAGACACTAAAATGTGTCTATCACATTACCGTTAATCAAAATTGAGATTTTGGCAGAATTAAGAATACAAAGAATCCAAGAACACCATCAATCAGAGAAACCATATAATTTAAAAACTTCCACACCAAACTGCCAACTCACAGTGTCAAACGCCTGAGTAATGTCCATCTTTAAACCCACATTCCCAAATTTCCTCTTCTCATCAATTTCATTAACCATTTCAGATGCAAGACTAATATTTTCATGAATGTTTATGCCCTTCTTGAATGCCACCTGCTCTTCCGACACTAGCTTATCAAGAACATTCCCAAGCTTAGTAGCAAGGATCTTGTTAAAAATTTAGAAGAAAAAATTACTAAGACCAATTGGTCTAAAGTTTTTTAGCCTGTCCACTCCCTTCTTTTTAGGCAAGAGAACAATTAAACTAGAATTTACCCCATTATGAATAAATTTTCTAGCGCAGCAAGATTGTATAGAAGTAACCATATCCTTCTCAGTAATATCCCAACAATGACGATAAAAAAATGCCTGAAAAGCTATAGGGCCTGGTGCGCTTTTTGCTCCAAAATCATAGACTGCAGCTTTGATCTCCTCTGAACTCAAAATTGCATCCATAAAGTTTCTTTCATCACTATTGATCTTCTCATGCTCATAGTCAAAAAGAGCATCATCAACTACCGTCTCATTGCCATTGAATTTGTCTTTATAGTATTGCAAAATATGTTCTCGAATATGTTTTGGTTCATGTAACAGGGTTAGAAATAGAACAATTGTTGCGCCTCATTCTTACATTATTATGGAAGAAACTCGTGTTGTTGTCTCCATCCATAATCCAAGTTGTTCTTGTTTTTTGCTTAAGCATAACTGCAAGATCAACTCTAGCTTTCTCAACTTCCACTAAGGCATCATCCAGTCTATCAAACTTCACAGTGTCATGTGGGTCTTCATCAGACACAGTTTGTGAAAACTACAATTTGAGCTCAGCCTTCTTGATTCTGGCCTTCATATTACCAAAAATATTTACATTCCAATCCTTAAGTGTAACTTTTATCCTTTTGAGCTTAGAGTTGAAAAGAAAAGGATCAGACTCGTGAATTGGTGAGTTCCAACTTTCTTTTACCACATCCAAAAAACCCTCATGGGAAAACTACATCTTTTGTATTCTAAAAGGCGCTCTAACCGGCCTATGCGTTTCAAAAGGAAACCCAAATAAAGGAGCGATAGCTCCCTATTCATTACCATGTAATTTTGGAATCTAATCAACCAGGCTTCATTCACAAAATCCCTATCAATCTTTTCCATAATTTTCCCAACACCAGACTGTTTATTCGTCCAAGTTATTTTTCTTCCAAAGGAATCAGCTTCTAAAAAAGCATTATCACTAGCCCATTCACCAAAAATCAATAATAACGGTTTTCCTTGGAGCCTTACCTTCCTTCTTCTCATCAGATCTTAAGACGTGCGCCAATCACATCCAAGGAATTGGAATATCCCCAAGGATAATAACAGGACAAACCCCTCTCCTAACCACTTGCATGCACACAAGAGATAAACACACCATCAACATCAATAGTAATAGCTTGTTTACACACCCCTATAATTGAAGGTCTATTCAAACTATTAGCTCATAGAATCCAAAGATTACTCTATGTATCATCCCTGGAATTCTGAATAACATCATTACACATTCCCTCCAACTTCAAACATTGAATAGTTCTTTTGTTACAATGTAACAAAGGCTCCGCAATACAAAGAATTTTAGGCTTATGCTTTTTAACCAACTCATAACTTACATCTTACCTCAATTTTGGCAAGACCCTGGATGTTCCAAAAGAACACCCGCATCATTTAACTTCTGGAGGAGGCTTTGGACCCTTCTTGTCTTTTTTCGTTAACTTCTCAGCAATTTTCCTTGCATCATTGCGTAGCAGATCAATCGATGCTTCACAATTTCATATTTTCACCATCATCCACACAAGAAACCACTTTAGTATCCTTAGTTTTTTTATTCTTCTTTGGAACAACACTCTTCGCTTCTTTAGGCCCTGTTAATTCTTCTACTTCAGACCTAGCAGCTAAAGTAGTAGCCTGCTGAGCCTCTTTTTCAAGCAATACCCTTTTATCCTCCAAGTCCGCCTCATCATCCCAATATATTTTATGTAGATCATCCACAGTCGTTGTCACTTTTTCATCAACAACTTCTAAATCAACCTCTTCATACATGCGTGGACATAACTATGGCCTATTTAGGGTTTCTCAATCGCATGAGATTTTAATGTTCGCATTATACTTAACTTTTATGCAATGCATACAGAACATATTCAAGAGATTCATCATGGAAGTTTGTAACTTGGGATAATGTTTGATGCGACTCTGCAATTAGATGGTATACATCTAAATTTATATTTACATTCAGATATGATATGCATTCATTTTGAATGTTTATAATTTTGTATAATCAGCGTATTCTGATCGATACAAATAATTTGCATGGATACATATAAAATAACGAGGGTTTACCCGGGTAAAGCCCTGAAATTTCTACAGGTGCATATATATGCAAAAGAACTACAGAGCTAATTTAGCTATGAGATGAATATGTATTCTCAATTCTCTTGGGGAATGTAATATAGCAGTATGTATTCATAATTTTTATGCCAGGTCAGAAATTTATACATATTTATTTCATGCTTCTGCAGCTAGGTAAAAAACAATATTACAACTTTCTCCCTTGTAAAAATAGAAACGAGTTCATGTTTTTCCATTAGATGGAACTTGGTTCCATGATAACGGCGGTTAATGACTCCAGAGAATGAAACAAGTGATGATGCCCGAGAGTAAAATGGGTAATGATCCCCATATGGGAACTTATGATCCCGACCATTGATTGCGGCTTTCCGTGCCAAATAAATGATAGGTCGGTGTATGAACCAAGGTTTTCATTCCGTGAACTCATGTGTTGAAATACAAATGGATAAATTGTTGAAAACATTACTGATATTGTGAGATTGTTTGTTGAATATATCATTGGTTCCTCAAAGTTTGGTTGTATTCTCTTGTTATATGTTGATCGGGGTCAAGATCTGAAATTAATAGAAAAGGTCTCGGTCTCGTGCAATGAACGTTAGACGTCTCTTGCAAAAAGAAATTCAAAGAGTAGCGAAGAAATCCGTTTGTATTGACTGGACGATTGTAACGAATGTACTGGTACGCACGGAACAAGAGAAGGAAGTGGCGAAGAACGAGGGCCTCCCCCTTTCTAGATTTATCCTTAATGTTGTTTGATTGATTCATACTTGTTCACTGATGAGGTTTCAAACTCACGAATAATATTTTTCTACTTCTCTTACGCTTAAGTAGTATATTGAAAAGTAGGTTTGGTCCCAAGGGAGGAATTGAGCAAAAGTTATTATAAAAGTGTTTTTAACTAAGATTATTGTGATTTTGTGAATCTGAAAATTGTATTTTGTAAGCAAATTATGAGAAAGGATTGATCAAGGAATCATTTTACGCTACCGAACAAATATATCATTAATTATACAAGTTTAACCTTCAATAAATTTTGATTGTTAGCAACTTAAGACAAGTAAAAAGTTCAACTAATCTTGGATTCCTAATTTCACCACATAGAATAAGTTCTCTAGCGGATGTTAATCAAGTGAACCACCTAAAATAGGCTCTTTAGGTGTAATTCAATTGATTGTATTAATAATTGTGAATCAAGTTGATCTTTATCACATGCTCATAAGTTTGACACATTAACCTAGGGTTATCTTTTACACACTATTGTCCACAAAATCCCTTCACAACAAATAATGTTTCGCTACCTATGTAGAGATTGCTCTAACAATTACGGATTAGAATTCTCTCCACTAGCATTAGAGTTGCACACAAGATATCCAATTGCGCACTTGGATAACTCAAAAACATCTCATGGTCATAAGAATGGAAAAAGATAATCAACAAAAGAATTTATCGAAAGATTTAACTTGCAAAAATTGATTAATAAAACATGTTACGAAGTTTGGAAATCCTCCATAATCAACTAAAAGTATAGCTACTCATAATGTTGGAGTTCACAAATTGAATTAAATATAAGAAGAAAAACAATTAGGCAAACCCTAGATGCGTAATTCTCAATTTTGGTCGTTTCTCTTCAACTTGTATCAAACTCTAGAAAACACAATGGTAGATGTCAAAAATCAGATTCTCCAAAAGTGTTTCTCTTGTTGTAGATGTCTTCCATTTATAGCTCTTCACTTGTCTTTCAATTCCTTAAACAACTCTAAAAACCCTAGTTTCCATATCTAGGTTAAGCCCATACATCTCCAAAATTAGACAAGCCCATATCTCAAAAGGGCCCAAAAACATATTCAAAACCATCAATATGAGTGTCAGTTTTGGAGAAATGACAAGCCAACTTCAAACTAATCTTCGCGGAAGTTCTTTGGGACAATTTCACTAGCACATAGTATGTGTTTCCGACTATTAATTCATGCAAGGTTTTGCTTGTTATTTCAATTATTCCACGGAAAACTTATTTCTAGCCCATTTAATTTTTTTTTTTTATTTCAAACCCACCATTAAGATACATTGTATGTGAAACCCATAATTGTTATTATAATACTGGTTTACTAAACTAACCTTTTATTTTAATAAATAATTTAATTTTGATATTTATCACGTTTAAAAAAAATCACCTAATTTTATGGCCGGTGAAAAAATTTCACGTTGAAAAAAAAATCAAATACCAAGTATATAGGGATAATCCCTAAAATCTTGGTTTTCTAATTAACAACCGGTTTTAACTCCACATTTTATTCTTAAAAATCTCTGTTAATAACTTGATAAAATAAATAACCTCGATCTCCCTAAAATTTCTCATTTTTATTTCACATTCCCAAAATAACTCCTTTTAAATTCTTTAACTGTGAAAATTCCATTTTTCGTAATTTAATGATAATCTCAATTTTTCACAGTTCAGTCTTGTAAAAATCACAATTATCATAGTTCACTGAAATTTCTAGTTTTTTGGATTTAGTGATGATAGCGATTTTCATCTATTGGAATCATTTGCGTCTTGTAAAAAATTACAATTATCACCAGGTCACTGAAAATTATAGTTTTCACAATTTAGTGATATTCACAATTTTCACTCGAAACACGGGGATAAAAGAATATTTCACTTGAAAAAATAGCAATTATCACTAGATCACTGAGAATTATAGTTTTCACAATTTAGTGATAATCGCAATTTTAACTCAAAACACAGGGATAAAAAAATATTTCACTTGAAAAACATTGATGATAATTATAAGTACCATCTTAATCACTTCAAACACTAAAATTACTCCATGCGTTAGTTTCTTAATAAGTAAAATCATTTTATTTTCTTACATTGAACACAAAATTTGATAAATAGAAAGTCAAAAATATCAAACACGCGACGCTAGAGATTAAACAGTTTTGTTTAAAGATTGAAAAAAGATAAAGTTCATCATTAGTTTATTACTGGGAATCATGAGTACCTAAAATTAAATTTTGAGAAAAGATTAACTGAAAACTGAATTGATAAGCTCCTACATCCATGTTGAACTCTCCACTTAAAACTAGTATGCTTCTTGTCCCAATCTTACTTGAGAAGATCCTCGATCAGATCAGCAGCATCCTGGACAGTAGTAATACTCTATGCACTCTCTTTTTCAACTTTGATCCCAAATGCCTCTTCAAGGCCCATAACAATCTCAATCGTATCCAGATAATCGGCTCCAAGTGCAGACAACTTTGATTCGCCAAAGAGTGTGGAGTTAGATGGGAATGCCAACTGCTTCCTCACTATTTGACAGACCTTATCAACTATCTCTTTCTTGGCCGCACAGGAAACATGGAAGTAACGATATGGTATTGGTTGCAACTTAAGTGAAGGAAAGTTTGGTCGCAACCTAAGTGAAGGAAAGTTTGGTTTTCAATGGAGAGGGAAACTAAATTTAAACCACCATTAACCTGATTTTGTTGAGACAAACATCTTGAGATACAAACAGAAGTAGTAGACCCAGACATGGATGCCATTGCTTTAATCTACATAAGAGATTTAGATAAATAAAGAGATTCCTTGAGACAAGAGAGAGGGAATGGGATGCACGAAGAGCATGAGATCAAAGAAAGAGTTTCAAATCAACAGATAGAATCATTGAACAACAATACAAATGATTATGAGGTACAATAATAATAATAGTATCGAAAGAGACACTAAACACAAAAAAGTTTAACTGATTGTCAAAAAAAAATCTCAAAATCTCTACCAAATCCTAATGAAAGTGAAGAAAAAAATAGAAGAAAAGAAAAATAGAAAAAGAGATAAAAAAGAATCGGATATAAAAGAAGTAAACAAAGAAGGAGTAACTGCCGCCCGTAAATAACGCCATGACTAATTGACTGTGCAACGAATTTTTTTAAGATTTTTTTTTTGTTATAAACGTAATTGATAAAGGTTAATTTAGTCATCCATAAAATGTGAAAATATTCCATCAATTTAAAACAATTATTTTAACCGTCCATCTTATAGATTGGGCTACAAAAATAAACCATCTAAATGATGGGTCTATGGAAGAGAGATGAACCAAACTTGGGTTCCTCATATATTTCCACATTATTCCACTCCTTTCCTGCACAAAATCCATAAATTCAATAGCACAAACCATTCACCCAAGATAATCATTTAATGACAATAGCTTCTAATTCAAATCATCCATGTATTTCTTCTCCGCTTTATATTATCAAAATAGGAATCAGACTAATACCCAATTTCCTTGTTTTTTTTGTACTCGAGCCTGACCAAACCCTTATCCTTAGTTCACTCGTCTGTAGCAACTCAGTTTTCTACAGCTACAGCCACCAGTGACACCACCTCTGGTCGAACCCATTTCCATATATTATTCTCTACAAAGAACTCTTTTGATATCTTGTTCGCACAGACTTATTCTCGTTGATTCTGCTTTCTCCTGTGAACTCATTACCAACAGTCATCAATCATGGTAATTCCAACAACCACCATTCATCTCTGTCATAGCTTCAAATCTCAAATTCACAAGATCAACACCATGAGCGATAAACCAGGAAATCCATCATATATTTCTCCATCTTCAACTTCTCTACAATAACCGAATAACTCGAACACCATCTTCATCCCAGGAGCAATTCAAGACTAAACCCTCACTTCTATAATCTGTTTCATCCATCTGAAAACCTTCTACTTCCTTGTTCAACTGAATCTCATCTTCTTTCTTTTCCTTTCTTGTTTATCTCACAAGACCAGAGTCTTCAATCGTTCTTCTCTGCAGATTCATCACCAACAATTCAAATACTCACCACTTCCTCCATCTCATATTCAATCGAGTTCTCTCTGTTGTTGTTGCTCGAGTTGAATACATCAACTCATATTTTCTTTAACTTCTCTTCTATGTTTCTCATTTCGTTGTTTTATCTCAACTTCATGAATATCAGCTCTTCTCTCATCTTTTCCTGGACCCATCTCTCCACCAGACCTAGGTTGTCGACGTTAGGACCAAGTATAGACCTAGAGGAGAAAAAAATATGGGGAAATTGAATCTGACACCCGTCCTAGTTGTTAGGTTAGAACAATAGAGAAGATATATGCACCTAGTCATTGGATATGGATCATCCCTCATTAGTTCCTTGTTTTTGACATTATTAAGCTCTTTATCCTTGTTATGCTTTGATACCATCTACATCCAATGTATTTAATTTCTTTTTCTCTTCGTTTACCTCAAATGACTCCAAAATACATAAACACTAAAAAACAAACTTAAATACGAAATTTACAAGAAAAATAGCAAAGAAGACATAATCAATAAATAATAATTAAGGTGTTTTAGACACATATATCCACATCTTCTGATAAGGGGAATGCATTCTATTGATCCGTCATCTCACCCTAATTGATATTCTTGCATATTTCACGGAAGTTGAAAGTGAAAGTTAGAAATGTGTAGCTTAGCGATTGTGTTGTTTTCTTGTATTTGTTTGAAGTGTAAATTGATTTCAAATGTTTCATTGACAATATTGTTAAGGATAAATTTAAGCTTAAGCAATTATTATTGTTCCTATTGATTTATCTTAATATGTTAATTTGATTTGAATAAAAATAAAAATAATTTTTTAAGTATCGTTCTGACCCGTAACGCCTTGAGTCCGGATCTCCATATTGGTTTGACCCTGGTACGGAACTCGGGGTGTTAAAAGTTGGTATCAGAGCTCTAGGTTTTAGATCTTTATTAGGACCGTCAGTAAATTATTCCATATGTTGCTATGCATGCTAGTTTGATTTGATTTCTGTATTGCTTGTTTCATCTTCTAAGTTGTAATTTTTGCTTTTGTAAAATTCATGTGAATAGCTAGTTGTGTTTTGAATTGTATTGTCGTGTTGTTTTATATTGTGTGAAATTTTGAGGTTATAAGTATTTTCTTAATTTAGGGACGAAATTTCATTTAAGGCTTGCAGAATATAATACCCTGTATTTTTATTTACCGTTTTGGTTCGGGTTTTACCCGACTTAGATAACTACCTTGTTGTTTGAATTTTTGTTGAGTCATTTCCTTTGGTTTATCCTAGGTGGGATTGATTGAATTAGGCAAACTACAAATTTAGGTGGGAATATAATCACCTAGTTAATTTTAATAAGTAAATAAAATTGAGAGAAAAATGAAAAGACAATTAGAATAAATAAAATAAAGCAATAAATAGGTGAATATATTAGTAGTAGTAGTAGCATTTTATTAATATAGGTTTTATAAAACTAGAATGGGAGAAAGAATTTAGAAGTTAGAAAACCAAAAGCTCGAGAAAAAGAGAATAAGATGGAGCTAGTTTTCTAAAGAAGAATTATATGAAGAATCCAGAGGATATTGTACCTAATAAAAGGTAGAATGCTAGATCCTAAACTCTTTGGGTGATTTGCTTGTTTTAGTTTTGGTATGATTTTGTGTTATAAGATTTTAGAAATATTTATATACAAATTTTTATATACAAATTTTTATATACAAATTTTTATCTCCAATCTATGATCAACTTTCTTGTATTAACTTTTAACATTCTTAGGTATCCTTGGTTAAATTTTAAGGATAATACACCACATATATACCATTGAATGTATGTTTGAACTAGGATGTTGATTTCTGAAATTTTTGGACAGTTTTGTTTTGTTTGTTCTTTACTGTGTTTCGGCAATTTTGATGATATTAGAATGATTTGAGGTCTTGAAAAAAGTTGTAGTTTTATTTCTTATCTTTCATTGTGTTTTGGATTTGATCAATTTCATATTTATATGAATTTAGTTTGAATATTTTGATAACATGATGAAATCTACCCAGTTTTTATAATAATCTTGTAAAATGAACATATTTTGTTTGAGCCATTGGTTTAATATAAATTTTGGATATGTTATAGATAAAAATTCCAGGAATGTTCATCTAAAATTTTAAGACAATCGGATCAAGTTATCATTATAAAACATATAATATAAGATTCAGCAGTTCGTGTGTTTGCTTAAATGCTTAAAAGAAATACACGTTGTTTGCCATATGTTTTTAAGTCATGGTTTGCTATTGTTGTTTGTAAAAATAATTTAAAAGAAAGAAAGAAATGAGTTCATGTTTTTCCATTGGATGGAACTTGGTTGCATGCTAACGGCGGGTAATGACTCCCGAAAATGAAGCAGACGAAGATCCCTGAGAGTAAAATGGGTAATGATCCCCATGTTGGAACTTATGTTCCTAACCATCGAGGGCGGATTTCCATGCCGAATAAACGATAGGTTGGTGTACCAACCAAGGTTTTCATGCCGTGAACTTATCTGTTGAAATTCAAATGGATGAATTGTTGAAAGCATTATTGATATTAAGAGCTTGTTTGTTGAATATATATCATTGGTTCCTCGAAGTTTGGTTGTATTCTCTTGTTATACGCTTTTTTTGATTCACTGATATTTGTCCATATTTTGAGAAGGGAATGCATTCTATTGAGCCGTCATCTCACCCCAATTGACATTCTTGGAGATTTCACGGAAGTTGGAAGTGGAAGTTAGAAATGTGTAGCTTAGCTATTGCGTTTTTTTCTTGTATTTGTTTGAAGTCTAAATTGATTTCAAATGTTTCATTAACAGTACTGTTAAGTATAAATTTAAGCCTAAGAAATGATTATTGCTCATATTGATTCATCTTAATATGTTATTTTGATTAGAATAAAAATAAAAATAAATCATTAAGTCTAGTTCCGACCCGTAACACCTTGAGTTTGGGGTGTTACAAGTTACAGTTGTTGAGCATCACAGGTCTGAAATAAGACTCGATCCCTCATCGAAAAGTATGTGGGAAAGGTTATGATGGTTCCAGTAATATGCAAGGTGAGTACAATGGATTGAAATCATTAATTTTGAAAGAAAACAAGATTGTTTATTATATACATTGTTTCGCACATCAACTTCAGTTAGCTCTTCTTCATGTTGCCAAGGATATTCCAAAAATTGCTGCATTTTTCTCTCTCGTTGTAAGTGCAACAAAAACTGTAGGAGCTTCATGCAAGCGTTGTGATATTTAACGAGAGAATGAAGTTGAAAGAATACAAATAAAACTTAAGACTGGTGAATTATCAACTGGTCATGGTCTTAATCAGAAAATTGGCGTCAAACGACCTTATGATACAAGTTGGAGTTCACATTTTGGTACGCTTCTGAATTTAATAACGATGTTTTCTTCTATTATTGAAGTTCTTGGTGAGGTTCTGGCAGATGATAATGGTTCTAAAGAAAAGGGTGGGGATTTACTTTTATTATCTAGTTTGTGTTCCTTTGATTTTGTTTTGAACTTACATCTAATGAAGGATATACTGAGGATCAGCAATGATCTTCTAAAAGCTTTACAATGGAAAGATCAAGATATTGTAAACACTATGACCCTGGTTAAACTATTTAAAGAGCTCTTGCGGAAACTGAGAGATTGTGGATGGCCATCATTTCTCGAAGATGTTAATTCATTTTTTCAAAAGCATGATATATTTGTCTTTCAGATGGATGACGATTAAGTACCTCCAGGAAGATCACGACTATATGGACAGGTAATAAAATTTTTACATCAAAACCAAGTTGAATTGTTTTATGTTTACATAGATAAACGACTTGTCGAACTCAATAATCGTTTTGATGAAGTGAATATGGAATTACTTGTTTGCATGTCATGCTTAAATCCGAAGGATTTGTTTGTTGCTTTTGATACCAAGAATTTGGTTCGTCTTGTTGCATTCTATCCAGATGACTTCTAAAAGCAAGACCACATAGACATTGAAAATCAACTCGAGGTGCATGAAATGGATATGAAATCCAATGATGTATTTAAGAAGTTGGATGGCATTAGTAGTCTAGCTAAAAAATATGGTTGAGACAGGTAAGGATGTAGTTTATAATTTGATGTATAAGCTTATAAAGTTATCATTAATCTTACTGGTTGATAGCGTTACGGTTGAAATATTCTTTTGTGCTATGGACATAGTAAAATCTCATTTACAGAACCGAATGGGGGATGAATGGTTAAATGATTGCTTAATCACATATATTAAGCAATTTTTAAGACAATCAGTGATGAGGTAATCATGGAACGCTTCCATAAATGGAACCCTAGAAAAGACAATTATGAATGCGTTTTTTCTTTTTAGTTAGAGGTGTGTTAAGCTTTCTTATTTTTATTAGTAGATTATTAATTTTTACTTTTATCTTCAGAAATCTTTGTATTATTATTATTATGAAAATTTGATTTTCTTAACTCAATAAAGTAATTTGTTTTCCTTATTATTTTACTTTTATTATGTATGTTGCAATCCATTATGATTTGCGTACAGAAAAAAACAAGACTAGTAAAGGTACAATTTTTTTCCAGAGTCCACCATCCAACGATGACATATACTGGCTCCGCCACTGGAAGGTGTTGTAACCTTATTAAAAGAGTGAAATGTATATTTATGCATAAGGAAGATAGAGGTGAATATATATAGAGAATTAGATAGATGAGATAAATATGAAAGGTACATAACTATATAAAGAGTGTATAAATATGAGTTAATGATGGTAATGTTAATGGTGAGAAAGTTGATGTAGAATAATAATAAGAGTTTTAACTAGAAGAAAAAGGTGGTAGTGATCAATGTAGTCAATATCGGATTTCGGTTTGTCTCGGTTGGGACCGATACACTGGTATAACTTTGTTCGGGGAGATATCGGTGAAATATTGGTTTCAAATTTTATACCTATAATTATTATATCAAACGTTTCTCACATAAAACTAGTACTTATTTTTCTAAAATATCATCAAACAAACCAGTTAATATTAGTTTGACGTGGAAAATTCTAAAATTACTTGGATACGGACGCGTGTAAATATATTCATGTAATTATATAAGACAAATTTTTTATATATGATTCAGTAAGTAACCTGGAGTATGTTAACACCTATAAATGGGAATCTAAGTCTCATTTATACACGTTCAAATGAGACATCATTAGGACTCGTGTCCCAACAAGTCAACCACAAAACCTACACTTGACATGTACACAAGGGTAGCTTTGGTAATTTAATTTCCAAATAAAACCCTGTAAAAACCTAAACAACAACTAGTTCTTTTTCGTCTTTCTTCCTCCTTCACTTATCTAGTAGTGATAGTGTCGTCATCGATTTATTTTTCTAACAACAACTAAAAGCAAAACACCATTAAACTTAGTTTCTTTACTCAAAATCACGCTAATCTTATTATCAAGTATTATCATGTATAATAGTATCAAAAAGTTTACAGGGTTGATATTAGATTTGAATGATAATTTGGACTTTCTGATAATAGATTTATTTATTTGCTCATTAAATGAATCATGAATAAATTTGAATATTGGATCTAGATATTGTATTAATATTCCCTACTGTATTTAGTTGATGAAATGGAAATTAAAATGAACGATTACCAAACACGAGATTTCGGACGAGATTCGAGTATCAACGATTCCGGTGAGATTCTCATCCAAAACTCATATCGGTGAGAAGGTTCATTTCGTCTCGCTCTTTGGACGAGTCCGAGAAACTCGTCGTTATCTCGGCCAGGACGAAAAAATCAATTACACTAGTGATTGTTTAGGTTGGCCAGATTGATGTTGTTAATGAAATTAGAGAAGATGAAAGTGATTTTGATAGAGTTAGTTGATTATTGGTGACGGAGGTGATGGAAAACTTATAAACTAATTAAGGTAACCCTTTTATTTGAATCTAGTACGTTAATGATGAATTGGGTAGTAGATGAATATTCAAATGGAGTAAAAAAAACAAGCTCTTAGTTTTGAAAATCATGATTTCATGTGAAGTTATGTTTCTCTTCCCATAATGTAGAAAATTATCTAGGTACCTTAAGTGAGAAATAGACTTAGATTTATAAATATAAATTGTAGCTCATTGTGTCTAATTTTTGTAGATATAAAGTTTGTTCAATTTGGTTAAGAAACGAACAAGTCATAGGCGTTCGAAAAGGACCATGTGCAACTGAAAACATGTGTAAGCAGTTGTGAGCGACAACATGTATGGGTAAACATAGATAGGTTGGAGTATGAATTTGGTATATAATCAGTAGAAATAAATTGTAAAGATAGGTCTCATAATTCTAAGGAGATATAATTTGTTCATTTTTGTTAAGAATCGGATGAGATATGACAATTTGAAAATGGTATAAAAAGTCTGAAAAACTTTGGAAAAATACCCAAGTGTTGGTGAAGAAGATGAATGAGTTAGCCGAGTCAGACTTCTGACTTAGCTGAGTCAAACCGAGTCAGACAAATCAGATCATAGACCGGGTTAACGTGTCGGATCGTGGGTTAACCCAAATGGTTCATTCCATGGGTTAATGGGTCGGTCAAGCCCGCGGGCCATGGGCTTGGGGTTAAAGCCAGATTGCTTAATTTGATGTTTTGGACCACTTAAGATCTGAATTAGCTTTTGTTTCCTTCTTTAAAGTTATAGAGTTTTGCGAAAGCTTCCCAATGACACCTAATTCATATGATTTGGATGTTTAGATATTTATTTATGATAAAATTACTGAATACCAGGTTATAGAACCATTATTAATAGAATTAAAAGTATTGGTTATTTTACTTAGCCAATAATTGGGAACTTGTATAATATTTTGTTATGCTTATTATGTGATCATATTGGCTATTTTTTTAGAGTGCTTGTGTGATTAACATTTAGTTTATATTAACAACGATCGATTCAAAGGATGAACCAAAAATTGTGAATCTCGAGGTAGGCATATGGCTTGTCATCAAAAGAGGTGGGAACTTTATAACCTTTTTGTAATCATTAAGTATTATTTTCTATACGAGCATGATGTGTTTTTACTACCTTTGAACATGTGTGCAACTGGATGAGTATGTTTTTTGATATGTGTTGTCCAGTTTCCCCGCTAGGAGTGTCTATGGTTTTACCACAACTCCTTGATAACTTAAGTAGCACGGGGAGTGCAATATTATCAGTAGCACGGGGAGTGCAATATTATTACTTTTATTTTATATCATTTTATGTCTTATGTAGCACCAGATATGTAGTATTATACTGAGGTATCTGGGGAAATCAGTCCTATGCATATTATGCTTGATTGTTAAATCTTCTACACTTTGATGGTAGTTTCCTGAATCATGATTTGTATGGGAACTTCGTATAGATGGCGTTGTTATTTGAAACTGGAGTTATTTTAACGTCGTTTTCTCCAACGAATAGGGCGAGGTCAAGATAACATATTTTTTGTTGTTCTAGCATTCTTTCATAGAGCTACAGGATACAGTCTTTATGGGGGGTAAGGTTAGGATAACATTTATTTCATGAATGTCATATTTTAGATATTGTGCTAAGTGCTACGTGTGAAAGGTGTTAATTGTTTTCTTCTATTGTTGTACTTTAATTAATTATCTTGTGAAGCATGTTAGTGATTATTTGAAAGTTATGTATTGTTTCCACTGAGCACCCCTTTGGGATGATGTGCTCACTCAATCCTCACTTTCAGTTTCATGGGAAGATAAAGTAGTGCTCGTGAAAATGATCGTTATGGATATGAAAGCATATATGAAATCGAGTTTGTTAGTGGTTACTTTATGCTATGTTTATTTTGTGATTCTATTTAAATTAAAAATCAACTCACTATTTTATATGTATCATCTAAGATGTATTCTCATATATAATTCCAAAGAAGGTTTTGGATTTGGATTAGTCTTTGTTTAGAACCTCTAATTGAATATTTAAATAGATGTGGTAGATCCTTAATGTCTCAGAATGTAGAATGGCATCCTAGATTTCTAAGTAGGTGGATTTTGGTGAATGATAAGTAAGATGTCGGACAACTACAACCACCACCACTACAACCACCACCAACAACATTTCACCTCAAAAACTAAACAATAAATAATATGAAACCCTAGATTTTAAACAACATGCAGTAGCGGAATCAAGATTTTATATTCATAGCGTATAAGATGTCAGACAACCACAACCACCAGCAACAACATTCAGCTAAAAAAATTAAACAACAGATAATTTGAAACTTAGATTTTTATCAACATGCAGTAGCGAAATCAATGATATCAATTACATCGATTATCACATTTTATAGCCATGCAAGCAGAATCAACACGAACAAGAAACCCTAGACGTAATCATAATCAACAAATATGAAACCCCAGAATTTCGTAATCATAATCAACAAGAACATCATCAAGTAGCAGAATCAACAAGATCAACAAACCATAGATCAACAAGAACAACATTTAACATCGAGTATAATTTACTTGTTACTTCATCGTCTTCACCAATTTTTTCTCATTTTTTCTTTTTATCTTCCTATGTTTTTTAGTCGATTTGATCGATTTATGTTAGGGTTTTTATTTGATTTCCTAGTTTTCGGTTATTGATAGGTTTTTTATTTTGAATTTAAATTTGATTTTTAATTTGAATCTAATTTTAATTTTTGGTTTTGATCTACATTTTTTTCGATTTTAATTTCAGGTGAGATTTGGTTTCTCTCTTGAAACTGAAAATAATAGTGTCGATGAGAAAGAAAGGTATGTTTAGACAATTATACATTCAAGGTTGATTTGGCCATTTCATTTTCTATTAGACTTACATTCTAACTCGGGACCTGGATATAAATATTTTTAATTAAGGGTTTGGTTTTATAGTTGACCCTTGGGTAGAACTTTAGCACCTTTTGTCAAAGATTCTATGTTTTTTGTACGAAGTACTATACAAAATAGACACACAAAAAAAAGAGTGAAACAGAGTATTTATCATACCCATTCATCCATAGGTCTATCTAGTCTTCTGGAAATCTGCATTCTTACTTAACCTTAAGCCAAACAATTGTAAGATAAGAGAGATTACTAACAAGTGAGTTTTAGTTGCTTGATTACTATAAAGATGCCAACTTTAAATCTTTTTATTAATATTCCGGTAGATTCTGTTATAGCTTCAGATATTCTCAAAGATGCAACTAAAGTTGTTGCAAAAATCATTGGCAAGCCTGAATCTGTAAGTTTTAACTTAAGCGCAGTTTTGTAAATATTTTTCATAGTTTGTTCCAGTCTTGTGCATGACTTGTTTGATAATTCTACTGTGTGGAAGGTTGCTTTCTTTGATTTTCTGGGACTGCACATATGATGCTTTAAGCAAGCATAAGGTTTCAATCTTTGTTTTCTGATTATTCGGGTTTAGATTTCAGTTCATTATGTGATGATATTAATTTGTAGAATCTGGAGTTCTTGCTACTATCTGTTTTGGGTTCATCTTGTTTGTTATTGTCTTTGTAATGGTAGTTCATATGAGACTCTGTACAAAAAATAAGAATGCTCTTTTCCCCTATGTTGTGTACATATAGTAGATGCACAGAAGCTCTTGGACTGACGAACTTCCGGAACTATGTATAACCCTAAATCATTCTATCAATGTAAGTGTTTGCAGTGGTTCTCTTATTCCACTGCTTCCATATTGTCATCAGTCCAAAATCCTAAGTTTTGCCAGAACTCAATATGCGCAAGAATTTAGTCATGGGTACGATTTTTCATACTTAAGTTTCTGTTTCTTGAGATGGTATTTTTGTTTGACTGATTATGGTTCCCCTATAGTAAGCTTTTAATAGGTTATTTTTAGACAAGTTCGTTATTTGCTTAAGGTTTTTTTATATTGGTGTTCATTGTTTAGTATGTGATGATTTTGCTGAATGGTGGAGTTCCTATTGCATTTGCTGGAACTGAAGAACCGGCTGCTTATGGAGAACTAATATCCATTGGAGGCCTAGGTCCAAGTGTTAACGGAAAACTTAGTTCAGCCATTGCAGAAATTCTTGAAACAAAGCTCTCCTTGGATAGCTCCCGATTCTATATCAAATTCTCTGACGTGGAGGTAAGCCAGTGAACTTAGTTGTTTTTTTTTCCTATTTACGCCTCATCTCACATCGCTCACCTGAGAACAAAATTCTGTTTACGCAAATTTATGGTCCTTCACTATAGCAAGTTTTAGCTCCATCTTTGCTTTTGGGTTTTATTAGTAGCAGAGAACTAGAGATCATTTCGTACTTGATCCATGAGGATGTTTGGTAATCCTTAAAATCTGAGCGAAATTGGAGTTTGACTGATAATTAGGCATTTTTTCGCTCAAATAAGGGCTTTAACTTTAGGTAAGGATGACTTATTAACAGTGTAAATCATCCTCAATGAAACCCGTATGACTATTAAAATCCTAACTCTATCGTCCTGTGGTATTCCTAACTCTTCCTGTGGTGGAAATCAAACTATGAAAAGATGATGATGATGTTAGAAGTACTAGAACGGGATACTTTTTAGTGAGAAGAGGCAGGATCAGGTTAATTTGAAGCTTATCTTACACGGTCTTACAAGTATAGACTATGTCCTGTGCATATACTCAGTCTCCCAACTGTACGAAGATCAAATATGATCAGAGAGCCAAAGGAACCAAAAAAAGATTCGATTTTGACTATACATACTCTTTTATTTTTCTCCTTCCTAATAGACCATGTTGCCTATGGGAAACGCTTTCTAATTGCTATCATGAAATAGATTGAAGCTTCGTGAGTGAAAACGAGGCAGCATAGGTTTGGAGAGTAACCTAGATATTCCAAAAGCTTTGATAATCTAAAACCAAAGCTTTCTAGAGTATGAACAATGTGATAGAATGTGATCTATAGATTCAGCTAGAGTATCGCGAAAAAGGAAGAGTCAGTGGTAATGTTGCTCTGTGTCTAAGCATGCCTAGTTTGGCTGATGAATACGAAAAAGCTGCCCAGCATCAAAGAGCCTTGCCTTGGCTGGGATGTGCTCTTTCCATAAGAATTAGTCGAATCTTTGTCAACCTCCAGTAATTTTTTGTAGCATACTTGGTACTTCCAGCTAGACACGTTGATTGTTTGATAATCATCTTTTTTTTTTTTCTTAAAGAAACAATGACTAACATTTAATCTCATTTATTTATTCTTTATGAAGCGATCATTCTTGGGGTTCAATGGCTCAACATTCTGAAACGTAACTTAAACATCAGCATGGGTTCAGTTGTTCAAGCGCTCAACATAAAGATACATATGTAATGAAGCTATGAATTTACTTGGTTTTTAATTTTTATTGTATTCTCGTTTGAACAAGATAAATATCTCCATGAAGTTGATTGAATAAATAAATGTGGCCATGTTTACTTGCATCGTGTTAACGTCGAATACGGATTCTTGTTCTACCCAGTGGTACTCAAATGCATATGTTGTTTCTTAACAGTTGAAAAAATGGGGTTCTCTTTTTACTGCATGTATTTTCATATGCGCGTCCTGATCAAGACTTTAGACTTCTCACCAAGTAGGGCCATACTGAAATTGTTTCTCACCTCTTCTGCAACTAGTCATATCAATTTCAAGAACTTGTTATATTCCATAGATACTAGTCAGGAGGGACATTAATGTTACCGTCAAAACGGGAATGATTTATGATAAATCCGCTACAATATACTGACTTCTTCATTTCTTCTTTCCATCTTGAGGGACCATTCATTTTTGTATTACTCAGAGCTTAGAGTAGCAACGACTGAATAAACGAATGCTGCCAATTTTCTGCAATAATTTGAAATAATGCATCATATCGGTCCCCTACCTGAAAAAAAAAATCCGCCCATACCACTGCGAGATCGTACAGGGCCCTCTGGTCGCCTTATGCGCTGGATGTTCAAGTTTTTGGTGGCGCATTGCGAGGATTCATCAACTAGTGAAGCGTTTTCTCCTCCAGTTAATTATGACAGCAATTTCTTGTCATTCTACTCTGCATTTCATCAAACTGTTTTTGGTTTTTCCTTTGTTTTGCCTGCGTCTACTGTAATTACACTTCAGTCTCTTTGAATAATTTCGAACTCGAAACTGTTTGCTATGTTCCCTTATTGGGTAATTAAGGATTTGACCGACATGTTCCCGCACCTGCTAAGTATAGGATTGGTCGTGTGTTTGACACCCTCCTTTTGAACAGTGGTTTTCAAGCTTACAGTTCTGAGAATTGATTCGAAATTTGTAAATGTTATGTTCCAACTTAAAAGGCGAAAGCAATAACTCAAAACCCGAAGGAAAACTCTTCTTTCTTATTCTAAACTATGTCCATTAATGGGGAAGATTATTGAGTTACATAATAGAGCTACCCTTTATTTACAGACAATTTCACATAGTGAGATTAGCCATCTAGAGAAAGAGATACATTAACTATTTCGACTTCGTACTTTTATGGTTGAAGCAAAAGTTCTACTAGATAGAGCTCTCCGTCAAACCTCAAACCAAATGCTTCAGCAGGCAGGACCAATCCATCAACCATTCCACCAAACACGTAAATATAGCGGCCTGATTTATCTACACATGCCTGATGAAATGACCTGGAACCCGGCTTATGGCCTTCTAATTTCAATCTCTTCCAAACTTTCTTAGATAATACCCTTAGCTCTTGTGAGTTAGTACATACTTTTGCAGTTGGTATACCGTTAATATCCAACATCCAAAAATCATCTTTTCGGTGTTGATATGAATCTTCTCCTCCATAGATCAGCAATCTTCCTCCTAAGACAAGAGTAGCTGAGTGTCCCACTCGTGGGGGAGGAATACCCACAGGGACGTCAGTGGAATCGTATATCAATGGAACCCATTCGGGGTATTCCTCTGCAATATCAAAGAGCCACACATCATTGAGGACTTCATAACCAATACCTCTTCCACCAAAAAGAACCATTC
The DNA here is from genome assembly GCA_023531435.1 of Papaver californicum. Taxonomy (NCBI): domain Eukaryota; kingdom Viridiplantae; phylum Streptophyta; class Magnoliopsida; order Ranunculales; family Papaveraceae; genus Papaver; species Papaver californicum. The sequence goes on from JAJJMC010014815.1 coordinate 3,224,717, forward strand.
GTGTCCCTCCAATACAGGTCAAAGTATGCCCTGAACGTGCTGGAGGTGAAAGTCGAGTAACAACCTCACACCATTTGGCAGATTTTATACCATCGGAGAAATCTAAAATCCATGTATCATTCAATCTTAACCCATCCAGCCCAATTCCTCCATGGATCAGCATTTTCTTGTCGTCCACACAACATCCGGCATGAGCTCCACGAGGAGGAGGTGCAGCAGAACCCACTTCGAGAAGCATCCACGAGATTGTAATTTGAAGCATTTCATCGCGCAGGACATGACCTACCCATGTATCATTCTGACGGAGACCGTGATCATTGATCCCCCCAAAGAGGACAAGAGTTTCACCAACGACTGCACAGGTTTGGCCAAATCTTCCGCTTGGAACTCCCGAATTGGTCTTTTGCCAGAGAATCGTCTTAAATTCGTTACCAATGTATGCAAACCAGGTGTCATCTAAATGACGCCCTACACAAGATAAGGTAATTTAGGTTAATGTGGTGAGAATGCAAAATTAGCAGAAGCTAGCTAGTCATGTAAGCCATCTCTCATCCATGCCTAAAGAACACTACTTGTGTTAGTAAATATTTAGTTTTCTATCAAGTCTTCTATCAAAGCTCTCATTCTAGATTCAAAAACTGACATAGAATCCATGCATATTTCCCCAGAGAAGGACACCCAATGCGAGGAATTGAACAAGGGGAAAACAATTATGAAAAACCGTTGCCAGACAAGGTTCCCTCCGTGCAATTCCAAAAACCACCCAAAACAAATTGGAATCATTCTATAACCATTAACTAAACCACCTATTCAAATTCCAAACCTGCGAGGTGAACTTGAAAGTTGGTTTTTTCCAGGAATTTTTTTTTGCAGATTGCAAAACTCAAGCTATTTATGAAAAGCAATAACTCCCTGATTCACATTTCCAATAGCTAGTGTGATGGAATCGTCTCAATCTAGAGACACATAACATATCAAACACCAATTTACAGATGAAGTAAGATCCTCAACAAAATACCAATTCAAGAGTGTCATAAGAGGTAGAGAATTAGGATCAATAAACACCCAAATAAGGATGTCATAATACCACCAAAAGGACCACCTCAACCACAAATAAAGAAACTGCAAAACATCACTTCATAGCACCATGGTCAATCAAGCATTCCAACTCAAACAAACCCACTAAAAGAAAAACCAAAATCCTTAATCAAACAAAAAACACATCCAATTTCCAATCCCACCAAAAATCACAAGAAAAAACTAAACTAAAAACATTCAGCTCGAATATCATAACGGCCATTAGGGGGTTTCTTAAGTGGGTTTCTTAAGCGACCGCTATGATCCTCGAGACCGTGGACTAGTCATTTTAAGTCAAGATGCCAAGATTATATTATAACTAAATCAACTCACTTAGCAAATACAAGAGAAGGCTAAACCCTTTAATCGAAACAGTATAATACAAGATCATACAAAAGCTAACATAAAAGATACAAAATTTACTAATGGAAACAAATAGTTACCTCCCTCACAGCCACCTCCATACAAGATCAGACAATCAGAAACAAAATTAATAGAGTGAGAAGCTCTTGGTCTTGGAAAAGCTAAAGTATCATCAAAACAAGATAATCTGATACAATTAACAGAACCCATTTGAGTTACTAGTTGATAAAGCTTTTTCCATGAAAGTTGATGTTCAGGTGGTGGAGCAGATAAAAGTGCATCAACATAAGTATTACCCCAATCCCTTCTACATATAGTTTCCCATAAAGTTTCAGAACAAGCTACAAGTTTGAATCTTTTACAAACCATAGTAAATGAAAGAACTGATTCTATGGGTAATAACAGTAAGATTGAGAAAAGATGGTCAGATGCTATGTGGGTTATGTTTGATTTGCTGTTTGAATTGTTGCTGCTGTTGCTACTACCACTGCTGCTGCTACAGAATTCTGCCATGGAAAAAGAAACCAACTTTTTTTTCCAGACAAACTTTTTTTTTCTTTGGTGCAAATGTAAGATTGTTGTTGTTGTTTTCTGTTTTGAAAGAACTTTTTTTTTCTTTTTTTTTTTCTGTTGATGATATTCTTTTTTATGAGAAGATGATAGAGATTGTATCATTGGCGAAAGAAGATTATGATGCTGTTTGTATTAGTAGTGGGGACAAAAACTGAAGTTACTTTGTATGAGAGAGTGATGAGACAGTGTGATAGGGGTGTAATGGTCGTTTTGCTCATTGGACCAACAGTTTTGGAGAGAAGAGTTGTATTTCAAATTCAACCCTCTTGCTAGTGGTTTCTCGAGGTACAAACGCTTGTTTTATCTCGTTTTTCCTTTGGGATATGACTTACATCACTCTTGATTTTTATTAGTGAGAGCAATATTCTAGAGGCAGAAATTGGAGTCGACTAGTTGTTGTTTTTTTTGAAATCATTGAGAGTCGACTAGTTAATGTAAAACCTCAATATAATACTGTAATCAATAAAGATTTAACCGTCAGAACTTAAACTCAGTCAACTGATAAGAAATTCTGATACAGAAGAATCCATGGGTTAACATCCTTTATATACTAGTACCGGACATTCAAAATCATAAAACAATTCTAACACAAAACCTTTCTAAAAGAAACAGACTCACATTCTAACTACTACTCGATTCCAATTAAAATTCAATCACCTAACATGCTTCATTATCCTAATATAACCAGATTTCCTTAATAGTCTTGGATAGATTTGATTTCCAACAGCCTCCCTCGAACCGAGACTCTGTAAGGAAATCATTCCCAACATTCTTCGCAGCTTGATGAATGTTTCAGTCTTCAACGGCTTTGTAAAAATATCATCAATTTGTTCACCACTTTGACAGAATTCCACCAATCTTTCTTTGTCATTAACCAGCTCACGGATATAGTGATACTTGATATCAATGTGCTTACTCCTTGGGTTTTCATGAGTGCAATGGTTGATTTGTGTTGTCACACACGATCTTTCTAGGAACTTTTTGCTCATGGTTAAGTGACTTTAACATCTTCCTTAACCATATAGCTTGAGTAGCACAAGAAACAGCAGCCATATATTCCGCTTCTACAGTCGACAAAGCAACCACTTGTTGCTTCTTTGATGACCTAGAGCAAAAACTTGATCCCATATGAAAACTATACATGAAGTGCTCTTCCTTCTTTCAATATCACCCGCCCTATCATTGTCGGTATAGCCAACCAACTCATAATTTTGAGAAGAGGTATACACTATACCTAAATTTTTCGTACCACTAATATAACGTAAGATACGTTTTGCTTCCTGCAAATGAGATTGGTATGGAGACTTCATGAAACGAATGATTATACCAATATCATACACAATGTCTGGCATTATAGAAGTCAAGTACCGAAGACTACGAACCATACTTTTATAATGTTTTTGAATTAACAAGCTTACATGCACCTCCCTTTACTAGCTTCAATCTTTCTTCTACTGGAGTTAATATTGGATTGCACCTGTTCATCTTGAACCGTTCCAAAATATCCTTCGCATACTTTTGTTGTGATACAAAAATTCCACCATTTGTTTGTACCACTTCAAGACCAAGGAAATACAACATCAATCCTAAATCTGTCATTTCAAATTGTTTGATCATAGTCTCCCTAAAATCTTCAGTCATCTTGGAATTGTTACCGGTGAAGATAAGGTCATCCACATGTAAACAAATAATAACCAAATCATAAACTGAACCAGCCTTCACATATAGAGTGTGCTTGTATGGACATTTTTTTCAAAACCATTATCAGTAAAATAAATATCAATATGTGTATACCAAGCCCGAGGTGGTTGTTTTAAACCATACAAAGCCTTTTTTAACCTATACACTTGATTTTATTTCCCTTCCATTAAGTAACCAGCAGGTTGTTCCACATATACTTCTTCCTCAAGAACACCATTCAAGAATACAGATATCACGTCCATTTGAAAAATACTCTATTTGTTTTGTGCAGCTAAAGCAATTATCATACTGACAATATCTAATCTCGCAACGGGAGCAAATACTTCAAAATAACCAATACCTAGTTTTCGCTTGTAACCTTTAGCCACCAATCTCACCTTGAGACGATCTACCTCACGATCAGGTCTATATTTTGTCTTGTAAACCCATTTGACACCAATGGATTTCTTACCTTGTGGAAGTGTAGTAAGATCCCATGTATTATTCTTTTCGATTGCTTGAATTTCGTCATCCATAGATTTTCCCCAACCTTGATCTTGAGAAGCTTTATCAAAAACTATTAGATCATAGTCCCCAAAAAGTACAAAATTGGCCAATTTTTCATCAATATCTTCGTTAACATTGGTAGAACACAATCTTGTAAACGGGCAAGTAAAACACAATTACGTTTGGGACGAGACAACGCTCCTTGTTGTGGTGGTGGTTGTGTATCATAACTAGAAGTACTAGCCTGATTTGTTTTAGGCAATACTCCTGTAGAATCTTCTTGCGCATTTTCTTCTTGGTTCTCAACAACAATAGTCTTTGTAGTCGATATTTCTGCACCCCAATCCCATTGACGTTCTTCGTCAAATATCACATCTCTGCTAACAATCACCTTCCTTGTCTCTGGATTGAATAATTTATATCCTTTTGTTGCAGTATTGTAACCAACAAAGATACACTTTTCACTTTTGTCATCAAGTTTCTTTCAAATTTGGTCAGGCACATGTGCATATGCTATGCAACCAAAATCTCTAAGATGTCAAACACTAGGTTTTCTACCACTCCATGCTTCCTCAAGAGTTTTATCCTTCAAACTTCTAGTAGGACATCTGTTTAATAAATAAACAGCACAATCAACTGCTTCTCCCCAGAAATCTTTTGGAAAATTCTTTGTTTTTGTCATGGTGCGAATCATTTCTATTATGGTTTGATTCTTCCTTTCAGCCACACCATTTTGTTGTGGTGTATACCTTGTAGTCATCTGATGTTGTATATCACATTCCTCCATAAAAGTATCTACCACAGTATACTAAATACCTCTATCAACACGTAGTACCTTACTACTTTTACCAATCTGTTTTTTAGCATATGTTTCAAAACTTTTGAAAGCTTTAAACACATCATTCTTTTGTTTGAGTAAATAAACCAAGCCTTTTTACTGAAATCATCAATGTGTAATGAAGTATTTATTTCCCCCATGAGAAAAATCTTCTATAGGACCACATAAATCAAAGTGTACCAACTCTAATGGTTGTTCTGCTCTTCTTGCGATCCCTACAGGAAAATGATCTCGATGTTGTTTTCCGAAGATACAATTTTCACACTTTGTTTCAGGAAATTAATAATTGGCAAACCAGAAACCATCTCCTTTTTTATTAGTACTTGCAAACTATTAAAATTCACATGAACCATTCTCTTATGCCATAGCCAGGAATCATCATGAATAGAAGAATTGTAGCAATGTTCTTTCTGATATTGAATGTTCAGTGGGAATTATCTATTTTTGGTCATCTTTACCTTTGCAATTTGTCTCCTTCATACGAATTGTTAGCAACAGAGAAATCATTTTATCGTTCTTCATCCTGTTTTTCTTCATCTTCAATGGTTCGAGATTTATAGTGATTTTTGGAACTTTTTTGAGATTTGAATCTGTAATTATAAGTTAAAAAGATTCATCTAGATTTCTTTGGAACAGGTACGATTCAAATTTTTATGTTTATTCTACTAGATTTCTTTTATACATGTACGATTCAGATTGTTTGTTTTATTCAAATTTATAGTGTTGATTCTATTAGATTCTATTATACTTCTTTGTGTATTTCTATATAGTTTAGCTCGAGATTGTTTATTTATCTCTAAAACAGGTAGGATTCGGTTTCATTTGATATTTTAACTATTGGTGTGTGATTCTGCATGTATCTGAATATGTGTGATTAGGTCTGTTCACATTTTTTGATGATGTTTTGTTTCTGTATAATCAGTTTGTTTTTGATAATATACAGTTACTACAACTGTGTAGCTTATATTTTTTTATTTCAGATTTTGGGCATTCAAATTTAGGTTAACAATGTTCGTAGTTTAGCTTATATCATGTTATTTTTAGTTTACATTTTGTTGATGTATCATTTTTTTGGTTAATTATGTTATGTTGCTTGATTTTGTTTAATTTTTTCTTTGAATCAGCATTGCACCTTGTATGATAGATGATGAATATAGACATATCTAGGAGAATGCATAGTAATGATGTTACTGTTTATAGCTTCATATTTTTTAGTTTATGTTGTCTCCATAATTTTTCGATTATGTATATTTGGTTTTTGTTTTTCATATTCCAATGTTAGTACCTAAAAATTATTTCTAGGAAAAATAATGTATTGTAGAAGTACTTTCTTTAGATTCGAAAATCAAAATCGTACATGGCAAGCCTAAACCACGATAGTAGCCGTTCCGCCCTGCTTCGGTCACAAGAGAAAAATTGTGTTGATCTTAGGGGAGGGAAGCAAAGAAAGTTGAAGGAATTTGTGTGTTGAATTGTGTGTAGAGATGTTGAACTATTGAGAAAATAACATAGCTTGAGAGAATGATAAGCTTGTTGTTCTTTCTGAATGGGTTAAGTAGCCTATTTATAGTAGTTGGTAATATACACTTTCCTTGTAAAGTAGTGGAGGTAGTGAGGAAGTGGAGTGATGGAGATTATGAAGGTAATGGGGTAACCTCCCATTATGCTTGGAAATTTCTAGAAAACCATTACTCCATTACTCCCTTAACTGATTCAACCTTACCACTACTTTGTAACTTTCTTATCATGGGGTGTTGCCACGCCGTATGTTGTTGTAACCACCAGACCAAAACCCCATGAAGAATCCCCCCATGTAATAATGATTTGATTTCTCGTAGGAATTAGTGGAGTTATGGGCTCAAAGCATGTAAGTTTGTTATAAGATAGTACTATCAATGAGCTTGTGAGAATAATGCTAGCACAATCAAGGGTGGAAAAGCGCAAAAAAAAGTAAGAGAATGAGGGGGAAGGCTAGCATTGGCGCTTAGCATAGCTAGCGATGGTGATATCCAAGCGTTGTTGCTAACGCTAGCGCTAGTGCTATCCTAGTGTTGTTACCAGTGATGTTGCTAGCACTGCTAGGGCTTGTTTGGCGCTTGACTTTGTTGGCTTTTTCTGGCCTTTTAGGCACATGTACGTGCTACTCACTGGTGTTGGGACTGTGGCTATGGATTTTCCAAAGCCATCACTTGATAGTGTCATGGTTATTGCTTATGCACCACTAGCTTTGGCATTTGTTTATGTCGTGGACATATTTATGGCCTGTTTAGGGTTTCTCAATTTCATGAGGTTTAATGTTAGCGTTTACGCTTAACTTTTATGCAGTGCATACAGAACATTTTCAAGCGATTCAGTTGTGGAAGTTTGCAACTTAAGATAATACGACTCTGCAATTAGATAGTATGTATCTAGTTAACATTTTTATTCAGATATGGCATAGCCTCTATTCTGAATGTTCACAATTTTGTATGATCAGCATATTCTGATTAATACAAATAGTTCGCATGGACGCTCATGAAATAACGAGGGTTTAGCTAGGTAAAGCCCTAAAATTTTGAAGGCGCGTACATATATGAAGAAGTTGTATGGATAAATTAGCCTCGAGCTGAATGTGTGTTTTCAATTCTTTTACGGAATGTAAGATAGCAGTATGTATTCATAATTCTGATGCCGGGTCAGAAATTTTATACATATATATTTATGCTTTTACAGCTGAGCAAAGAAAATATTACAATTTTCTCCTTTGTCACAAATCCACCATCAATATTAAATCCCCTGCTTAGCGCGGAACAGTAATGTTTCGTGGTAAGCACTAGATGGTGATTTTTTTTACTGACATAAGCAAAATAAATTAGTAAGCTTAGTTGTCAGATATTACCAGGAATTTTGATTTGGTGACGCTCCATTGATGTCGAACAATTGCTGAAGGGACAATGGTTGATGTAGTAGTGCTTGCAAGTGATAGAGCATTGCCTAAAGAATGTAAGCTAGCGAGGCTAACTGATTTATATGATGGACAGACCAAAATCGACCCGTGTGTGGCACGAGACCATGGCTTCAAAGAAGAAATATTGTTTGACCTGGATTTGGAAACCAATTACTATAAAAGGGAGTAAACCTTATTTTTTTGGGGATAATTAGACTTTGGTACTCAGGTTTTGACCCGATTTAGTGTTTGGTCTAACATTTGTCCAACGTTAGTGTTTGGTACCTGGACTAGCGGTAAACCGTAGTTGACTAGGTTAAGTCTAATTTTAATCATTAATTTTATGTTATTTCATTTGAATCGTTGATCTTAATGACATGTGGACGGCTATATGAAATAAGAACAACGGTCCACATGTCATTAAGATCAATGGTTCAAATAAAATAACATAAAATTAATGATTTTGCTAAATTAAAATTAGACTTAACTTAGTGAACTACGGTTTACCGTTAGTCCAGGTACCAAACACTAAATCGGGTCAAAACTGAGTACCAAAGACTAATTAACCCTATTTTTTATTCTCTCCCTATCACCACCGATAGCTCCCCTTTTTTTTTCTTTTAAGCAGCAGCAACAACCTTCCTGTCGGCGGTGTCACCGACCAACTTCCGGCCATTCTCTGGCGACCAAGTAAGCGCTTCTCCTTTTTTTATGTGAGTTGATTGCTCACATATTTCTATTATTTTATTTTTTTGACGTGAGTATTTACTCACCCTCTCAAGTATTTTTTCTTGCTTCATTGCATAAGTATGCTATTGAGTTGACACTGATCTTCTTTTGACAACTTCTTCCAAGTGAACTCCAAGTCCACAATTGTTGTCTCTGATTATGATAATCCTTCATTGGCTTCACCGTAGCGTTGTTAAGCTGTAACCAGGTATGCTAGGGTTTGTAGCAATTTCCTAGATGCTGGTTTTTATTTTTATATATATAAGCATGCATTTTCATATCAGTACTATATATACATAAAATAGAACCAAAGTTTGCGCATGATTTCCCAGTAGTTGACGTAAATATTATTTGAACCCATTGTAGATGTATAACGATCATGAGTACGCTATAATACTTTGTTAGAGTAAGAAGAAACATTCTTTTGTTAGTCTAATTAGTTTAATGGACAATGAGAAGAAGATGAATTTCATACCTTGGGGTTTGAGGCTTCCACACGTGATTCCTCCAGAGACTTTTGCTGAGAGCTCTGATATTGTCTTACGCTCTAGCTTAAGTGGTGAGAGTAATATTGCTACAGTTGGTGATGCCATTTTTGTGAATAGTTGTACTCCAGGGTATATTCTTGTTATTCGCTCTGATATTTATATCATGCAGAGTTATAATATCGATAGGACGGCTCGGAAAATGGTATTTGATCAGTTTATTCCCCATTACCGTACTAAGGCGCCTCATATAGACGTGCTTCAGCGATCCGAGGGTGCCCATACCATTCTTGATCGAAGCATTCCTTTCATCCAGGATGATAGAAAAGGACGTGTCACTGATGAATATGTTGATTTATGGAACACATATATTACCCTGAAGAACTTGTCTAGTGAGTCTTCTGGCACACGCGGTGAGCCTACTGAGAAGGAGTTAGCAGCTCGGCTGAACTTGAGAATTACTTCTGGAACGAGGAGTGATTCGATTGTCAACTTGACTCAGGTACCTCAAATAATCATTCGTTTAATCGTCATTCTTTACTCAATTATTAAGTATTTAATTTCCTTCTCACAATCGTGGTTCCCAGAACACCCTGGACTGATATTGCAGTGGACGTCATTCGTCTGTCTGGGGAGAAAAGACCACGGATAATTATGCCTGGAAGTGAGGACCGTCCTTGGAAGAAGGTAAGTGTCTTGTATTTTTTCTTACTCTTCATTTTTGTATGAAGTACTTTTGTACCTTATCCTGATAGGTATCTTTACGTAGTCCGGGAGTATAAATCATCAAAGTGACTTGAGTATTCAACCTTTCAAGTTTAGCGTCCCAGCTGCTATTGGCTCCTCAGCGCCTTACGCTGTAAATAGAATTTCTCTTAAAAATTATTGAGTTGTAAGAATTTTCGTCTTGCTGAACTTAATGAAATATGATTCTTATGAATAATCATCATTCTTAGATAACCAGCATCACGGATACTCTAGTATCAGAAAGTACCGTTTTGGTTGGAAGTACTGAGGAAGAAGTTCAAGATGACAATGGACCTAAAGAATCGTTTCAGACTGAAGAAATTGAAGAATCCGGAACTGAAAACGAAGAACTCGTTGGCGAGTCGTACTATGAGATGTCTTCCGCTTATGATGGATTATCATATCTCCAAGTAAGTTTGATCCATTATTTTAGAATCATAATGACATGAATATAGATCTTAAACCACCAAATGTATAGAATCATACATGATTTCATGAAAGACTTTAGCAATTTTCGATGTCAGAAAAATTCAGATTCAGGTCTTCTTACCGTAACGGATGTAGAATCTTCATCCGAAGTCGTAATTAAGTGTTTCACCTCTTATTACTTAGATAACATAAAAAGATAACTTTTTCAAAAAAAAAATTGAATTTTGAGTCCGTTTACTAGGTGAAAAGGACCTGACACCGAGCGTCCAGAATATTTCCAGACAGAATTCTGTAGGTTTTCAGATGTCATGTAGTCGATCGTTTTTTCTTCCCTTATTAGCTCGCTCCTCCGATTGGAGTTCAATTTTAGCATGTTGTAGTAGACATCCATATGAATCATTTGGTATATAAATAATCTCCTAATTCCTTAGCAATTGGTGCCAGTTTCAGTTCTTCTAGAGGGAAGTGCAAAAACGTTTCTGATGGCAATTTTGCAAAACGACTTATATCCTTTCCAAACCATATGCCATGACCCAAAATAATTTTTAATGAGTTTTTAGGTTGCTACATATTTTAATAATTTTATGATCTATGTTTCTATTCCTTGTGTTTAAGCTATTTTAGCTCATTATCTCCATAATGTCTCCATTTTTTAGGGGGAGAATGAACAAAATCAGAGAGATGAACTTTTAGGTGAAAGATTAAAGTTTAACATGAGTCGTGACATTGGCGATGTGTCTTTTCCATCTCAAAACCGCGAGCTAGATTTTTATGATGTAGTTGTTGAAGAAAGCACACTGAGTGGATTTATCGTATAAAATGATGATACGATGGAGATTGTTCAGGTTGAATACCCGAACGCTGGAGTGATATTTTACTTTAGGTTTGCTAGGACTCTGCTTGATTACGTGTATATCGGAGGCTTCATTGTCCCATGTGCCTATGTTGAGATATATGCCAAGAACTACGAAGGATGTGTCTGCGTTGTTGTCGTCTGTACATGAGATGATTTACCTCTCTCGTAGAAAAATTTCTGAGATGGTGCTTCAAGACTGGAAGGAGGCTTTGGATGAGGCTGAAGTAGCTAAGCTAAATGTCACATGGCTTCGTCGTCATTTGGAACCTATTGAGAATCATTTACAGGAGAAAGGCGTATCATATAACTTGGAGATGGTTTCCAAGGCTAAATGTGAAGTTGATATGCTTTCTCGGGATCTGAAACTTGCGGCTGAAACTCTTGAGCAATTGGAGAAGACATATTCTAAAGGTGCTGAAACCAGTTTTCAAGGAGTTTTTCTAGACTTTCTGAGTTTTGTAGGGTTTTGATACATATGGCTTTTTGTGGTTTTATTTTGGGATTTTGAGTGGGTAGAGATTTTATTTTGAATGATTTGCAAGAATATTTTTTGAAAGAAATAATACTTTGTTTAATTAATAAATCGAAATTCTAAGTATGAATGCAAGATATTGCAAACATTTTGGAGGAATTACAAATATTACATAAAACGGTGAAATAAATCGAAGTGGTGGTATAATGTTTCAAGCGTTGTGAGTTGTAACCAACTTTCCATGTATGACCACCCATTCTGACTTGTCATTATTGAAAAGTTTGTGGTAACCGCCGATCAAAGTTTCGGTGATAAGATACGGCTCTTCTTCAGGAGAGGCTGTGATTTTCTCTACCGTATCTCTGCATGGAAGGCATTGGGTTCAAGCCCCTTAACTTCATGACATGTTTTATGAACAATCGGGTTACTAGTTTGTTTATCTCGAGTAGAGGTAATCCCTACCCATTCGATAAAATTTTAAAAAGGATCATCTTCCCATTCACATCGCCGAGTCAGAGTAACGTTGATATCCGGGTCAAGTCCCCAAGCTTTGGTGGTATGTGGGATCGTTGGTTGCAAAGAAGTTGGTTGGATACGACTTACTTGTGTGTGAAACCTTCGAACATATGATGTCGTGTCCTCTCTTGGAAACTACTTCACATCCAGATTCATTGTACGGCGAAACTCGTCTGATAGGCAGTTCTCGGGATTTGCTGGCTTGTTTGAGAGTCTCGGAGGTGTTGGTGTTGGTGAAGAAGATACACCTGATTCCATCTTGTTGCTCATACCCATGGGCGTCTCAGAATCATGTTATAATTTGGATCCTCTTTGACAATGTGAAACTTGGTATGTGTCTGGGTGTCACCCATTTTGACAAGAGTAATGTATCCGTAGGCACTCCTGGACTTCCCTAATTTTTGATTATGGTTGGCGAGTGTATGGCTTCATGCCTGAAAATTCCCACAGATCTCAGAGTCTTGATAGTGATGATATTGACGTCGGTGCCCACATCGATTAGAGTTTCCTCGAACTCGGTATCTTTGAGGCAAGAAGTGGTGAGAAGTCCCCAGCTAGGCTTCTCATTGTGTTTGATGACTATGTCTCTGAAGCATATTTGGGATGCACAGTAGCTTTTTTGGAAAAGAGTAGACACTTAACCTGACACAACACAATTGAGGAAAGTAAAAATATCTTTGTTGTGCCTTTGATAGGTAAAGAAGTTCACATATGCGCTTCATCATGGATTGGACATTCATGTTAACAGAATCTCCAGAAAGAGTAAAACTCCTAAAAGGGAGGGAATCTTTGTGGACACCTTCAGTCCCCAAGCATAGCTCTCCTGAGTCGATCTTTTCTCTGAAGATACGCCTTAAGCCATTGCATTCACTGGTGGGATAGTTGAAAAACTGGTGGAAGTGACAGTATTTTGGATTTGACATGTCTTCTTCAGTGGGTGGATGTCGCAGCGGTAGTAACTTGATAGCTCTATTTTATACCCATAATTCCAACAGTTCGAGGACCTCCTCCATGGGGAATGGGAACTCTGGGATTGTTGTATCTGTCTTGGTTTGTTGTGTCTGACGCGGAGTCTTGACTGAGCCTTATCCTTGAACTAGTGTTGGAGATGTTGATGGGGCTTACGCAGCAGACTTAACCTGTGATGCCGATTGAGGTGCTGCATTTCTATTTTCCCCTTCCTCGGTGACAACACCTATGGAGTGTTGGGTAAAGTGTTTTTTATTCATCAGGTGTCTACTTCCATAAGTGTCTCCATGACCTTCCTCTCTGGCGGGCCTTGTCCTTTCCAACAAGGCTGGAGCATTTGTTGTTGATCTCTTTGCGGCCTTATGTAGCTCAAAGAAGGTTTGAAATCGTAAATTTTCTAATAAGGCACGATAAATAGGAATCGTACCGTTAATGCAAAGCTCCACCAATTGTTGCTCGGATACATTTTTGACGATGACGTTGTTCCGGTGTTAAATGCTCTATTAAAATCTTGAGAAAGGTAAGAATTTCCTTCTGGGTATTGGCCATGGCTACTAGATTTTCAACCCGTTTCATAAAATCAACTATGGTTGGTAATGCCTTCTCCTTGTTTTTTTCACCTTCAGTGGTACGGAGAAGAGTCTTGGTATTTTCAGTGGCGGTGTTTTGAGGAATGATCTATGGAGTTCTACTAATGGTGTTGTTGAGGTTAGGAGTGGGTGTTGAACCTGAATTAGGGTTGGTTGTTGAACCTAACTTAAGCTCCACCATTTTTCAGACGATTGAAGAATTGAATTTTGAATAATTGAAGTATTGGATTCTTGACCGAGAGACTGATCTCCCACTGTGGTCGCCAATTGTTAGTACCTAAACCTTACTTCTAGAAAAAATAATATATTGTAGAAGTATTTTCTTTAGATACGGAAGGGAATCCTAAACCATGATAGTAGCCGTTTCGTCCTGTTTCGGTCACAAGGAGAGAAAATGGGTTGATCTTAGGGGAGGGAAGCAAAGAAAGTTGAAGGAATTTGTGTGTTGAATTGTGTGTAGAGATATTAAACTATTGAGAAAATAACATAGCTTGAGAGAATGATTGTTGTTCTTTCTGAATGGGGTAAGTAGCCTATTTATAGTAGTTGGTAATACAAACTTTCCTTGTAAAGTAGTGGAGATAGTGAGAAAGTGTAGTGATGGAGATTATGGAGGTAATGGTGTAACCTCCCATTATGTTTGGAAGTTTCTGGAAAACCAATACTTCATTACTCCCTTAATTGCTTCAACCTTATTGCTACTTTGTAACTTTCTTATCATGGGCTGTTGCCACGCTGCATGTTGTTGTAACCACCAGACCAAATCCCCATGAAGAATCCCATTTCTCGTAGGAATTAGTGGAGTCATGGACTCAAAGCATGTAATTTTGTTGTAAGATAGTGTTATAAATGAGCTTGTAAGGATGATGCTAGCACAAGCATGGGTGGAGAAGCACATAATGGTAAGAAAAGGAGGGGGAAGGCTAGCACTACTAGCAAGGATAGCATAGTGTTATCAATGAGCTTTTGAGGATGTTGTGTAATTGAGATGTTATTTAGATTAGAAAAACTATAATAAAAACAATACTAATGGGGGATTGGTTTGACTAAAATACATTAAAAAGAATAATAAGAAGAAAATATGATTAGGGAGTCGTTCTTTGTTACCAGATGTTGGCTGAATTAGTATACTTATCTATCTTTGTCGTTAGAATCATTCATCACCCACCGTAGAATAACAACTAGATCAGTGATATCCACAAAACACCTTTTATCACTAGATACTGAAGTTCTCGACTACCAGATTTTATTCTTATGAATCACCAAGTAGTAGATCACTCAAGGTGTAACCCAATCGAATGATTTACACTTTATGAATTTAGGTTGATCCCAGTAGTTAAACTCTTAAATCAAGTTCCACTTCTGGTGTTGTCTTCACTCGCAATTGTTCCACATAATCCCTCTACAAGGTCTCATAATTTCTACTTGTGTACGATTTGATGGTCAATTACTTATCTCATAACTCAATACTAGCATTAAACTGATCAATAGATTAATCCAATTATACACTTGAACAATCTAGAAATCAATCATAAACCCTAGATGTAATGAAAACAAACGATAAGATGATTAAAATTCCAAACAAACTTATATAATTAATAAAGATTTACGCTTAGAACATTGAATTCATCCTTAATCAACAAAATATTTAGTTACTCATAATACAAAGAATAATGGTTTCCACCTAAAGGGGTAAACCCTAGTTTTTAGATATAGAAGCTGTGATATGAGAGGTAGAAATTGTGTAGAGATCTAGAATATATATTGTTTGAGCCTTATATGTCTTCTTTTATAGTCTCCAATGCTTGGCTCTCAAGTATCCTCTTCTTCTAGGGTTTAGAATCTCATTGGAACCAAGTTTCCTTGATTTGGAAGTCTAAAACATGTCAAAACGGATTTCCACAATCGGCATGGTCGATTCACATGAGCAATGCCGACTTTAGGACCAAAATAGCTCCAATTATTCTATGTCCCAAAACTTGTTACAGTCGGCATTATTGATTTCCTGTAGCAACGCCGATTGTTGAGCTCTAAAATACAAGTTTTCTACCCGAAATCATGTTACAATCGGTATTGCTTGAGTTCTTATAAGCAATGTCGATTCTTGAGTTGTAGATCACTTTTCTTCATCTAAACCGTTTTGTCCATAACTTTTTAGTCCAAACTCGGAATGACCTCATACTTTTTGCGTTCACTTCAGATTATTGTTCTCTTCAAGATGGTATTAAGAAATCCTGGATTTGGATGAGTATAATTTGTCTTTGGACCTTCTTCACTTGTAGAACTCAATTTCCTTAGTACTTTTGTAGCAATTTCCTTGATTTCGGATGATTCACCTAATATAACGTACAAGATAGAAAACAAGACTAATAACAAGTAATATGAAAGAATTATAGGTGAAACAAGTATGGATTTTACACTAGAAACATGTAGATTATGCACTTATCAGCTACGCTTTATACTCTTCAAAATTTATAGAGATACCTAATCATCTATCTTCATAAGAATATCAAACTAGAATTTAATCTAAGATGAATAATTGTGGAAAAATTCGAAACAAGATTTTAGTCGATAAGAGTTATACTCAATCATGTTTGAAGTTTTCAATCAGATCTAGATTTGATCAGTAATTCTTGAATGGCCTTATATATATCAAAAGAGAATGACCTTATAATAGACAAAAACTACAAACAAATCAGATACAGATACAGGTTACAAAACCATCTTGTTAAGAGATAGGTGAACTTGTGCTTTACGAATCCCAAGTGAAGTCTTTCAAAGTAGTACCTTAGTTCTCAAAGAACCTTAGGTGTTTCGAGGATAAAATTTGCAACAAGATACATAATGTATGGGGATTAATGTTTCCATGTTGATGATGTTTCCAATATATAGCAATCGATCAAGGCTGGTTTGCTTAAGATGTGAGAAATGAATTTCTTGCAACCCAAGTTGTTTCTTAATTGCTAAATCTAGGTCATTTCCTAACATATATATACAAAAAATTTATTTCTTTAGTAAGAACTAGACTTTCATTGAGGGTTTTTTCAAAGTTTGAAGTACTAGCTAAGCATATTTAGCGTTGAATAAATTCTATAAAGGAATTACTTCCAAAGATGAATTCAAACTACTAAGAATATTGCGACAGTTTCCTAAAACAAGATCTAGAACTTGGTTCACAAGACCATGTAAAGAATTAGCTAAGAAATCGTAATTCCTAAGCGTATAAGAAATTTTCCTTAAAAAATAAAAAAGGAAAGTACATGGATTCAGAATTGGAAATTGGTTGATTGCGCAGTTAGGTTTTGAACTTTCCAAGATAGGTCTCCGAACTCAAAGTGATTTCTGGGTTCAGGACCTTTGGATCTCTATTGGGTTTGCAAACTCACCAAGGTATATTCACGAACTCAAAGTGAATTCCGAGATCAGGAACTTTGGATTTCAATTGGATTCGCGTACTTACCAAGGAAGGTCTGTGAACTCAAAGTAAATTCCGAGTTCAGGAAGTTTGGATTTCAATTGGGTTCGCGAACTCAAAGTGAATTTCAAGTTTAGGAACATTCGGATTTGAGTAAGGTTCGCAAATTTACTAGATGATTAGGTTTGGGAACTCAAATTATTGAACTTGTGAGATCAATTGCGTAAAGTTCATTGAACTCTTCTCACTTGGTTTGTTGTTTTCAAAAATTTCGAGTCAAGACTCGAACTGAAACATCACCAGATAATTGTCAATGGATTATTTGTGATACGATCCTTTTTTGTATATGATCATTTATTAAAGTACTAGACTTTTCGATAGATAGATAGATAGATAGATAGATAGATAGATAGATAGATAGATAGATAGATAGATAGATAGATAGATAGACAGATAGATAGACAGATAGATAGACAGATAGACAGATAGATAGATAGATAGATAGATAGATAGATAGATAGATAGATAGATAGATAGATAGATAGATAGATAGATAGATAGATAGATAGATAGATTAGTCTGAAAGGAAAAACGGTTTTCGTTCCTAACCTTGATGAAGTTCTTCAATGATATCTTTGTTTTATCTGTAATCTCGAATTTTCGTGAATAACTTGGAAGTTTCTAAGACTCTATTACAAAATATAATCTAGACCGAAGAAGACTTTACTCGTCTTAAAATCAATAAATAGTTTTGGCATCTAAATTTGGCAACAAACTTAACATACCAAAGCTTGTGGGTTCAACCTAGCATTCTCTCTAACAGTAACCATATGATAAAAGTTGTGAACAGGACTAGGATAACAAGAATAAGAAAACAATAAAGGTGGCACAGAAAGTGGTGAACATCCATTGACATTTGAAAAGGGAATTTCAGGGCTCTTGATACTAACTATATGAAGATTGATACAGTAGCAGAGTAAAATGAACAACATCCTGAGAAGAAGATAAATATTTTAAAAGAGATACGTAAAAAAAACTAGTTTCTCTAAATTTAACATTTCAAGAGACAATGATCTTATTGGTTAAAGGATTAAGAAACCAATATATCCCTTAAGCTCTAAGTTGTATCCGATGAAATTCACTTGGTGGACCTAGCTAGACTCAAGTTTATGTGGGTTACAAATGTAAACAAGGATAGTAAGCACAACTAAAAGTCTTCAAGAAAGGATAAACATGTTTGAGATGAAAGATGACTTCAAATCTTTGATATTATGGACAAAGACTGAGACACTAGCGGGGTAGAAAGAACAACATCCTAAGAAAGAGATATATAACTGAAAAGAAATGCATTAGGAAAATCTTTTTTTTTTTTGAAGTTTAATATTTCGAGATATAATGATCCATAATTTATAAAGGGGTACCATTACTAGCGAGGGTGATACCATTTGAACGATCCAACGGTCAGGATCTGTTAGCAGTTGTTTATCTTTTATGTAATCGTACTGTTTATGCCAAAATTCCCGTTGACATTAACAACCAATGATTTGATGAAAAAAAAGTAAACATAAAGATTTTAACTTACAATTTGATACATAGAATCCTCTTTTAAACCAATGATTTGAGAAAAACCTTAATTATCCATCCATTTACAGATCATAAATCTGATCAAATTACAGTCACGAATCCATAATCTTTTAAATCAAGAAAATGAATCATGATAGTGGAATCTATAAATTTAATCTTACACAATGTATACATACCTAATGATCTTTTTCCTTTACTCTGATTAATCTTCCTTAGTCTTTCTTCACTTCAATTTTCCGACCCCCTCTCTGTTGAATGTTCTCTACTATTTATAGATTATCTAGTGGGTCCCTCTTGTCCCGATACCCTCTTTCGTTCTCCTTATTATCTTTGGATCGGGATGATTATACGATTGACAGGTCATGTCTTTTGCTTTTTGGTCTGTTACCTTGCATGATTAACACGTATTCTTCGTTCCTTGAGAATCAGCTTTGTCCCGATCATATGTGTCAAACTTATGATAAAAGTAATTATCGTCTTACTTTCCGCTCCACGTTCATCATTACTCCTACTTTCCCGTTCCAAGTTTATTATTATTCTTACTTTCCTTCTCCAGGTTCATCATTACTCCTACTTTCCCGTTCCATGTTCATTATTATTCTTACTTTCCCGTTCAATAAGCATTTAATGCTATCTGCTTCGATCAGTGTGATGTTACTTTCCCGATCTTATGTGTCGATCATGCAGAGATTTACTCAGTCTTTCACATCTGTCCTTTTTCGATCCTTCGATACGGCTTTGATTGTGTGCTTCTCATTCTTCTTAATTTCACTGTTTCCTTCGTTAATCGTTTTACACGTGTCGCCCTTCTTTTACTTCCCAACAACTTGCCCCCTTCTTCTTCTTTTTTCAAAAACTTTTAACGGTCGATCCAAGGTTTTGAAAAAAGTAGAAGAAAAATCATTACCTTCTGTTTTATCATTACTTCTTTTCACACGTTATGCGAACTTTTAGCAAGCAGTAACTTCTATTATCACGTTTGTGTCAGTTACCCCTTTTTTCGAGGAAATCAAATCTTTGCTTTGATTAATGCCTTTTCAAATTGTGACGGTTTCTATTCTTCGCTTTAAATACGATGCGGTCTTTTCCACTTCTGTTTTTACCTCTTAAAGTTGTTGCTCTTTATCTTCCTTGAAATTTTCAAATACTTTCGTTCTCCCAACTGTTCAGGAGCTTTTAGCATCAATCACATTTATTTTACCTTTGATCAAGTAATTGTTTATCTTCTTTCTCCAGGTATATTGAGGATTTTTTACCTTCAGTAGTTTACTTTAATATTTAACCATGATTAGCTTTTAACAGATATGATTGAACTGATTCCTGCACATATTGATCCTTTGAAGAAAAAAAATTCAGATAAAACGTTATGTCTTCCAGAAATCCCAATGCTGCTGGTGATCACCAAGAATCTGGAAGATCTTCAAGAGTTCCTTCTGCTAGATATGCTGTGTCTCGGCCTGCTCGTAATCCAGCTCCTTAGGCTTCTACATCCGTTAATCCTGCCCCCAGAAATAAGCGGTCTCATGCGACTTATAGTTACCGGTCGATGAACATTGAGGTTTTTAAGAGAAGACATGATCGTGAAGGATTTAAAGTCTCGTTCTATGAAAGAAATACTGATGTATTAACTTTAGGAGCGATGCAAAGCTTTAACTATTCTCCCAATAGTTTACTAATTTCTGCTGGTGCTTTAGAGGCCGGACTTCATCTCCCATTATACGAAGAAGATAATCCTTTTCAATATGAAGTCCTTGCCACTCGTGGTGATTCTCCTCATGGACTTGCTTGATAAATTACTCAATACAATGGAAATTGGTGGCATATCCTTGATGAGTGTAGTCTCCGAAGTGAAGGGCGGACTAACCTTACTTGCTACGTTCCAGATTTTACAGAACGTAGCAATTATACCGTTGAAAATTTTCAAACTACATATGGAGATTGTATTACCAAGAAGAATTATGTGAAGTGGAGCGTTAGCCCTGTGCGCAAGTGTCTTTCGGGATTTCCCTTATTACATGAAGTCGACAATCCCAAAATCAAATATATTCCCCATACCAAACTTGATTTCCCACAAAAGAAAGAATTCGTCAGGATCATGACTATAAGTGGTACCGCACTCCAATTGTAATTGAAGGTCTTGGATTTACGGTAACATCTCCAAAGATGAAATTCAAGGACTTCATAATCGTTTCCCAAGCTATTGTCCTTGCCGGTTAAATTTTGAGGACTATAAGTTTGATTATAAGGTTCGTATTATTCTTTATTTCAATATTGTCCCGAACTACCATTGAATTTTTTCTTACGGGACAATTGTTTGTGTTTCAGGTTGAACCCGATTCTGAACTTTACAATGATGTTCCTCCTCCTCCTCCTCGCCCAAGTCTTGGTATTCAAATCGTTGAAGGTAGGGAAAGAGTTGAGGAAGAAGTTATTGAAGGTAAGGGAAAACGAAAATTGGTTTTCCCTGAAAAGAAGAAGAAAAAATTGAAAAGACCATTGTACCCTTCTGAAGTAGAGGAAGGGGAAATTAGAGATTATTTTGTTGAGGGGAACAACAGTTCCGCTCTTATTACTGCTGCGGGACAGGACGTTGAAGGTTCGGTCCGAGCAGAAGTGTTGGGGCAGCACGTTATCATCAATGTTGTTCCCGTTAGCGTGGGGGAACCAATTCTTTCTTCAGAGCAGCCTTCAATAACCCAATCCATTTCTGAAACTGTTCCTACCACCGCTGCTCCCACCGTCATCTATGATTCCTTTTCTCCCCTTCCTTTTAACTTTGACATAGAGCCAATTGCTCCAAGTAGTGGTATAATAACAGTTTTTACTAGATTACCTCAATAAGAAGCAGATGATATTGCTATTGAAGAAGAAAATATGGAAGAAGTGAACGAAGCTGTTACCGTTGAAGAAAATATTGAAAAAGAAAATGTTGTTGTTGATGTTGTTGTGGAAGAACAGAGAAATGATATTTCTGAAGAAGCAAATATTGAAATCATAGCTCCTAGCACTTCAGCTACAGATGTCCCTAATGTCCCGAGCCCCCTTGTGGATGAAAATGCTCCTGGAGTCATTCATACATCAAATGTACCCATCGGGACATTAGTTCAATCTGCGGCTCATGCTGATGGTGGCGATGTTGACATGCCGGATGCTGAACCTTCCATTCAATGGCCCTTCTCTGAAGAGGATGAGGGAATCACTCTTGCTGGTGAAGAAGACGAAGCCTTTCAGTGGTTTGTTTCTAAAGGGTTTCTGAATACTTCCGCACATCACGATCCATCGAAATCTGATAGTTCTTCAATGGCTAGACTGCGGACTTCATTCGGTGCTGCTCCACTGGAGAATACTCGGGACGCTTGGTTTGAAAGTGAGTATTTCGATCAATCGTACTCACTCAGTCTTCCTTCTTCTTTAAATGAAGTTCTGACTGTAGCAGAGGGTCCATCGTATTCTTTTCCACAGCAAGCTCTTGCTCAGCTTAAATATGGTACCGATTGCATATTTGCAGCGTACAAATTTTATAAGGCTCGGGCCATAATGATGGAGCTGATGCTCAAGAATGAAGTAACGAAGGCAAAGCGCCAAAAAGAAAATTTGCAGCAAGAAATTGAAAATCTCAAGCAGCAAAACTACTATCTTCAACAACAACAACAACAACAACAACAACAACTTCAAAATTTTGAGGATCAAAATCAAAAGCTTCAAGATCAGAATCAAGGTTCGCTCCTCTCCTCTTAGTTCGTATCATATTTTGGGTTCGTACCTCTATAGGTTAGATCGTACTTATACTGGGTACGAACTTATAGTTCGTACCACTTTTTTTTTTTTTTTTTTTTTTGAAGTTTTGCAATTCATTTTTGGGATCAGAGGGAGACTTGGAATCCCTGCTTAGGTTCCAGCGTAGGATGACTCAGTTGAACAATCATGCAAGAGATGTAAATATGGATATGGAACTGGTTAAGGGGAAATTAGCATAGTTGTACGATAGTATTGAGTTGAATACTTGGAGACGTAATAGAGCTGAATCCAAATATCAGGAAGCTCTGAAAACTTTAACTCTTAAAGAAGTAGAGTTTAAGTCTGTAGCTTGAGTTACATGCTTGTTTCATTGAAGGTATTATATGGTTTATCTGATATTCATTCTGGTTTTCAGTGCTAGAAAAGAAAATCAACGAAGCCAATGGACGAGCAACAGTAGCAGGAGCTGAACTGAATATTGCAAATAACACGATAGCAAATATTACTGAAGAGCTGAAGGCTTCAGAGAAAAACGTGGCTCTGAATACAATCAAGCTTCAGGATTTGCAATCTCAGTTAAATGCTAAAACTTCAAAACGCGAAGCTCAAGAACAGGAAATTATAAAAGTACAATCAAGATCTGATGAACTATTAAAGGAATTAAATGCTGAAAAAGAAAAAGTAGAGAAGGATCACCAAAAAATTAAAGATCTTCAAATCAGAAATTGATTATAGGCACGCTTATATCATCTGGATAAGACAAGATGCCAAGGCAAAAATTGCAATGTCATTTAATTCTGCCTTGGATCGTGCTCAAGCCGATCCTTCTGTTTTGAATGGTCGTGCTACCGTCCCAATGGTTCCTCCTCAACCGCCACGACGGTCCAACTCTGAAGCCTAGTTGTACTTGTTCTTTGCTTTAATGCTCATAGCTTTATCTTTTGATATTCTTTTCTTGTGTCCCGATCCTTTGTTATTTTGAAGTTTGACTTTCTGTAGTTGAAAACATCATTCTGTGATTTTCCACTTTTTTGCTTGAATATTGTCCCTGCATAAGATATAATACTTATGAAATCTTTAGGTTAATCATATTGTTTCATGAGTAAAATGGATTGAAGTATATATACCTCAAAACATGTAATTCGAGATCCCACACATACGAAACAAACCCGGGCCAGGGGTAAGATACAGGGTTGGTCCCGAACGTACTCTGAAAATGATAACCATAAATTAGGTATTCCTTCTTTATTAGAACTTCTGAATTATTAAAATTCTAAAAGGATATTTACCTCTTTGGTATTAGGATTGTAATTGAATCTTGATTATGTCGCCAATCGTAGCGTTTTCCAGAATATGGTGTTCCTAGATTGGAATTTTGATTATGTCGCCAATCGTAGCGTTTTCCAGAATAAGATGTTCCTGGATTTGAATTTTGATTATGTCGCCAATCGTAGCGTTTTTCAAAATAAGATGTTCCTGGATTTGAATTTTATTGTAAGCATAAACTCACAAAGAATTTTATTGTTAAGTAAAGTATTGAATAAAAGACTTTAATACCTGTGTTGGCCACCATAGCTGTGCTATTAATTATGGATAATAAAGCTTTAAGTATTGTGCATTCCATGGATGTTGTAACATGTCTCCTTGCATATTTCGGAGATAGTATGATCCTTGTACCGCTGATGCTTGTATTATATGGACCATCCAGGTTGGTGCGAACTTTCCAGCATTTTTGTCCCGATGGTATTCTGGGATTTGTCGTAAAACATATTGTCCTTGGACAAAGTTTCGTGACTTGACTCTTTTGTGATAATCCCGTGCCAACCTTCTTTGATAATTCTCTATTTTCTGGAGTGCCACTTCTCGTTTTTCTTCCAAATCATCCAACTTTTGTAACATTAAATCCGTATTTAGATTTTTCTCCCATGCTTCTGTTCTAGTTGTCGGTAGAATGACTTCTGTTGCTATGACTGCTTCTGTATGTGAGAAGGAAGGGTGACTCTCCAGTGGATTCTTTTCTTGTGGTGCGATACGCCCATAATGTATTATGCAATTGTTCACACCAACGTTTGTAATATCCATCCAATGTCTTCTTCAGATTTATTGCAATTGTTTTATTTGTGGATTCAGCTTGTCCATTACTTTGGGGATAGAATGGTGTGGATTTGTGTTGCTGAATGTTATATGCTTCAAATAGCATATCAATGTTCTTTTCTTGAAATTGATGTCCATTATCAGAAACTAAGGCTGATAGAATCCCAAATCTACATATGATATTTTTCAAATAAAAATGTGAACACATCGGAATCTCTGATCCAAGCTAATGTTTTAGCCTCTACCCACTTGGTGAAATAATCGGTAGCCACTATTAAATATTTTCTCTTTTTGGTCCCTTCAACTAACGGACCAACAATATCTACCCCCCATTTTGTGAACGGCCATGGACTGAGTACAGAATTTAGCTCTGTGGCAGGTGCTTTGATTTTCTTTAAGAATCGTTGGCATTCTTCACACCTTCGTACCATGTTTTCTGAGTCCTTTAGCATGGATATCCAATAATAGCCTTGGGTTTTAGCTTTTAATGCGAGTGAACGTCTTCCACTGTGGTTTCCCGCATCTCCATAATGTATTTCTTTGAGTATCCGAATTCCTTCCTTTTGTGATAGGCATCGGGATAATGGCCCGAGGAATGATTTACGATACATAATTTCATCCCGAAGTTGGTAATTATCTGATTGGAGTTGAATTTTTCTTGCTTCTTTAGAATTGGTAGGCAATATGTTATCTTGTAGATATTGATGAATCGGAATCCTCCAATCTGATTCACTTGGTTGATCATCTATTTTTTGAGGCATAGATGGGGCATTTTGTATTGCGGGATCATTAATTTCTTCTGTCACATTTTCTTTTATGTTATGAAGTGCTCTTATCTGAATAGATGGTTCATATATCCTTCAGACTTTTATTGTCGTGATATTAGGGTCGTTAACCATGGAGGAAATGAATGCCAGTGCATCAGCATGTCGGTTTTTGTCTCAGGATAGATGCCGAAAAATAATGTTTGGGATTTGATTTGCTAAAATTTGAACAAGATTTTAATATTGTGCTAAGTCTACATCAAGTGTTTGATATTTTAATTCGACCTGTCGAATTACCAACTGTGAATCACTTGTGAGTCGAACAAGTTCGATGATGAGTTTTAGAGCATGAACCACAGCTTCATATTCTACTATGTTGTTTGTATGTTCTTCAAATTCAAGACGAAATGAATGTGTTATTCGTCCTCCCATTGGTGCAGTAATCACAATGCCAATTCCTGATCCTTCTTTGTTTCGGGACCCATCAACAAAGACTTCCCACCTTTGAGAGTTTGTTGAGTCCAGAATATCTTGTGGGTCATCTTCCTCGCATCCTGGTAATCCTTTAATTATAGATAAAAAATAAATTATTAATGTGATAAAAATTTTGATAAAAAAGTTTTTAAATAAGTTAACTTCTTTTTTCCCAGCTATCGGACCTTGAATTTCATATTCTTCCTCAATTGGGAAATCTCCAAGGAAGTCAGCTAAAACTTGAGATTTTTGTGCGGTTTGCAACTCATAAATGATGTTGAATTGTTCTAGTTGGGCGTTCCATTTGGCGATCCTTCCCACTTTTCCTGTATTCTTTAATACTGATTATAACGGTGCCTTGCTCGGGACACGAACATAATGTGTGAGAAAATAAGTACGTAACTTTTGAGTGGCAAAGACCAATTATAAGATGAGTTGTTCGATTTTAGTGTAATTTCTTTCTGCCGAATTAAGTGTTTTGCTGATATAATATATCAGTTTTTCTATTTTCTCATTAGTACGTACCATCACTGCGCTGATTGCATCTTCCGTTGCCGCTGTATACAAAGTTAATATCTCTTCAGGTTCCGGTTTCTGTAATGCTGGCAATGTAGCTAGATGTTTTTTTATGTTTTGGAAAGCTTGTTCACATTGATCGTTCCATTCAAATTTATTTTTCTTCTTGAGTATATCAAAGAAGGGTTTGCACCGTTCTGATGATCTGGCAATAAATCTGCTTAAAGCAGCCAAACATCCATTTAATTTTTGTATACTTTTAATACTGTTGGGTGATGGCATATCTGTTATTGTTTGAATCTTTGTTGGATCAACTTCAATTCCATTTTTTGTAACCAAGTAACCTAAGAAAAGTCCCGAAGTAACACCAAAAGTACACTTCTCCGGATTAACTTTCATCTTGTATTTTCGTAATGCACCAAAAATTTCAGCAAGGTCTTGTAGATGGTCGATAGATAATTTACTTTTTACCAACATATCATCTACATAACCTTCTAATATTTGTCTGATCCAAGGTTTAAAAATTGTATCAACCAATCGGTTATATGTTGCTCCCGCGTTTCGTAATCCAAACGGCATCCTGGTATAGCAATACAACCCCCGGGGAGTGAAGAACGTTGTGTGTTCTTGATCTGCTTCAGCAAGTGCAATATGGTTGTATCCCGACTGGCCATCCATAAAAGATAATGCCTCATGGCCTTCTACTGCATCTACCAACTGATCAATGTTGGGAAGTGGATAACTATCTTTTGGGCATGCTTTATTTAAGTTGGTGAAGTTTATACAGATTCTTAATCCACTCGTTCTTTTTTGGAACGATCACCATATTAGAAATCCACGTTGGATATCGCACTTCTCGAATGAATCCTGCACTTAGAAGCTTTGCTAATTCCTTTTTGACTGTATCGTGATACTCCGGTGCAACCTTTCGTATCCTTTGTCGAAATGGTATAGCATCGGGACGTATTTGTAATTCATGTTGTACAATACTCGGATCTATCCCGGGCATATCCTCCATCTTCCATGCAAATATGTCTACAAAATCACAAAGTAACTTGATTAAACTTTGCTCCATGTCTTCTTTCATCAATGTTCCAATTCGCACTTGTTTAGGCCATTCTGAAGTTCCAATATTTACGATTTTAGTTTCTTCTACAGAAGTGAAAATTGGTTTTGGCTTCCCGATCGAAGTTGGAGTTCCCTTTAATTGCTATGAGGGTCCTTCGAACTGCTGACTTGTTGAATTTTCTTGACTCTTACTGCTTTCTCCTAATTCATTTGTTGATTTTTGTTCGGTGTTTCTTTTCAAGTATTGATTTATCTTCTCTTCCTTTGCTTCGATCTTACGGTTTTTCTTCCTTTCACGTTGTTGTTGTTCCCGCTCTTCATGCATTCTTACCTCCACCATTATACAAAACTTCGCATCATCTTGATCTCCCTTGATCTCCATTTCTCCTTGCAGTGTTGGAAATCGCAAATATTGATGATAAGTGGAAATTACACCTTTCAACTGGTGTACCCAACTTCTCCCGATTATTGCATTGTACGGAGATGGAGCATATACTACACTTGATCTTGTTGAGATGTTAATCGGTCCAACAGATACTTGCAAATCTATATCTCCTTCTGGTCTTGAGGCCATTCCATTGAACCCATAAATAACATATCGAGATGGGACTAATTGATCTCTTGCAAGTCCCATTTTGCAAAATGTGTCATGGAACAATACATTCAAGGAACTGCCCCCATCCATAAGAATTTTTCTAACCTTCCATCCTGACATTGGCAATGTAAGGACCAAGGGATCATTGTGCATCTCAATTTGTTGATTTACTTCCCGTGCTGAGAAAGTTAAAAGGGATGCCATCCAGTCTTCCCAAGCTTCCGATAACCATAAAACCGCAGATTCAAAATCGTATAAAAATTTATCCTTCCCGATACCTTAAAAATTTCATGATCTCGAATCATTTTACACAACTTTTTATTAATTGCAGCGTTCATATCTGTATCTCTTTTTTCTGAGAATGATATCATATTAATGGTGTGTTCGTTATATGGAATATGCATTGCTTTGCCTTTGTCGGATCTTGTTATTGGTTCGGTCCTTTGAATATATTCTTTCAACTCTCCTGCATTTATCATTCTTTGTACCAGCATAATAAAATTCCTGCAATTATCTGTTGTGTGCCCTTTATAACAGTGGTGCTCACAATAATCTTTGAACGTTGTGTGAACTCAGGTTGATTGCCTTTTGATGATGGTCATTGAAAATCTGGTTTAGTTTTTATGATTTTGAATAATTCAGAGTATGAGATATTGAGTTTTGTGAACACTCTTTCTTGAAATCGCTGCACAAAATTTGTATTATCCCCTTGCCTTGGGCGCTTTGATTCCCTTGGTTCTGATTTGTGAGGGAATTTCTTTTTTTGTTCTGGTGATACTTCAATTGAATTTGTCCTTTTCATGTTTCCTTGATTTCGTGAATTACTTCTCGGACCTTGTTCCTGCACATCTTGCAATCTTGCACATGTTTCTATTATCTCTCTGAGCTGTCCCTCGGCCTTGGGATTGTTACGATAGATTTCAATAAAAAGCTGGCATTTTCGGTCAGCGATTCCCCACTTGTAATGATTTATTGTTGTACTTGAGTCAACATCTCCAATTGCTTGACAAACCGTATGCCATCGGGCTGTATAAGACCGGATCGTTTCTTCTGGCCACGATGTGAGGGAATATAATCTGTCTATTCCCGAATCAACGGGCTTGTTGTACATGTAAGCTTCAAGAAATTTCCTCATTAACTGTGAATAGCATTCAATGGAACTCTCTGGAAACCTATCATACCATAACAATGCTGAACCTGTTAAACTCGAAGGGAAACATCAGCACATTATTGCTTCATGTCCGTCCCATCGTGACATCACTCGGTTATAATACTCTAAATGTGAGGTCGGGTCCTTCGTACCATCATAACATTCAAATACAGGGATACTGTATTCTCTTGGCAATGGAACACATGTCAACCGCTGAGCCAGCGGTGTGCGATTGGCTTCTTTCAACACCTCTTCTATTCTTCCCCCTTCTTTATTTTTTAATCCTTTTATCTCTTCTTTCATTTGCTCCATCGCTTCCATACATTTTTGTCATTGTGCATGTTGAATTTCTTGATTTTCCCTTTGCCTCCTTGCTCGTGATGATGATCCTATTAACACCATTTTCTGATCTTGATTTTCTCTTTCATTTCTGGGTGCACGCCTTCCAGAAATTGTTTCTTGACTTCGTGATCCGGTTACAGCCTGCCTTTGTTCACGTTGAATTGCATTTTTTAAATCTTGATTTTCTCTAGTTAATAATTCAATTTTAACCTGACTGGCCCTCTGTTCTCTTCTTATTTTATTCATTTCTCCCATCATACTTTGAAGGTAATTTACATCATTTCTTGAATTCTCATGATGTGACGGCTCATTTTGAGATATGGTATTTGGTGTTAATTCATGGATAGGTGAATGATTTCCTGCATCACTTTGTTGCTGTTCTGGCTCACTCTCAACTTCCCTTTGTCTGTAACTTTGTCTATCATTACTGTCTTGGTTCCCAGAGCCTGCTTCTTGAGACATATTTCTTCTGGATTTGTTGATTATTTACTTTCTTCTCTTGAATTCTAATGATCTTTTAAAAGTTAGCCAAATAATCTCTCAACAGATTATTTAATAAAGAAAGTGACAGAAACTAGTTTTATGATCTTCTAAAAATATGTCTATACTTTTAGTTAAATAATTCATATTTTTTACCATGAATCTTTTAAATCGCAAAAAATAGAAAATCAAACATTTAAACAGATTCATTCAAACCTAAAAGTTTTTCTTTTCAATAAGATACCATTTCCATTTTTCATATCACATAAAGGTTATTATGCAGAAAAAATCACTTGCTGGGAAAAGTTAAATTAAGCCAGAATGTTGCATAAAACTACCAAATTCTTTTTACTAAATTTCTTTACCTTTGAAATACATAAATAACAGATAAATCCATTTTTCATGAACAGGTAGGATAAATCCTTTAACCCAGTCCCTGTTTCTAGCACCAAATTGTTTATGCCAAAATTCCCGTTGACATTAACAACCAATGATTTGATAATAAAACAGTAAACATAAAGATTTTAACTTACAATTTGATACATAGAATCCTCTTTTAAACCAATGATTTGAGAAAAATCTTAATTATCCATCCATTTACAGATCATAAATCTGATCAAATTACAGTCACAAATCCATAATCTTTTAAATCAAGAAAATGAATCATGATAGTGGAATCTATAAATTTAATCTTACACAATGTATACATACCTAATGATCTTTTTCTTTTACTCTGATTAATCTTCCTTAGTCTTTCTTCACTTCAATTTTCCGACCCCCTCTCTGTTAAATGTTTTCTACTATTTATAGATAATCTAGTGGGTCCCTCTTGTCCCGATACCCTCTTTCGTTCTCCTTATTATCTTTGGATCGGGATGATTATACGATTGACAGGTCATGCCTTTTGCTTTTTGGTCCGTTACCTTGCATGATTAACACGTATTCTTCGTTCCTTGAGAATCAGCTTTGTCCCGATCATATGTGTCAAACGTATGATAAAAGTAATTATCGTCTTACTTTCCCGCTCCACGTTCATCATTACTCCTACTTTCCCGTTCCACGTTCATTATTATTCTTACTTTCCCGCTCCACGTTCATCATTACTCCTACTTTCCCGTTCCACTTTCATTATTATTCTTACTTTCCCGTTCAATAAGCATTTAATGCTATCTGCTTCGATCAGTGTGATGTTACTTTCCCGATCTTATGTGTCGATCATGCAGAGATTTACTCAGTCTTTCACATCTGTCCTTTTTCGATCCTTCAATACGGCTTTGATTGTGTGCTTCTCATTCTTCTTAATTTCACTGTTTCCTTCGTTAATCGTTTTACACGTTGCCCTTCTTTTACTTCCCAACACGTATCATCCCGCTAATAATAGTATCCCTTTATAATTTCGTGTAATGATCTTGTTAGTTAAAGGATTAAGAAACCTATAACCCGTATGCACTAAGTTGTAGCTCACAAAATTCACTTAGTGGATTTAGACTTAGGTTTATGTGGGTTAAAAACGCATTAAGCAAGGGCAGTAAGCACAACTCAAGGTCTTCTTAAAAGGATAACCAGGTTCGAGATCAAAGCACAACAAAGACTCAGATGAAATATCGGTGCTTATTAGATCACTTTTATTGGGTCTTCGCTTTCTCACTACTTCATTCTCTAATTCACCACTATTGACTTTGGTTAGCGACTTTGGATCCTGACTTAAATTTGTTTCTCTTAATCCTCTTTCAAAGTAACCAGATGAAATGACTAGACAAGAGATCGGGATGAATAATAAAAATATTTAGAGCGGATTTCTCCATCTTGCAAAGGAATTTTAAAAAATTTCTTTTTTCGATGCTTTGGAAGAAAGAGGAGCAGAAATTCACGTTCAAGAAGAAGAAATTAGGACTTTGAAACAATTTTTTGTTTTCGATTTCTTTTCATGTTTTTAATGGTTTTGGAAACCTCACAGTTCCAGTTCGTATGAAGCAATAGGAGAAGAAAATACCAAGGAAAGAGGATCATGTTAACATAATTTCAGTTCAGAGGATATTCTTTTTATTAACAACAAACTAAATTAATTAATACTCTCTCCATTTCATCAAAAGTGTTACTATCATTTTTTTCATTTTAATATATTTTTAGATTAAAATGAAAAAGTGATAGTAACATTTTTACTGAAACGAAAATAATATTATATAATACTCCCTCCGTTTCAAAAAAATAGTTACTTTTCTCATTTGCACAATTGTTAAGGCAAGATGAGAGAGAATAACTTTTGTAATTTATTTCCAGGTTTACCCTAACAAAAAGTTTAATACTACAAATATCTTTATAATGAGAATAATAACATTTCTTAAAATAATAAGGGTAGTTTTGAAAGTTTGTTATATTGAAAATGAAAGTAACTCTTTTGTTGGAACAAAAATTTAAAGAGAAAATAACTATTTTCTTTTAAAGGAAGGAATATGATTTAACTTCTAAAAAACCATGCTTATTTAGTCGAAGTCGTTGACCAAAACAGAAGTGGTGATCTAGACAACGTCAGTGGTGAGAAAACAAAGATCCTTTTTATTTTTGAACACCGTATGCTATAGAGAAGGTGTAACAATGTGCAATAATTAACATAATAACAGGAATACAAAGTTTTGTTTTTAAAGAGTCCTTCTAATCAAATACCTAAAAAAACTCCACAAAAGTCGGAACCTATATAGAAAAATAATGAACCCTATAACTACAAGAATATTAATGACAAAATGGGAATGGGTCATACAAAAAATATTCAAAATAGAGAAAGAAAAAAATTTGTTTTTGGTGAGTTTGTTTTAGAGACTGTTTTTAGAAGTATCTTGTCATGCTGCTACATTTTGATTTCAACAGTTCTACACAGAAAAAAAAAACAACTTTACAAAAGTAGGTTTCAAAAACTCACTCATATTTTGATGGACCCATCGTGAACCACTTTTGGATGGGTTGGTCCCACTTATATGAGTGAGATTTTAAAATCGATTTTTACGGAATTTCTTTTATTGTTTGTAAAGTATTTTTGTTTTGATTGTGAAAAATCCACGCATACCGAAAATTTAAAACACCTTAAAAACATAATATGGCCATAATAAACCATTTTAGAATTGGTATATCCCGTCAAATGATTGACGTACAAGAAAAAATAGTTAATATAGAAGTGGATTTTAAGAGAGTATGTTTTTCTCGGTCTTATAAGTATTTTTGTGTGACTATATGTCTCCATTATATTTATTTATTTTATTTATTTTTTTGTTATCCTGAACCATTCAGCTATACTATACGCAAAAGGAGATACCAAGATGGAATCCTTCTAGGAACTCCCTGAGCAAAATGAGAAGTAAGTACAAGGGAGTGTTTTTCACTAGTATTTTTATGGTTTTTAGTTATGATATGTGATTATTTTTTCTCTTGAATAAGCATATGAATTTTTAGTTGCAGGGTAAAAAAGAAACACAGAATCATTTTGAGCACAACAAGAGTGAGAATTAAATGTCGCCTCCAGCAGTCCAGCGGAACCACTGTGTTGGCATTAAATTTAATTTTCAATGTTAAGGATAGGCCTACGAAGGAGTTTATGTCGGCTCAACCTACTCTTATTGAAAAATATAAAAATTCTTTTCAACAAGTCTTTCTAATATATCTCCAATATTATTTACAGGAAGTTTTGAGTTTATGAAAACTCTGTGAAATAAAAACTGTATATATAAATTGTAATTTGTCATTGTGAAATATAGTGAAGAATATTTTCTTTCAATAAGATTTGATTTGGTATAACTCCAGAAGATCTAAAAGCCACGCATCAAACTCAAATATTTTCTTCAATGGCTGCTCAAACCTCCACCCTACAGCAACTTCACATCAATCATCTTATCAGTGTCAAACTAAATGACACCAAACCTTCTACGGTTGACACATTTTAAGCCACTTCTAAAAGGCTATAAACTACAAGGTTATGTAGATGGAAGCATTCCAAATCCCCCACAAGGTTATGGGTAACATTTATTAATATGTCTACAACAAATGATGCACCTAACCTTATGGCTACTACTGCTAAATTTCATAATGAACAATCATTTTCCGCTACATAAAAGCATCCAATTGATCCCTTAAATAATAGCCATACAGCGTCATCTACACCAACATCATGGACGTACAGGCAAGTTCAGATGCAGACTCACAACAACACATCATTGGTAGTATAAGTGAAGTAACCTCCACAGAGCGGTCCTCACAGGTTCAGCTACATCCTATGGTGACTAGGGTTAAAAGTGTCATTACTAAGCATGTAAACAGACTATGTTTGGCTGTATCAAAACATCCACTACAGGTGAGTCATGCAATAGAGCCAACCTTCTATACAGAGGCAAAAAAGGGCCTAAAATGGCTTACCTCCGTGGCAACAAAGATGAATGTACTAATTCTAAATGGAAACCTTCACCAAAGTACCATATAAGAAAGGAATGAACATAGTGGGTCGTAGATGAGTATATCGAATAAAACAGAAACAAGATGGGACAGTTGATCGATATAAGTCACTCAATGGCCAAAGGCTTCCACCACCAAAAGGGAGTGAACTATGGAGAAACTTCAGTCCCGTTGTAAAACCTTGCACTATATGCTTGGTCTTGTCCATCGTTCTTCAACATAATTGGCCACTTCGACAGCTTGATGTCCAAAATGCATTTTTACATGGAATATTAGATGAAGAGGTATACATAGAACAACCTCCGGGATATATGTTGATCCTGAAAATCCTCATCATGTGTTACTTCACAAATAGTTATATGGGCTAAAACAAGCACCAAGTGTTTGGTTCTCTCGGCTGAGTACATATCTCATAGGCTAGGGATTCACAGGTTATATTGCTGGTAGCTCCTTATTTTTTAAAATAGATACTTCACTCACCCTTTATGTGTTGATATACGTTGATGACATCATAGTGATAGGGTCCAGTTCATTTGCATGTAACGATTTGATTGCAAGCTTAAGTAGGGAGTTTGTTGTGAATGACATGGGGAGCCTGACTTATTTTCTAGGTATAGAAGTATTTCGCTAGGAAAACTCTCTTGTTCTCAGTCAAAGAAAATATATATCTGATTTACTCATCTGATTTACTCATCCGAACAAAACTAGATAGTGTCAAACCGGTTTATACTCCATTGGCAGTTCAAACAAAGATACAAAGGTAATGTACATCCAAGGTCTACCGATACATGCATGACCCTTATGTTGAGCACTGGGAATTGGTGAAAAGATTATTACGTTATTTGAAACACACCGTCAACTATGGTTTGTACTTGAGACAAACTCAAGACATTTCGCTTCAAGCATATTCAGACTCGGATTAGGCAGGGAGTCTAGATGATCGTAGATCAACCAGTGGGTATTTCATTTACTACGGGGGTAATCTTATCTCTTGGAGTGCAAGGAAGCAAAAGACGGTGTCGAAATCCAGCACAAAAGTGAAATATCGAGGTATTGCGATCGCAACTTCAAAACTTATACAGGTTTCAGTCATTATTGAAGGAACTAGACATTTATGTTTATCCACCTCTCGTATGGTGTGACAATATGGGGGCAACATATCTCATAAAAAATCATGTGTTCTATGCTCGAACAAAACATACAGAGATAGATTATCACTTAGTTCGTGAAAGAGTAGCAAACAAGAAGCTACAAGTGATGTTCATCTCCTCTAAAGATCAACTAGCTGATATCTTTATGACGGGCCTGGCATCCCCACGTTATCAGTTTATCAGAAACGAATTGAACATTTGGCTACTCATGCTCAACTTGACGGGGAGTGTTAAGGATAAACCTATGAACGAGCTTATATCGGCTCAACCTACTCTTACTGAAGAAGAGAATAAATCTTTTCAAGAAGTCTTCCTAATATATCTCCAATATTATTTACGGGAAGTTTTGAGTTTGTGAAAACTCTATAAAACAAAAATTGCATATATATATATATATATATTGTAATATGTCATTGTGAAATATATTGAAGAATATTTTCTATCAATAAGATTTGATTTTAAGTTCATCCCTCACTTTATTGTTCTCCATAAAACCAGATGCAGTATCGAATTTCACTTAAAATTTAAATCATTTAAATGTGTTTTGCATCCATTTTCGGAAGAAAAAAAAGACAACTTTAGAATCCATTATTGTCCTAAATAGGGATATACGTTTTGGTAATGTTTAGATTGCCATTTGTCTACAACTGAGATGAACAATCTTAATACCCCATTCAGGAAAATAATGCCCTTGAATCACATGAATGTCATCGATCACATGGAAATAGATCCCACGAAAACCTAGAAATAGCAAAACAATCTCCAAAATTCTTTTATCATTTAATCATTTTTTAAAGCATTTCTCTTAGAGCAAAGCCAGTAGGATGGATACATTGGCAAATTTATCAATTACCACCCCACAGTAGGATGGATAAACCTAAAAAAATGGATTACCAAATTAGTATTTGGAGAAATTTGACCAATGAGGCCTATGTTAAGTCGATTGTCTATGCTTGAGACGATCGATTTATGTTGAGCCGCTCGGCCTAGGTTAGACCAAACATCGTCACATGTTGAGATGATCAACTTAACATAGGCCGGATATATTAGTTTTTATATTAATTTGGTTTAAGTTAGTTATTTAAATTTATTTTATATATATACATATATATTGTTTTTAAAATAGAGATCGCTCCTACTTATCTAAACAATTATTTGTTTATATAAAATGGACCCTACCAATTAAAAGAAATATTTATTTATATAAAAATTGAGTCCACTTGGCTTATTTGTCAATTCTCCACTCCCCAAAATCAAGTTTACCACGCCATGTAGCTTGGTATGTTGGCTAAAATACAATGCCCACCGGAATTGCTCTCGATAATTTTTGCTCAAACTATCCCCAAGTTTATTTGTATTACGTGTTGTCCAACCCTACACATGACTTTATACCATACACCATCTAATATTGATTTGACTAGGGATGGAGAGAGAGATAAGACGTCAATGGAAGTACCGGAATCAAGATATAAAGATTGGAGACTTTGAAGTTAATCCAATAGTCAAGGATAAGAAACACAGGCAAAGAAAGGATTCCGACTTTGATAGGCGCTGCTTTTCTGGGATTACATGCTTATCAAAACTTGACTTGACATCTTCATCTAGTACATGATCAAGACCAAAACCAATATTTTTCTTCCACAAACTTCAAAAATGATATTCTCCTTGGAGACGTCATCTATCAGCAACCTAATAACCAAATATCTTGGTACATCATCAATAAACAAACTAAGAGTAGAGACATTTCCCCATATTTCCACTGTTTAATACCAAATCTTTTGTGGTTTTTTCTCAAATGATGCATAAGCAATATCAGAATGCGTTGGACTCACAATTTGATGTATTATTCACATTTCAACATAATCCAGTACCTTGGGGGAAAAGGGCGATCTTTCTTAGGTACAGATTATAGCATACACTAACCTTACAAAGAAATGCATGAAATAAGTAAGAGTACAAGCTGAGCGTGATAAAAGGAGAAGACAGCAGTATAACTTCTGTGGGATCAGATGGACTCAGATTTAAACTCAGGC
This sequence comes from Papaver californicum, assembly GCA_023531435.1. Lineage (NCBI taxonomy): Eukaryota > Viridiplantae > Streptophyta > Magnoliopsida > Ranunculales > Papaveraceae > Papaver > Papaver californicum. Next base: position 3,262,315 of record JAJJMC010014815.1, read on the forward strand.
GAGGATCTCACCTTTGCCACCATTTAACATTTCAGCGCCTTTTAAGTTGTACCACTTATGTAGAGGAAATAAAGGGTCTGGCTTAGGTATGTTTTAACCTTTGATGTGCAATCTCAGCATGCAATCCTTGTTTATCAATTTTTGTAGTGCTGCCTTCGCTTCCTCCAGTGTTTCTACTGCATATCCTACATCGAAAGATATTCGCTGAATGTTGAACTGCAAAGAGAGTAAAGATGTGTCAGTCAAACATGCTAAGTATCAGAAAATAGGTTATTGTTACTATACTGTATATATACTCATCCTAAAAATAGAAAAATAATAAAGGATGGAAATTTTGTTTTTCACTTGTCATCAAACTATCAGTGGGTGACTATCAGGTAAAACAAAGTACGGTTAGACTAGTGGGATCCATTTTATTCGATCATTTTCCACATAATCCCTAAGGATGTCGAGAAGATCCAATTGATGAATTTTGAAAATGTAGATCATCCTCGACAAGACAACAAGAACTAGAATCATATTCCTGGGGACTCAGTTGAGTGGGCATAAACAAAATCTGACCTTGCAAATTGTGTTAGCTGGAAAAAGTAAGAACTAGGTGAGACTATTCTTAGCCAGACAATCTTGATGAAATTCTTTATGAGGGACCAAAAATAAAATTTTTGCCAACAATCTTGCTGTTGCATATTGTCAGACGCGGCTGATGAGCTGCAGAATACTTGTGAATGACTCCATTGAAAAATACATTGCAGTCAGTTGAAGATGTCATTCCAGATAACAGTTCAGTTTAGACAGCCAAAAGGATAACTGCTTATTCACAAAAGCGTGGGTAAAAGAGAAAGAAAGACCTGTGCGCCTTGTCGAACCCGAATATCAATGCCTTTGCTGTCTATAGATATCAGAGCAGCATCATCAATCTCTGCTTCAGCGGACAGAAGTTCCTTAAGTGGTTTCGAGAAGAGAGCATTTAGTTCCTAAAAAATTCAAGACTAAGAACCATCAGACAGGAAAACTACAGACAAGTTTTAACGTAAGTGGATAACTAAACTACTTGTTACGTGAACTTCAATTTTGGTGGAAGGTAAAAGAAAGGGAAAGAAATGCTCCACCTTTAAATTTTGCTCCCCTCCATTGATTGCAATCTTATCAGGTTGCAGAGTTTCGTATTCCTTGATATCTACCCAAGCGACAGTACCAAATCCTCCAATGAAATATATATCACTGGTAAGACCAAGCAGAAAAAACTAATCAAATCCATTTAGCTACCCTCCTTCAGTAGAACGAAACACCTACCTCACAACAACACTGAAACCGCCAATAAAAGATGAAAAGAAACCTATAATGCACAATCAGTAGTTAACACCCATCTCCTCACCATAGAGAGAGAGAGAGAGAGAGAGAGAGAATTCCTATGATCCTAGTATGCACCAATCAGGCACTCTTTGCAAATGAAATATAAATCAGCATCTTTGGCCTCTTTTAAGAAACCACAACTTTTGTATATGACTTAAAGTTGGGACTCCGTATGAAATCTGGTCTACAAATTAAAGCTTACTCGGAATAGTCTATATAGGGGACAAACCTTATGTTTTGCATCCTGAAGTAGTGAAAGTTGCCCCACTGTTGTGAAGCTACTTGCTGATGCTTTGCAACATATTGTTTATGAGCCCATTCCTGACAACGTGTGCATGAATACAAATTAAAGATCAGTAGCACAATGGAACATTAATCGAATAAATTCCTCTATCCTACACTGCAGTACATGTTTTATGTGTTTAGACAACCAATGACCTGCACTTGCTGCTCAGTTCTCTGAGTGGTTTTTGAAGATGTGCTATATGCAGTGTCAACCCGGGGCTTGTAATACGGCCCATCCACAGAAGTAGGCCGATTGGCACTTGAACCACTTAATTATCCTTGTATCAGTTAAAAGGGCTGAGGATGTAACTGATTGCGAAGTATTGCTCAGGGTGCTGGTCTCCACAATAGCAAGGTGACAACCTGCCTAAAAACAAGTTGACTGGTTGGACAAGGGGGAGGAGGGGGCCAACTATCCCCTCTCGAGATTCATATTGGTCAATCAATCTCTGGCACTAGACCTGGAAAGAAATTCCTAAATCCTACTTCAGTTAAAGAGGAGAAAATTCAAGCTCCGGACACTATAATCTTCGCGAATGCTCATGACTAAAGTACGGATCTCCTTATGTGGTGACCGGCCACCTAGTTCTAGGAGCAGGAGCAGCACTATAGCCTTAAATGGCCAGCAAATAGAGAGTAAAGCTCAAATCCCTTGACTGTGCAAGCCAATAACAAAATCTGATGCTTCGTGATAACATCCGAAATTCTGATGCACCTAAATAATAGTGGCCAGGGAAACCATTCATCCATTACATTCCATCATCTAGAGGCCGCATCCAACTGGTGTTAGTAAGGGGTGGCACGAGGTAGTTGTTTAATGGGTTCAACACAGTTTCCAAAGTTCCTGCTTCTAGGACAAATATTAACCAAATCAGGTTATTACAACGCCTATCTATCATGCTATCTTAGACACAGAGGAAGATCATCCACTTATGATCAGTTGGCCATCTAATTTAAACAGGTTGATGGCCTGTGAACTCTTCGAATTCTGATAACGTGAACCATAGGTCTTTTCCAAAGCCTCAGTGAAAATAATTATTACATAGTAAGGCACGCACCTGTTGATCTTCAGCAAGAGGATAGATATCACCAAAAATTGTAACCCTTGCATTTGATAATCCACTCCATCCTGGTATCTATGATTTAAAACCAATTGTCAATAACTTCATAAAAGGAGAACCGACTTGTATGCAAGGATATAGACATCTAACCGAGCAAAAAAAAGGAACCACTAACCTGAACAACAAGTGTACATCTTGGATCAGCTAACAGATTCCTGGTGTGGATTGCTAATGGTGAAAATGAAAAGATTGGATCTGCACCAACAAAAATACAATTGTAAAACTAAATCATGATAGATGGAATAAAATCTACTAGAGCGAATAGATTGAAGATGTGACGTACGGCCCATTGGATCTGGTGCAAAATCTACAAGCGAACCAAATGGGTATCCCTCTCTGCGGTGGTGCATACGGGACATCACGGTGCATAGATGAGCAAATCTGGCCTTGAATTAGAAAGATAAAAAGCACCATCAGTACCCTTTCCAGAAAAATAAACTCAAAAAGAGGAAATAATTAAATAAATGAGATACGGTAAGTTAGAGTGATGGTTAAACAATATCCACTCTCAAATTGTCTTAATATGGTGTTTTTATGAAAAGTGTAAAAATGATCTTCAAAAATAAAAATATACCTGCTCCATCAGATTGCGGACTGCCAACGCTGGCCGAGGTAGGCCATGAGCAGAGGTTGCACTCTGAACCCCGCCAGAAATTGGTGTTCTAAAAAGTCCCGCTCTAGAACCACCACTGGATCCACCAGCACTTGAAACCGTAAGAGGTGTCACCAACTTTGACGCTTCAGGACCCTCTTTGCTGCTTCCATGGTTACTAGAAGTATCCTTCAGAATACGACAGAAGCCATCACAACAATGTTGAAGTAGCCATTTGGTAAATCCATTCATAGACTACACTTCAATGAAAGTACTTTTAAAATTCTCAGACAGCATATACTACACATGGTCTATTTTTTACCTACGAAACTAGTCCTGAAACCCCACTTTCGTCTTAGGATGAAGAGAACCACTGAGACACTGACCCTCCAAGGCGCTATATACTCCCACCGGTATACAAAGTAATCAAAGGCAAGAGGCAACTACAATGTCGTTGTGATAGATGAACTATACGGTAATCAGATTTTTATAAAAATAAAGAAAATTGCTCAAATTGCAGGTTAATGTCCGATAACTCCAAAAAAAACACTAAGCTGAAAACACAGAACAATTGCAATGTGGGTTATGCTACACCAACAGCTTCAAACCAACCCACAAAAATTGAAAACACAAAATCTAAAAGGTGGATAAATAAAGAAGCTACAGTTTGTGCAGTGGCTGATCCAGCTGAGGCCGTTGAGGTTTATGCGCTGCTCTAATACCCTGGCTCTCCGGTGTGTTTATTTCGTATCAAACTACTAGTTAATCATCCTATAAGCTTCAATACAACCATCCCAACAAAGTAGGTTTTGATTATTATTTCCAAAAAAAAGTTAACCTATTTCACATAATCAAACAAAAGGCACAAACTTTGGATGAACAAAAAGAAAAAGAAAAAAAAAAACATTTTGACATTACCTCAAACCAAGAAGAATGAGCTTCTGGAATCAAAAGAAGTTCATCATTCTTATCATCATCATCACCAGAAACTTCATGATTAAAAGCATTATTAACTGAAAAAAGTAGTCCACTTTTACTACTAACACCCCTGTGACTGTGAGAAGAACTCAAGAAATCCAATCTACCCCCACTAAATTGCTGTTTACTTTCAGAAATTTCATTAATTTTGAGAAACCCATTTCTTTGTTTAGTCAAGGGTTTGCTTAGACAAGATTGGTTATAAGTTTCAGTACCAATTAATTTCGAAGAGAAAACTGAACTTGAAAGTGCATCCATGGTGGTCTAAATAGAAAACCCTAGTTTGTCTGAGAAAGTGGGCAGAGGCTTTTTAAAGAGAGCGGAGGGGAAAGAAAGAGAGATGTTCTGTTCAAGGGTTTTGATGGGGTTTGAGAGTGGAGGAAACTTTCATTTACCATGAAAAAATCTTCTATATTAATAAGTAAAGATTCCAACAATGATTTTAAACACATTAATTACTGCTAAAATTTCCAGATTTTTAAGCCATGTGCGCGCGTGTGGTCGTACGATCTTTTGAAGAACGAGTGAAAATGTGACGGAGACGAGAGGTTTGCATACTTCTAAATCCCATTGGAAAATATTTGGCCCCGATATAGTTCATGTCTTGAGGTATACCAAAAATCAGGGGTGTACAATGGGTCAGGCCAGGCTGCTCGGCCCATTTATTCTTTCAGACCGGGCAGTTTAGACATGATCCTAAGGTGCCCGTAAAGTTTATCGGACACAAGTAGGTCGAGTAATGCTAATAATTTTGTGCCCATTACCCACCTACGGCCCATCAAAACATTCGGGCAGGCCAGGCCAGACCAGTCGGGCCATGGATTTTAGATTTTTTTACTGATCATTAATATTAATATATGATAAATCTAAATATTTATTTTCACATTCAACTACCAATTAGTTAACGATATTATTTGTATCTTATAAGTAATAAAAAATAAAAAATACATGTAAAAACATGATATTGTGATTGCAAAAACTATAAACGAACTTAAACAGGTTATCGGGCAGGCGGGCAGGCGGGCAGGCCGGGCACCAACATTTGCATAAAAGCCTTCGTCCGCCCACCTAAAATAATCGGGCAAGCCCATGATAGACTATCGGGCACCCATAGGATCCTTCAGACCCAGGCGGCACATGGCAGGCCACAGGCCTCCGGGCATTCTGTACACCCCTACTTAAAACTTTTGAGGCATACCTAATAAAGATAAATTAGGGACATTAGGTTGTGGAACCCCACCACTCATTATCAACCGTTTTTTATAATGATAATTATGCTCTTACTTTATTAGTGTTAATGTTAATACTTAGATGTTAACAATAAATTAGTAGACAAATTTGATTTGTGTGAGTGAGTTGGGGTTTTTGAGAGGAAGAAGAAGAAATGAACAAAAAAACTCAGGGTTTGTGAGATTTATGTGATTTTTGAGACTTTGGTGATTAGAGTGGCAAACGGGTGATTCAAATGATGAAGGAGAATCTTCATCTTGTAAACCCAATATAATACACATCAACTACAACAATGATCCTGATTTGGCTCACTTTTTGGATTATGAGAATGATTTTGCTCAGCCTCAAGATGATGATTTTTGAGCCAAATCCAGAAGATGGATACATTGATGAGGAACCTTATGCTAACAATACATAGGTATACTCATATATGATGTTGAATTACTCTTTTGTAGGTTGATTTCATCAAGAGATTGAATTCTTTTCAATTTTCATTCTTGGGTTCGGCTATAAATTATCAGCCGAACTTAACGCGTGAAGAACAGTTCGGTTGGTAATTATAAAGTCGAACCTTAGTTTGAATTTAAATGATTAAGTTCATCTAATTTGTAGTTTTGTTATTAGTAGTCGAACTTATAACCAATTGGTACCCAAACTCAATTAGAAGTTGAACACAAATCGATGGTTCGGCTAAAAATTTGTACTATAAATTTATTGGCCGAACCTGACATAGATTGGTTCAAAATTGGCTCCAATGTGATGTTTGGCTACTAATTGGGTTTTTCATTATCAGCTGAACCTTGTTGTGTAAATTGATTAAACACACAAGTCATAAGTTTGGCTGCTAATTTTTCTTATCGAATTAGCCGAACCTCATTAAAACAGTTTGGTTCGATTTATATTTTATATATCTTAGCAGCCGAACCTAGCTTTAATGGATGAAGTGAAGTTTTTTTTTTTGGATTCATCTAACCTTGTCGTATTTTTGTAGATTGTAGTTGATGAAACTGTACATATACACGATCAACCTTCGGCTGTTAACGTCATCTATAAAGATAATAGAGATCACTTCTGTAATGACTTGGTAGGTAATGCATTGTGTGATGTTTTACTTTCTATGTTAACTATATTCCAAAATCTTTACTAAGTATATATTTTGACGTTGTATTAATGTAGACATGGCAAACAAAAGCCGAAACAATAACTTGGGTTAAAGAACATGGATTGGAAAAAAATTGCTAGTTTGCGGGCGACAAAGCCGAGATGACTGGTTTGAAATGGTATGTAAAAGAAGTCGGAAAGACGTAGACAAGTATAAAAAGGGTTATGTGTATATTGGGAAGACCGGGAGAAAGAATAAGACGAAGAAGAATAAAAGAGAGTGCCCCTTCAAGATCGTTTTCAATTACAACAAAAATGAGTCATCATAACCATCCATGTGCACTTGATCTTCATGTACATGCAACAATATCAAGGCTCAAACCAAATGAATACGTGGAAATAAATAAGATGATGAAAGCACATGTGCTACCGATTAAAATCCTTAGAAGATTGAAGGCGGATGACAAGAATAACAAATCTACTATACAAACTATCTACAACGCAAGAAGTACTTTGAGAAGCAAAGATTTGCAAGGTAGGGAGGTGATGCAACAAGTGATTTGGTTGGCGGTAAAGCACAACTACATGGTACAAAAGAAGTTGGATAACTTCGGACAAGTCAAGCACCTTTTTCTTTCTCATTCGGATTGCGTTCAATTGGCTATATGTTTTCCACAAGTTTTTATCATGGATTGCACGTACAAGACCAAAAAATATAAGATGTCGTTGTTAAACATAGTTTGGCATACGTCAATCAAGGCACCATTCGTTGTGGCCTTTGTTTTGTGAAAGACAAGACGAAAGAAAGCTACATTTGGGCATTAGAACAATGCAAGCTAATCTTATGGGAAGATGGTCTTCCTAAGGTGATATGATAGACACATTTTTGTGTCTAATTTGTCTCAATTCTATATATTGATAGTGCTCATTTTTGTACTAATTGTGTTATTTTGGGTGTTTTGTAGGTATTTTGGGAAATAAACGTTTTTGGAAAAATTGGCTCGAAAAAATGTTAACGACACCCTGGGAAATTACTAAAGGAACCCCTCATTTGGATAAGGGCACCCCCAGTTGATAAAGGCACCCAATAGACGGATAAGGGCACTTCATCTCCATCATTTTAAAAGATTTTTTTTTTGCGGAAAACTATATATTTCATCTGTATGATTTGGTTAAGAATTTTGGAAAGATTAAAAGAGTTAAAGGCGAAAAATACTCTTTCTTAATTGAGAGAGGAGTTGTACACGATTGGAAGACACAATAAAACCAAATCAGCAACAGATCAAAAGATATCTCGGTGAAATAGTTGGAAGCTAAAAGAAAGGAAAAAGTATCCTCGGGTATTGATAAGTGCATAATCTATATATCTTAAGTATCACTTCGTTATACTTATTTGCTATATTTTGTGTGAATTACTGTGTATTATTATTATTTTTGTAGTTTATGTGTTTTATTAGGTTACATCTCTGAAACAAGTGAAATGGAGCTTTACAAGAGAAGAATTGCCAAAGACCCAACGGAACTCAGTTTATTCCAGGATTTCTACCCTTCACCTCGTAGAAAATTGCATTATGAAGCCAATGGCGAAAGAACAAGGTCATTCTGACTTCATATGAGAAAGTTATGGGCGAAAAGAGACGTTATACTTGTCGGTTTCACGAACCGACAGTTAAACAATCTTATTGAATATTGATAAAGGGCACTTGTGTCTCTGCTAAGGGACATCTGAGATTCATATGATAAAAGCACCAGCCATTCTACTCGGAGCCACCCCCTTCTTCTTCTTCTTTATCTGAAACGGAGAAAACAGAGCAACTTCGGCTGCTCTTCATAACACTGATAGCTAATGACTTCATGGAAGAGAAGTTAAAAAAAGAACTGATATGGGTTAGTTTGAATCGAAGATACATGGATGAGTTGAGTTTGGGTCTGAGATGAAGAGGTCGCTGGCTAGTGAAGCTCGAGCCTGGCAGAGAGAAGGTTGGGTTGCTGGAATTATTTGATAGCTGGTGAGGGAGATTTAATGGCAATTGGAGAGTCAGTGATCATGACAGAGTTAGTGGAGAAGGCTTCAGTGATTGAGGATGGGTCTGTTATTAGTGAGCCTTTGATGAAGGGTTTGGATGGAACTTCATGGCACTGTTGTTGTTGGGTTGGAGTTGTTCTTGATGAATCCTGCTGAATCCATGGAATGAAGTTAGCAAGCAGGAAAAGAAAGATGGTGATCGGTGATGAATGGCTCTGTGCTGTTTCTGTGATAGCCATGGATGGTTTCTGTGATGGGCTTGAGTCATGAGTACCAGTTAGAGGCTGTTGGCAACAGTTATGAAATGATAGTTGATACTTGTCTCTGTGAATGTCTGAGCAATGGTAGCCAAGTCTGTCGAGTTTGGTAAAGTCCAGGTGATGGCTGCAGTCATGGAATCGGTGGTGTTTCTGTTGGCTATGGAGCAGGTGGTGTACAGGCTAGGCAGAAGAACAATGGCGTCAGATTTGAAAGAAGCTAGAAAAAGGACGAGAAGAGTCGTGCTGCTCAAGGAAAAAGAAGAAGTCACGAAAAGAATTCAGACGTGTCATATACGGAAATAGTATTCGGGTCGGTGAGAAATTCCTCTATAAAAGGAATAGATTCAAACACGGATTTGGGGTTGTTGGCTATATATAGCATGGTATTACACTTCACATTTTTTTTGCCAGACATAGACGGACAGTACAGAGACATATACAGGCGAGTAAGAAAGAGCCGTACCCCCGTACCCCTTCGACGATTCAAGCTTCCGACATACAGACGATTATCGGTTAGTTGAGTCTTTTTATTAATTAATTTTTATGGCTTTTGAGAAAGCCATGTCAGGCTAATTCCCTTGTTAGGGCGAAAGGATAAACTTGTAGAGATGGTTTTCTTTGTTTCAAACTTAGGGTTTTCAATTATAAAAACTCAATGTTAATGTTTTGTCTTTCTCTCAACGTTTTGTCCTTCTCAATAATTTTTCATGTTCTATGTATAGTGCATCCTTTGATTAGTAGAGGAACTCGTTGAAACCCTACTTTAAACCGTTTTACGAATATTCTTTGACTCTTTATGCCACGTATAATTAGTACTTCGAAATTCTACCTTAGTTTAAGAACAAACAATTCTTTTTGAAAATTCTTTTTTAGATTCTTAAACGAAAAAGCTTCCGTGTATTAGTAACTAGATTTGCTATTATACATGAGTAAAATCGAGACCTTTTGTAACGAACGCAATTAAACCCTAATCTATAACGAATTCCCGAAACCTTAACATTTTCCTCTTACTGTTTTCAAACTTTATTAAATAGTTTCCATTCACTCATAAATTTAATTCTTTATAAAAACACATAAAAAGATATTTTAATTAATTTTAATATAAACTCCTCGTGGGAACGAACTGTATTTACTCTTGTCTACATCTTTCGACACTGTGCGCTTGCGGTAAAACAAAGTCGGTTTTCCGATGCATCAGGTATTGATTTACAAAAAAGAAGATAGGCAACAACATCTAGCAAATAAGTTTTGAGAAGGAAACAACGTGAAGGAATATCTTTCTTGGGCAATAACACAACAAGAACGAAAAGAAAAATCACCGAGAAAAAGATTTTTCTTCCCGAGAATTATTTGAAGATCTGTGGAGAGTTATTATGGGATTTGGGGTTGGATTTAATGCTTGAGTATAAATAAAAGTCGATTGGGGAGAGAACAAGCTGGCTAGAGTCGATAGAAAAAATTCAAAGAAAAAAAAAATTCTCGTGAAGAAGAAGAAGATGAGGAAGAACATACCACACCTAGAGGCAGTCGCTAATATGGTCATCTTTTCCCTCTCATTTACTGCGTTCAGAGGCAGTTTTTATTCACTATGTCAATTCCTTTCTTTAGCAACACAGAAAACACTCTTTAGAACACTTATATCCGTAGCTGTTTTCTGTGGTATTTTTATCTTGTAAACACTCTTTGAGCTATGAATAAATCTTGTGAGAGAGTTTCCAACACGAGGAGCTACATTGTTGAGGCGACAGAGGAAGCTATTTTTCCAATGAAAAAGTGGTATATCTTTTTTTAAAATTTCTGCAATTCTTTTTTATAACTATTTGCATGGAATTGAAATCGATTAAATGATTTTTGTTAATTAATTTTTTGCTTAACAACATGAATTTGAAAATAATGAATTTCTTTGTTTAAAGTTAAAATTTTAATATTCTTATTTGTACTTATTGCATAGATAATTCAAAGAGCTTTTTGTATATATATATTTTACAAAAATCCAATTTGTATTTTAAAAGATATAATGATTTGAAGCTTTTTAATTTATTTTTAAAAAATGGTATTTTTGTAAATATGTAGAGATATGTTTAATATATAATTTTACCCTTGAATACATATATAGTGGTATTATTGATGTTGGAGGTTATTTTTGTAATATCAGGGTTAGACCAACCAAAAATAAGTATTTCCTTTATGTTAGTAAGATTAGTTGTGTTTTCTCTTGATGATGCATGCTTAGTCTAGGAATTTTGATGGTTCATACTTGCGATTTACGATTTATATTTTAAAAATCTAATATTGGCAATATTTTAGAATCAAACTGAATTATTGAATTGCATAATTATAATAATTGAATTAAATCACTTTGGAAATTGAAAAATGGTGGAATCCTAGCCTCAGTATTATCTTAATCTTGATATCAAATTTGTTTGAGTTTTGTTATTTTTAGTCTTAGAAATTTAGTTTAGAAACAATTCTTAATAAGTCAGAGTAACGAATCCTTTTACCACTTCTACAACCACATCATGATAGTAACCGACCAAGAACAAGCATTGATGTATGATATTTGTAAGGTATTTCTTGATGCGCATAATTTTCTTTGTAGGTTTCATATATGGAACAACTTAGAAAAAAATGTCAACCGATAATTCAACCATTTAAGTTGAAAGACCTAGAGAATATTGTGACACTAGCGGATGAAGAACGAGAAAAGAAAAAGGAGGAATTCATGAAGGAGTATAATGAGAATGAAAGGTTCTGGGCTTTTTTCTCGCACAAATAGGATGCTTTGACATGGTCAATCACAGAAGATATGTATCGGGAAAGATTTGAGGAACTTATTGCGCATTGGGGCACCGAATACCCAAGTGTCATTACCTATTTGCGTAAAGAATTCTTGGATACTCGCAAAGAAAGGTTTGTGTATGCTTATACAAACTAACATAGACACTTTTGACAACCAAGCTACAAGTATGGTAGAGTCGGTTCACTTCCGATTGAAGAAGAACCTTTTTGCGCGAGTTGACACGTTTGTGACGGTATTTAACTCAATCAAAGAGTATTTCAAAACTGATATCGTAAGAATTAAAAAGGCATTCGAAATTTTTTTATTGCTCAAACACAAAATCTATAAGGATGATCCCTGACTCTGGGATTAACTTATAAGGTCTTCTATTCGTGCATTAACAAATTGATGGTTGAAGTAAAGTTAATTCAAGATTGGGACGCTAATCAACCACATGGAGTGTGTGTTTGTAAAATGAATAACTCTATGAGACTTCCTTGTCGGCACTAAATAGCTCGGTATGTGGATGGTATTATACCTTTTGAGGATATTGATCATTTTTGGAAACAATTGAGTTTTGTACCTTTCCCCACTGAAGATCCCGACGAAGAGATTTGGGATACAAGCTATGGGAAAAAATTAGTTGAGATCTACCGCGGTGCATACCGAGATCAAAAACAAATCATTTACCACAACTTGAGAACAGTCATCTATCCTTTCATCGAGGAGGATTTATTGGAACCGGAAAATGGGAAGCCGAAAGGTAGGAAAAGTACCAAATTGACAAGAAAGCAATAGAGAAAAGACGCCAAGATGAAGGCTACCCAAAGGGATCCATCGGGAGTTGAGTATCATGATAAAGGTACAAAGAGGAAAAGAAGGAAATAAAGAAGTTGATAAAGAAGGGAATTTTTAATGTTTATAGGAAACGTGGCCGACCGAGTGCAGATAAAGGTGAAACAAGTAACCAAAATGATAGTCAAAGAGACATTAAACTCAAGGGTAAGGTGTATCGTTCGCAAGAAATAGGAAAACAAAACAAGATAAAGGAAAAAAGGACCTTACATGAGATGGGTTCTATGAAAGGACCTAAAAAGGATAAGTTCGGTAAGTATTTGCGGCCTATAAATTTGATATAATAACTACTTGGAGGATCTACCCGAAATGATTCGTGAGCACATTATAACCATGGAGGACGTTGAACGGGGGTGGGAATGGTGGTTATCATGCCACGACGGAATAACTAGGACCTTTTGAAGAAGCAAAGAATTCGGAGTTTAATGGGAATGAAGTCATGTATATAAGGCATCGATTGTTACAAACATTACGCCAAAACAAAGACTTCTACAAGACAATGATGAGATCGGGTCCTAGAGGAGACAACGGGGTGCTAGAGGAGTATATTAGATTTGAACGACGTTTACATGGGGATTCCGTCATCACAAGAGAACATTGGATGCAAATGCCAATTTGTGGGTTTTAAATAGCGAAGACTTACAATTGCATGGTTCATTGTTTTGGGTAAGTTGGTTCGAGTTTTTCTTACGCGCTGCCAGCAAAACCTTGTTAAAAGGATATAAAAAATAGAAGACTTGTTATGTCATTTTATCGGCCTCAAACTTAGTCTCGGTTGTCCTTTACCTCCGTTGTGTACTTCAGTCTTTTGGTCTAGATTCAAACAAAATTACTCGATGGATTGTTATGTAAAGTACGTGAAGGAAAATGAAACTTTGGAATGCTTTTCATATCTCGCTCCCAAGCCAACAAGTAATTTTTCGACGGATGATGAGGATGAAGATGATGTGGAAGAGGTAAATGAAGATGTGGTAAATTTATCCTAAAACATACTATGAAAGCTTATTTGGGAACGTTGTAAAGGATTGTTTTTTTTATTTGGTTGGTGAGGATGAGATTAGATTATGAATGACATTAAATGTACACTCAAACACCCACTATGAATGGAATATTAAGTCTTTTTGTTATTTGTTTGTTGGTAAGTTCACAATTTAAAAAAAAAACTTTTTTGAGGTCTACAAAGTCAAGTCCGGCTGCAAAAGCATGCACCATTACTAGCCGAACCAGAAAAATTTGTTAATTTGTTCAAGGAAATGTCAGGTTTGGCTACTAATTTCTTTATGCTACTAGCCGAACCTGACATACCCTGAAACAACTTAGCGAAGTTGTCAGGTCCGACTACCAATTATTTTATGTTACTAGCCGAACCTGACATACCCTGAAACAACTAAGCGAAGTTTTCAGGTTTGCATACTATTTGGTTAATGTTTTTAGCCGAACCATACAAAAGAAACCAAAGCTTGTGATGTTTTTGGTAGTACCATTGGCTTTCATTCATTAAATGACCCATTACAAAATAAAATGAACATTAAAAGTTGTTGCACAATGGAAAAAATCCCACATACGGGTTATTAGAATCTCAAACATAATTCGAGGAACTCTTTAAAGATGCGGTATGGAGCGTCGTATTCGAAATTGTATCATTTCCATCTTCGCCAATCCGCTCGGGATCACTTTTCAATTTCAGCATTTGTTTCTCTATTAAGTCGATATCGGCTTATAATCTGAACTAAAGCAATAAAATCTTCAACTTGTCTTCTTATTTCGCACAATCGATAAAATAACGCGGCACAATCTCGGTTGTAAGGGTTTCTGGTGTCACAGATGAAGGTTTCATGAATTAATAACTCTAACTCATTATACCACTCATGCGACGTTGTGTATAGTAATATATCTACCTCTATAGTAAAGTTAGTAGCCATTTTCCAAGAAATATGAATGAAAATGTGTATGTGGAATGGTTATATATAGAATAAAGGAGTAACGGCTATAATTTTGTTTTTTTTTTGAAAAAAAAGATGTTCATTGAAAAATATGAAGTAGAATGTCAGGTTCGGCTACTAATTTTATTTATCGAACCAGCAGAACCTCTATAACATATTTTTTGAGGCTTACAAAGTCTAGTTCAGCTATTATTTGATTCATATTTTGTAGCTGAACCTGACAAACATTGAAATAAAATAATAGAGTTGTATGGTTCGTCTATTAATTTTATTTATCGAACTAGCCAAACCTCTATTACATATTTTTGAGGCCTACAGAGTCAAGTTCCGTTACTATTTGATTCATATTTTTTACCGAATCTGACGTACAGTAAGATAAAATAATGAGTTATAATGTTCGGCTACTATTTGGTTTAAAATTTTGTAGCCGAACTTGACTCTGCCATTCATAAAAAAAAATCTTACAAAATAAGTGGAGTTATATTAAATACCATCATAATCTAACACCCAAACCACCATAAAAGCGATAACATTAGTCTGTCATCTAGAAAATACAAAACAAAGTCTACTAAAGACCTATAATAAACTTACATCCACTTAATCAAAGTATGTTAACGACCATATTCATTCACGACCACTTCCACGACCACCTTTACGACCACTTCCATGACATCTTTTACGACCTCCACTTGGACCTCTGGGTTATTGTCGGGTTCTCTTTGTCACCCTTTGCTTGAAGCTCACGCCTTCAGCTGTTTTAATTATAGAATCCAATTCGTCGTAAAAACTTCACTGCTCCACTACTGATATAGGTTTTTTGCAACTAACTTCGGTTTTCATTTTCTTCAACAAACTCTTAGCCGCCGACACCTAATTACATTTAAAACCAAAAATTAAGAAAAAAATACACTTTCATATTATATAACACTTTTAAAAGAATAAATAAAGATATGACTTGCCATGATCGCCATTGCCTCAAATACACTTTGGATTATGTTATCATACTTCTTCTTCGCCCCAGGTTCCTTTGTTTTTCCCCTTGCAATTTGAGTTACAATACGATCTTGACTTTCTTTGTTAATAAAAAAGGGATGAGAAATTTGATTAAACCAATCAGTGTATCCTTCTACAACTTTACAAGGATTTTCACGCACACTTTCTAACCCTACCCAACTCAACTTGTTGGCTTCCAACTCATTCCAATAATGAACGTAGGCTCGGGTCATATTTGGGCTTCCATGAACTAGTGGTGCTCTTTTTTCCTTTACTACCCTTTGGAAACAACTTGAACTTCTCGTTATCTTCCAATGGTATTGATTGGATATATCCAAATTAACGAAGTACTCGACGAGGATCAAAAATTACAAACCCGTCTGGATAAAACAACGGGTCGTAGTACATCCCCAAAGGCATATATTCTTCTTGAACAACTTCATCTACTTCTTCTTCTTCCGTGATATATGGTTCAAATTTAACTTCTTGCACATCCAAAACGTCTAAATTTTCACTTAAACTGATCAACAAATGAGCCTTATACCTCTTCTTATGCTCCACCAACTCATATTTGGCTGAAATAGGATTTGTATCCACCCAGTTGGCAATAGGTTTGCTATGACCCAACTTCGGGAAGTGATCATATACCCACACCTATATAAACAACATAGGAAATCACAAACTAGAATGAAGAGTACAGACAAAAGTTCGGCCACTAATAGTAAAATAATTATTGGATGAACCTGATAATTGGAAACAAATACTGAATTCACGTCAGGTTAGGCTATTAATTGAATTATGAAATAGTGGCCGAACCTGACATTTTGCAGGCAAAAAAAGAAGTTTAGTAGTTCGGTTGATACCCTAGATTCAATTACTAGCCGAACACTCCTCTGTTGGTGCAATAATAGTTTGAAAACCTATACAGAGCTAGGTTCAAATGAAATAAATCAATAACAAAGCGTTAGGTTTGTCGAGAATCACCTGCAAGAGACTGAAATTTCCTTAAATTTTCTAGGGTCTTGCCTAGAGGATTGCGCAAGCTGATTGAGAAGAAATGCAATACACGGGATCCCCATGAGTAGTCACGAAAGGTTGAAAGGTCTTTTAAAAATTGTAAATACTGAGCAGTCACCTTGTTGCCACTATGGTCTGGGAAAATGATTCGTCCAAGAGTATACAACAAATAAGCAGCAACAGTCTGGTTTATTTTTTTCTCGTCCATCACCAATCTCCCATCAGTTACTTTCTCCTTAGTTTATCGAACATAGCTTTCAAACGTGTCATCTTGAACGATTTCAACATCTTTGGTTTGATATTCCCTGATCCATCACTATGCACGCTTTCCACCTCTTTAATGGCATAACAAAACTCCAATTCGGCACCTTCTAACATTTTTTTTCTAAAAACATTCTGAAATCCAAACCAAGAATTTCTTTGGACAACTTATAAACCTCATCCCAACTCAAATCATAATATTCAACATCTACACTTTTCCCACGTGCCTTAAGACCTAAAATCTTTTGAGCGTCATCAGGTGCGATTGTCATCTCGCCGAATGGGAGATGAAAAGTGTACCTCTCGGGAAAGAATCTCTCACAAAAGGCAGAGGCAGTCGCTAAATCACATTCCTTTTGTTCGTATGTATTTGCTTCTCATAAACCGGATTGTTGGACTATCAAATGAACCTCAGGAACCTCTCCCGACAAATCCCAAGATACATCTTTTTAGTGCTCAATTGTCGGGTCACATCCCTATGATCTAGAGTGTCAAAATTCCTCTTTTCTCATGAATCTTTGTAACCAATCAACATTTTTCCTCGATCTAGCGGAAGACCATAAACTAGGTTATCAGGTTGGGGAGGTATTATGTAATCCTCAACCGTAAGATGAAGCTTTGTCTTCCATGGTTCAACAAGTTTCCTCTCTTTTACTAGTTTTTGTGGTTGTGCTTATACTTCTTCTTCATCATCTTCATCTTCATCCTCCGATGATTATTTGTCATCTCCTTGAACGATTCCTTTTCCATAGCGTCGTGATCATATTTATCCATCATCATTTTCATATTCATCTCCATTTACATTTCCTCGTATTAGTTTCCCCCTTTCAAACACAACGATAGCGGAATTATTTCCCTCGTTACCTTCACTTTTTTGTACTTCTATTTCTCTGCGTATTTTTGTCTCTGTATTCACTGTATCGGAGGTCGTACTGCCCCTATTACTCTCCCGTAAATTCTTGTGTCCTGCTCGAGGTTGGGGAATTTTAGCATTAGAATGAGTTACTTCCATAGACATCTTCTTCTTACTCCTTGAAGTTTTCAGTTTACCTCCATCTTTGGTTTGGTTCATAACACAAAGTAGAAAATGTAATTAGTATAAGGTTTGGTTCAAAAAATATATGGTTCGACTAATAAAAAAAGAGTTTGTCTAAACAATGAATGAAAAATTACAAAACCGAAACAACCGAACTCCATTTTTGAGTCTACAGAGCAATGTTCGGCTACTAAGTGGACATCTCAATTATTAGCCGACCTATATTTTTCTCCAAACCTTGAAAATTAAAGCAACAAAGTATTGTTCGGATGCTAATTGGACCTCTCAATTACTGGCAGAACTCCAATGTTCTCCAAACTAATAATACTTTAGCAACAAAGCGATGTTCGGCTACTGATTTGACATCTCAATTAGTGGCCGAACTTCAATTTCCCCAAAAAGTTAAATATTTAAGCCATAAAGTATTGTTCGGCCACTAATTGGAAATCTCAATTAGTGGCCGAATTTCAATGTTCTCCAAACATTATATTTTTAAGCCACGAAGTATTGTTTTTCCACTAATTGGACTTCTCAATTAGTGGCCGAACTAACAAGTAACAAATTTATAAAACAAAGTCAAAAGTTCGGCTGAAACTCTTGCTAAATTGAAATAGACGAACTCAAGATTTTATGAACTAAACCCTGGGTTCGGCTTAAAATTATGATTTAAATAGAAGCCGAACCGTTCTTCTGAAACTAAGAAGACTATGAACTAGGGTAGGTTCGATAACTAATTCCTAGGGTTTTCGCGACATTTGTAGCCGAACCTACATTTGAAAACCCTAAAATCATCTATTTAATCCTAATCAATCGATCAAACAAAACGAAATCAATGAAAAACAAGATGGGTTTGTAGCAAATACCTTTTAATGTACATTTTTGAGCAATCATGGTTTTGATTTCGCTCTCCAATGTTATTCAATTGGATACTTGCTTGATTGAACTGGGTTCCAATTTTTGGATCCGGAAGTAAATCTCTAGCGCAACGGTTTGTTCTACTTGGTGATTGCATCTCGTAGTTGTGATTTTAATCGACGATCAAAGTTTTATGATTGAACGATTAATCGACGATGGAAAAAAAATTGAACGAAGAAGAAGGGTTGACTGATTTTGAGTTTGATTAGTTTTGGTTTTTGTTTTTGATTTTAATTGAATGGTTTTTTTTTGTAATTTTAATTATATAAGGGTAACATGGTATTTCACTCTCACGGTAGGGACACTTATCACAGCTAGGACATCATTTATAAACATAAACAATGTAGGCTAATCATTTTGTATGCCTCAGAAGTTTTATGTATGCCTCAAAACAGGATTCACAACCTTTTATAGAGAGGTAGTCAAATGGGAAATTTGAAGGATTTTAAAGAGTTCTAAAATCTATTATTAGTCAATAGAGATTCTAATAAAGTCTCATAATCTCCCTTGTTAGTGGATAAAAATATTGGATTCTCTAATACTCCATGTTATTGGATTGGGATTTCTTAAAAATCACTCAAACACCCTTGTTATTGTAGATTTTAGAGACTTTTGTAAGAAAACACGCGTGACAAAAATCTCTCATAAATAGGTAAGATTTTTGGATACTTTGAAATTTGGGTTACTTTCTCATAAGCATGAAATTCACACACAAATCTTCTTTTTATTTATGTTACGATGGTCTAGTATCCAGACTCTATCTGTTTTGCATTCGTTGTACACTCATTCTCTTTCATTTGTGTTGCGTGACAATACTTTGTCATGGCCAAGAGAAGAAAATATTGATAGAAAAAAAAGAAGAAGAATAAGAAAAGAAAACACAGATTGTGTGATACATATATATATATTTATTTATAATAGACACGTATTTTACAATATATACATAGTACTTTTGTTAACACTGTAACTTGCATGATAAAAAGTTGGTATATATTTTAATTTTTTTAACAAAATTATAGTTTTTTTGTCTCTACAAATCACAAAAACTCTATAAAAACCACTAAATTTATATCTATAAATTAAAAAGACTCTCCGTAATACTCATAAAATCACTAAAAATATCTATAAGTTGGTTATGGGCTTGATCCCAACTTACTCTTATGGTGCTGAGATTGTATAATGTGGGTGCATGAATCCTAGTATTCTTATGCCTTGCATTTGGAATACGAGGTGAGTGCCTTGAGTCACAGGTAGAGTGTCATCAACATTTAGTCATCCCTTATAATAAGGGAATAGTCTAATTAGTGTTTCTTTCTTATGCCTTGCATTTGGAATACGAGGTGAGTGCCTTGAGTCCCAGGTAGAGTGTCATCAACATTTAGTCATCCCTTATAATAAGGGAATAGTCTAATTAGTGTTTCCTTGGAGTTGACAGAGAATAGAGTTGACCGTTTGATACCTAGATGTATGTGTAAAAAGATGTATATCTTTCACAAGATATGGTAACAAGGTTAATTTTGTAATTTCCAGAATAATCAGGTTTTTAACACTTATACCCTTTATTCTCTATGTCTCTCTATCTCTCTTTCTATTGTTCCTTCCTCCTCTTCATTTCCTTAAGAAACCCGAAATTTTAAGGAGGATTTTACGTTTTTGCGCAAATTTAGTAAACCGAATTATGAAATTGTGTTTGGATTAAAATCTTAAGTTAAGAAATCTTCTTTTGATCTTATGAAATTTGGAGCTCGGATTCTCAATGGTTTGTCGCTTTTCGTTTCAAGGTAGGGGATTTCTTTCCCGTGGTTTTAGTTTCCCCCCCTATGAAATATTGTTTCAATTCTTATAACTTGGTCCTGTTGATGATTAAATTCAATTGGGTTTTCTTTGATTTGAAGTTCAATATATATTGAGTAAGGGTTTCCTGCATTCCTTGATTTTTAGTTCAAAGTAACTTGCCTAGATTTTTATTCTTACTCCCTAATTAGTTCAACCTGTATATGTAGTTTGATATTTTTTTAATTTTTAACTGTTGAGTATTTGGTATCCACCCTGTTTCTCTTGAGTCATCATTTTTCCTTGGAACAATTTTGTGAACGACTAATGTTCTAGTTTGAAAACTAAAAATAAAATTCCAGAAAAAGGTATTTCTGTCCTATTTTGACAACACATCTTGACACAGATTTAAACCTTATTGTTTTTGCTTTTCATTTTTATGTTAAATATGGCTTTCTCTAGTTTAAAACAAGATCAAGATTGCTGAATTCCGTTGTGTAATGATTTTTGTACGAATTTTTGATTTTTAGATTGTCAAAATGGCAATTTTCCAAAAACGTGATTTCTATCCTGTTTTGTTGAGACAATTTTGACACAGCTATAAATCTCATTACCTTATCATATTATTTTTATGTTAAAGAGGAATTTCTCATCTTTCTAACGAGACGAAATTTGCGAATTCCATCACCAAATAAATTTTCCTACGAATTTCCTATTGTGGACTTTCAAAACTGAAAACTTCTGAACGTATATTGCCGTCCAGTTTTACCGAGACACTTTTAACACAGCTAAAAACCTCAACACCTTTTCTTATTATTTTTATGTTAAAGAGGGCTTTCTTATCTTTCCAAAGAGACCAAGTTTGTTTGATTTCACTGCCTAATGAATTTTGTACGAATTTTCGATCGCTGACTATCGCAACTGCAAGTTTCTGAAAACTTGACTCCTTTTTTGTTTTGATGAGTACTTTCGACCTAGCTATGAACTTTACTGAATTTTCTTATAATATAGGGGATTCTCATTTTTCTAAAGAACTATAATTTGATAAATCTCATCGCCTAGCAAAGCTGGTATGAATTTTTGATTAAAGACACCAAAACTGATATTTACATGATTTCTCATCTCAGGTTATATATTTTGCCATTTCTTGTTGTTTCAAATTCTTTTCATACTTGCAATGAGTGTTGTACTCTTCCTTTTCACATACATGGTGGTAGCCTTGGTTGCTAATTATTTTCAGTAATTTAATTATTCTCATTGAAAATAAATTATGATTATTATATTTCGGTAGGTGATTTTTCGCTCTCACGATGAGTAGTTGTGTTCGTTAAAAGCTTATTTATCAATTATCTGAATGCTGCCAATGTTGCTTTTGTGTAAGCTTTTTGCTGTGGATTTACGAGGTTTTTCGTAACTTATGGTTATGGATGTTTCTTTTGTGATATATGAATTTGATGGGAAACTAGAGGACTCTACTTTAGGACTGTCAGGCATTAATTGGCTCCCACCTACGGGTGGCTACCCGGAAGACCGTTAGTTGTAATGGTAGCTAGTATCTGACTACTCTGACATTGGCACTGGCCATACAAATAATAGAGTAAAGTTTACCTGAATTAAGTGAATGGCAGCTTACGAATGTTAAAGAGCTAATGTTTTACATTTATTTGTGAACTTCATATTTCAGTTAATGTTCTTATTATTGTTCTTCCTTGTGGTATTTTATCTGTATATCTCCTGGCACTCGATTACCGTTGCATCTCCTACTGGGCCGTGGCTCATCCTCTTTTGTTTTGTTTTCCCCCACAGATATAGAAATTGTCCTGGTGTTTGCGAAAGGCTTGTGGTAGTGAAGCTAGGGACGCAAAGTTGGTATTTACTTTGTTGTCCTTGTATGTATATATATCTATGTCATGGCTTAATAGCAAGTGGGTGTGGGAGTGTTTTGGAATGCTGTTTAGTTTGCTTGAATTTCCTGTTGCTAAATACTCAAGTATCTTTGTAAATGGATGTTAGCTTACAAAACTTGTGTTTTATTAATGAAAAATATAATATAATTGAGGTATTTCAGTTCATATATGTCTTGCTTGTC
This sequence comes from Papaver californicum, assembly GCA_023531435.1. NCBI lineage: Eukaryota > Viridiplantae > Streptophyta > Magnoliopsida > Ranunculales > Papaveraceae > Papaver > Papaver californicum. The sequence continues at coordinate 3,284,922 of JAJJMC010014815.1, forward strand.
TCATATAAACTTCATCTGGGTTCTCTTTCCTACTACTGAATTAAGTTCTCTTATTCAAACAGGTTTCTCCTTATGATTACTAAACATCTTTAATAGTTTTTGCATTAAAGTTGATAAGATTTCGTTAACCAGAAAATTTAATTTGATCTTAAAATATAATTTTATTCCATCCGAGTGACGTCACGGGAGGTTTGTACTCTTTGTTGGGTTGATTCCAGACCCAATGGAAGTCCAAATTTCTAGTTCATTATCAGAGTACAGTTCCGATTTACTTGGTCTGTGAGTTTGGTTTTACCAGTTTTCCAATGCCGTGTATTTTCTTTTAAGGATAAATAAATTAAATGTTTGATTTCTATCATCCGATAATTCTCATTAGGTTTTGAGTAAGATAATGTTTATGAAATTTGTTGTTATAATTTTGTCGATTTCTATTGCTTTGGGGTTGGGGTAAATAGTTGAAAGCCATGATGTAAATATATATAGAGAGCTTGTTGAGTCCTCGAATCTTAGTTTAGTAAGGGTTGCTAATTATAGGGTATAACTCTAGTGAGCGTGCTTGTCTTTTAAGATGTCGAAATGTAAGTTCGGAAACTGCATCTTCTAGAAAGGCGAAAGGTTTTGGTGCTAGAACAGTGTACGTCGCAACAAACTTGGAGTAAGGAAAGAATGCGTGATTTAATTGAGGAGATGGAATCGTATTTGCATCTTCTAAGTTTCACGGAATATTTAGAACTAAGCTTTTCCAAGTAGAGGGTTTTCTCTCAATTTTTCATTTGATGTTTTCTCCATTTTTGTAACTCATTCCGATTGTTCCTTTTAATTTTACTCTTCGTATTATGTGAATCGATATCTGAGGAAAGGGGTTTCATTTTCACTGTTATAATTAGGTATTGGCCAGATTTCATTTAGTTACCTGAGACATTGGTAAATCCTAACTTTAGTTCATGAACTTCTTTCAAATCTTCACTGTTTGTTTGATTATTTTTGCACAACTACAAATTTGGTTTGAAACCCTATACTTTCTTGTGTATAATCCTTACATACGAACTATAGATAATTTTGAATGTCATAAATTGTTTAACTAAGGTTTAAAAGTCCATGCAGCCATCCAAGTTTTGGCTTCCATCAATAACCAAGTCTTTATATTGAATTTCTTAACTAGCATGTTAACCGTTTGCGAAATGACCAATGAAATACGTTGTTAAAAACTCTACAGGTAGCCAAAGTTTTGGACAAAAAACCTCATTTCTTCAAAACAAAATAAAATTATGGCCTTACTCTCTCGGTGGTCTTTTTATATAAACATTTTGTGATTTAAAATCTTTGTTTTTTCTGGAAGCCTGATATAGGGGTTCCAATATCCTGGAGGGGCTCCAAATAGAGGCGAGGTGATCCATTTTTTCGTTAAGGGATGTCCTAGGGGTAAAATTAAATGTCCATTTTACCTTTTATCCAATAAAAAAAAGATAAATTTGTCCTCTAATTAAAACCTTTCCCTCTTCTTCATATCTTCTCCTTCTCCATTTTAATCAAATTTCTCCATCGAATCAAAATTTCGTCGCTGATAAACTCCCAATTTCGTGATGAAGAATACTAATAAATGTGTAGAAAGTAGTAGTGATGACAATCCGGATAAAACTAAACAAGCTAATGAAGATTTTGGGTTACAGAGGGAATTTACGGTTGGGTTCGAATGAAAAACCCAACCGTAACTGGTTTGTTCTTCAACCCAACCGTAAACTCAAAGGTAGGAGATGAAGATTCAACATGTATTTACGGTTAGGTTTTACCTTAAATCCAACCGTAACTAATCTTTAAACCCCAATCGTAAAATTGGATAAATATATTTTAAGATTTTTTCATTTCTATCTTGTATAGAATTGAAAGACGAAGCTAACCCAAAAAAAATGAGGTCAATCGGACATCGTATGAAGGAATTATGATCAAAACTGTGAAATCTATTTGTATCCAGGAAGTTTTACGGTTGGGTTCGACCAATTAACGCAACCGTAAATCTGAGCATTTTGGGCTTCATTGAGCCCAGATTTACTGTTTGGTTAATTGGCCGAACCCAACCGTAAATCTTCCTGGATACAAATAGATTTCACTGTTTTGATCATAACTTCTTCATACGATGTCCGATTGACCTCATTTTTTTTGGATTAGCTTCGTCTTTCAATTCTCTACAAGATAGAAATGAAAAAATCTTAAAATATATTTATATAATTTACGATTGGGGTTTAAAGATTAGTTACGGTTGGATTTTAAAGTAAAACCCGACCGTAAATACATGTTGAAATTGTAAACTTAATTTGGATTTTACGGTTGGGTTCGAGCCTCAAACCCAACCGTAAAACTGGGAAAAAGATGGTGTTCATCATTGTTCTTCGATTTACGGTTGGGTTTTGTTGAAAACCCAACCGTAAATCTGGGCAAAAATGGTGTTCATCGGTGTTCTTCGTGTTACGGTTGGGTTCGACATGAAAACCCAACCGTAAATTTCTTTGAATAACAAAAAATCCATCTTTCAAATCGTGATTTCATCAAATTTGAGCCATAAAAAGACCAAGAGTTTAAGCTAGAGGTATACTCAATGCTACTATGGTTGATTGAATCAAAATTTAGGGTAAAAAAAAAACGACAAAATTTTCTTAAATTTCATCTAGTTTTTCTTCCCACCAAATATTCAAAAAACAAAAAAATTCAATTCATTTGATTAAGTAAAAGATTATGTTTAATTAATCATGATTAGCTTAATTTAATCTTAATTAATACTGTAATTAAGATTAACTAATCAGTGGTGGTTTAGGCATTGTGCAAATATTATGGATAAGGGGTTTTTGAGATTTACTTCAAAATGTCTCTATTTCATCTTATTAGAGGAGCCCCTCCAGGATATTGGAACCCTATATAGCCTTCTTTTTCTGGATGTCTCTTCCATTCTAAACATAGAATTCTCATTATAATGGAAATGGGAGTTGTAGCGCCCTTATGTTTTAACTTGTATTATTTGCCTTCAGTCTTGGGTTTTCAAAACAAACTTAAGAAAATGGAAGGAATAGGTACCTGTATAGTCCCTTGCTTTATTATTGTGTTTGTATTTTCATCTTACTGTTAACCTCTCGACAATTTGAACTTGTTTCATTTGGTTGGGTTCCCATATTTCAAACATGTGCTGCTTTATATACTAAAATCACTCTACTAGTTTATACCATCAATGAACATTATAATTCTCCTTGATATGTATTGTTTTGATTAATGAAGTCATGTTATTGTACCGCTGCAAATATCCGGTGATCAGGGAATTGATATCGATTTCATAGATTTACTTTTCTATTTTATTTCACGACATCAGTTAGTTTATTTCCATATGTTTATTTTGGGCATAGCATCACGGGTCCCGTTAAGGTGATTTGGGTTTAATTAATGGGATAATTGGGAAAATGCCCCAAAAATGCATGCCCCGTAAAGTTCAAATTCTGGGAAAATGTCCCACCGTCACATTTTCCATCCAAATGGTGTTAAATAGTCAAACTAGACACACATGTGTCCATTTTGACAAAATTACCCTTTATTCCAGATTTCGACATGTGGCAACCTCTATGAATGAAAGATGTGGATTAAAGTTATGTAAATATACCCAAAACTTTTATATAAATACCTAACATGTCCCCTAAATTCACAAGATTATGACATGTGGCAGTTTGACTTAATAAGATGTTAACACGTGGTAGTTTGACTGAATTAGGATAGTGACACGTGGCAGTTTGACTTTTTCGACTTCGCCACGTGGCAGTTTGATGAAAACATGTTGCATCTCAACGTTGGACACGTGACAGTTTGACGGTGTGGCAGTTTGACACGTGGCAGTTTGACACGTGGCATTTGGACACTACACAAAGTCAAGAATTTGACACAAAATAACCTGTACACAGAATCACAAACACACACATAACACATATAAGATGCTAAATTACTAATCCAACATATAGGATTTTCAAAATACAATAAAATCCACTACTAGTTGTCTCTAACTAAAGTGACATTTAACATCATTACCAATGTCTAAAAGACCACTAAATGTTTTAAAATCAAAAAAACATAAACCAAGAAGAGAATAAACAAATCAAACATCATATGGAACCTTGGCCTTTCTTTGCCTTTTGGAAGTGGTCTCTGAAGTGTTGAATGATTGTTTAAAATTAACTTCCACATGTGAACCTGAACCTGAACCTGCAGTAAAGTTTTGGTTCACTTTGATATTTCTAGAGGCCTTTGCTTTCTTGTTAGTCCCGGCAACCGCTGAAGAAGAAGTAGTGGTTGCAGTCTTTTTTGAGAAGGAAGTTGTACCTGCAGTTGAAGTAGTTGTTGCATGTTTCTTCCTAATCCTCTTTGAAACTACATCTTTTTCAACAAATGACTCACCATCCACCTGACATTCAGTGGTTGCTCCTTTCTTCTTAGGGTTAGATCCAACATCTCCACCTTGACAAGTAGTTTTGTTGTGATTAAATCCACCATATCTGCTGCAATGTCTAGCCTTCTTTTGTTTATCACTCTCTGTCCAAGACCTCTTTCTATTCACACAAGGTCTTCCTGGTTCTCTCATCAGATCTGGGTGGATGATATCAACTTGTGGCTGTTGAAGAAAAACAAAGCTATAAGATAAGAAAGATAAATGAATGATAAAAGATTTGTATTCTTTATATAAATGTAAAGACAAAACCTAAGGTTAAAATAGTAATGTTTTTAATTAAAATGAAAGTTTAAATTAAAGGCATACCTTGGGGAAGTCATCTGTACTGTCACCTAATGGAGTTATTGTAAATCCATATGTGTTCTTATAATACTCCACAGTGTAGTATTTACTGCAATACCTGTAAACGTTAAGCAGACAAATAATTTCAGAAAATCAAAAACACTTAAATCAACTAAACAATTCAGCAACATAAAAATACTTACAAGGCCAAGTTTGGTCTCAATTTGACCAATACACATACTGCATGCTGACATGGGAATTCCCTCAATTGCCACTGAACACAAGTGCATGTTTTGGATACAATATCAACCGTAAATACTTTCTTTGTTGATATATTAGTAACCTCATACAACTTCAGCTTTTGTGCAGGAATGGAGTGATACTTCCCTATGCATTCTTTCATTTTACTAATTAGAGTCAGCGCTGCTGGAACCAGTTCTTCATCTTTCCATGTTGCAGCAAATGCAGATCTTTTGGCATACAGGCCCATGACCAACTGACAGTACATTGTGACCATCTTAGTCACAGGTTTATCTCTAATGTTGCAACACATTGCGTTGAAGGATTCACAAAAATTGCTGTTGATATGCTCACATGCAGAATCATGTGGGAACCAAGATCTTGCCCAGGATTGGGGGTCTATTTTTTCTAGATAGTTGTATGCAGCAATATCCGCCTCTTTTAAAGCATCCATATGCACCTAAACATTAAGTAACAGAGATTAGTATAAAAAGAACATATAATTTCATAAACAAAAGATATCATTTCAAAGCATTTTCAACAAAACATATCATTTGAAAGCATTTTTAACAAAACCTTCCAATGAGACTTTTTACAGGCCTTGGCAGCATTCCATGCTAGACTCATTAGCTTTGGACCCTTGAATCCCTTGGTCAAAAAGTTCTTGTATAAGTGCCTGCAATATCAAAAAATAGCATATTAAGTCAGAAGATAAATATATAAAAAGTAATTAAGATAAGGTTGAAGCCATTACCTTGCGCAGTATCTGTGATTGGCTTCTGGGAACAATTCTGCAACAGATTCTAGAAGTCCCTTTTGTCTATCAGATATAAATGTCAATCCATATCTAGTCATAACCTTAGGCTTCAAATCTTTCAGAAAATTATACCAGTTTTCCTCACTCTCATTCCTGCAAATACAAATTCCTAGTGGGAAAAGACCGTTTTCACCATCCAAAGCAGTGGCTGCAAGTAGAACACCGCCAAATTTTCCAGTCAAGTGACAACCATCCAACCCTATAACTGGCCTACAACCCTGATTAAATCCTTGAGTTTGCGCATGAAATGATATCGTCACACTGTTAAATTTATTTCCTTTCTCATCTGGGATGTAAGTGAAATTGGCAATGCTACCTGGATTTAACTCTGTAACCACTTGACAAAGACTAGGAACAATTGAGTAAGAGCTTTCATAACTTCCATTTTGATCTTGAAGCAGATGCACCTTAAAACAGGGAAATATATAAAAAAAAGTTAGAAAATAATTAAAAGAAATCAAAGAAATAAAAGAAATCAAAGTTAAGTTGAACTACATACCCTTGCCTCACAAGCAACCCAATAAGGGATTTCTGTATTTAGGTCACCCCAAACTAAGAAGTCTTGTATTTTCCTAGGCTTTGGAATCCCATCACAAGGTTTCAATGTTTTCTTCAAATGATCAGCTACAAATCTAGAGTTGCACTTCGGATTTTTATTTGGGTCTCCACTACCAATACATTTGTGCACCAAGTTGCATTTCCTAATTGTGAAAGTAGCCTCACCAATTATTTGCCTTGCACAAACTTCCCACATACAACCTTCACTTTTCTTGTTCTTGCACTCAGCATACACTCTATGAGGCTCTGACTTCCTCAACTTGTACACAGTATGCTCTAACACTGCATACTCCCTTAAATGCTTTAAGAAAGCATTTTTATCTTCAAATGTCATTCCTTTACAAAATTCACCGGAAGAAGCTACAGGAATATCTTCATTCTCCATTGTCAAATCACCTGGGTCCTCAACATATTGGCCAAATTGTTTCTCCCATGCCACCATATCAACTGCATCTCCACTACCAACTGCAGGCCCATTACCAACTGCAGGC
>JAJJMC010014815.1:3352723-3502861 GCA_023531435.1 Papaver californicum
AAAAATAGGTTTGTGTGTGGTTATGAATAATCACTTTTATGCATGTTTTACGAGGGTGTACATACTGATGCACCAATGTAATTCCCATGAAAAAGAAGGTTTGTGAGTGGTTGTGAATCAGTTTTATGCATGTTTTGCAAGGGTGTACATGTTGGTGCACCTGTGTATTTTCCATGAAAAAGTAGGTTTGTTTGTAATTATGAATGATCGGTTTTATGCATGTTTTGCAAGGGTGTACATGTTGGTGCACCAGTGTATTTTCCATGAAAAAGTAGGTTTATGCGTGGTTATGAATGATTGGTTTTATGTAGGTTTTGTAAGGGTGTACATATTGGTGTACCGGTGTATTTTCGATGAAAAAATTGGTTTGTGTGTGGTCATGGATGATCGGTTTTATGCATGTTTTGTAAGGGTGTACATGTTGGTGCATCGGTGTTTTTTTCATGAAAAAGTAGGTTTGTGTGTGGTTAAGAATGATGGGCTCTATGCATTTTGCAGGGGTGTATATGGTTGTGCACCAGTGTAATTCCTATAAAAAATTAAGTCTTGATGTGAGTATGAATGATCAATTTCATGCATGTTTTGTAGATACGTACAAAGTGGGGCACATGTGAAAAAATGACTGCATAAGCTTATGAAAATTTTGTGCATGCGTACTTTTTGTACACATCAGATAACGATGAAGAGAAAATTAAAATTTTTTAAAAATGAAAATTTTATAGTCATTGGGTACCAATTTTGTAGATATTGAAAAGAGTTTATATAAAGTTTACGAATTTTAAACTAGCGGTTTGAAAGATAAATTGTTTTTATATTACTTCACAGTGCTGACATCATCATGAATTATTTTGGACTAACTGTAAATATTTGGACTAAGTTAAATCATAAAGATTATTAATATATTTTTTATATTTTAAATAAATAAATGACTAATTTGTATTTAGTTGAATGGGTTAGACTAACCAATCCATATTTGCAATTTTCTGCTATAGCTATATGCGCCCCATATGTTTGGATGTGCTCATGTGACGTTGTTTTTGATCGATTATCTTAGAGTTGTTGTTTGCTAAAAGTCACATATACCTGTGTACTCCCAATTTTATTTTAATATAGTCGTTAGACCCTTTTGCACCTTAGCTGAGAAAGCATTTTGCGGTGAGAATAAAGGGATATGTGTCCCACGACCAATCTCTGGGTGAGATATTCACTTACATGTGATCCCATTGGGCTAAGAATCACTAGTAGAGATACGTTACTGAAGAAACGAAAAGGTAACCTTAATATTTGGAAGAAGTTGCAAGAGGAAGGATGATTATTGCTTAATATTGATGCAAAGTGGTGTGATAATCGTGAGTTTCTGAAAACGGGCATCTTGTGTTCACAATCAATTGATTGATTCAAATGTTCTCAAGAATTTCCATTATTTACACGGATATCTCATTTTCATTCTAGTCAGATCCACGACTGAAATATTTGTTTTTTCTATCTAATGTGCTTGACTTCCGGTCAATACATAAAAACAAATTACTGCTTACAACAAAGGGAAGTGCATATTCAATGCATTGGTTGGCTGTACGATATAGTTTTGGCGTTTTCTTCAAGTGGACAGTGTAAAACACAAATAAAAACATTATTATAAGAATAATAACAGCTCAGTGATGACACTGACACTGAGGGTTGTTGCTTTCTTGATGATCAAGGAAACCAATATCAGTAGCCTTTTGTCTTCTTGTTTCAATAAGTGGCGTTTTTATAAATTTAGATAAAGTTGTGCTTGTGGGTCTCTTTTAAAGAAGTAAACAAAGCCAACTTGCATAAGTGATAGATATATAGATGTGGGTTTGATTGAAAGAAACTGCAACTTTTAAGTGTTCAACATTTCAGTCGAGTGAAATCCATCATTGTGTTCGTAAGCGAGGTTTTAAATGGAGAGTGTAGCCAAAAAGTTCGACGTGATAGTCATAGGTGCCGGAATCATGGGTAGCTGCACTGCGTATCAACTCGCTAAGCGTGGAAAAAAGGTATTACTTCTTGAACAGTTTGATTTCTTACACCACCGTGGATCATCTCATGGCGAATCTCGGACCATACGTTGCACATACCCTGAGGATTATTACTCAGAAATGGTGCTAGAATCATCAAAGCTATGGGAAGAAGCGGAAGCCGAAATTGGGTACCGGGTTTACTTCAAGTCCCGTCATTTAGATATGGGTGTGGCTAGTGACAAGAGTCTGCGAGCAGTTATCACTAGCTGTGAGTCGAATTCGATTCCTCATCGTGTTCTTAATAGGGAGCAAGTCATTCATGAATTTTCAGGCGTGTTCGAAATACCCGATAGTTGGATCGGGTTGTCTACCGATCTGGGAGGTGTACTTAAGTCCACAAAAGCAGTTTCCATGTTCCAAACTTTGGCAGTAAAAAATGGAGCTGTGCTCAAGGATTATATGGAAGTGAATGGAATCAAAAGAGATAATGAAAGAGGAGGAATTAGAGTTTGTACAAAAAATGGTTCTAAGTTTTGGGGTGAAAAATGTGTTGTGACAGTTGGGGCTTGGATGAGTAAGTTAGTTAAAACAGCTAGCAACCAGGTTTTACCCGTAAAACCATTACATACAAGTATATGTTATTGGAGGATTAAAGATGGTTACCAGGACAATTTTTCTTTTGAAAAGGGGTTTCCATCATTTTCCAGTTACGGAGATCCCTATATATATGGTACCCCATCACTTGAGTTCCCAGGATTGCTAAAGATTGCGGTTCACGGCGGGTATCCTTGTGATCCAGATAAGAGGACATGGGCACCTGCATTGTTGGGGAATGAGGTAACTTCATGGATCAAAGAGAAGTTTGCGGATAAAATTGAGTCTTACGAACCAGTCCTAACACAATCATGCATGTATTCCATGACCCCAGATGGTGATTTCTTGATTGACTTTTTAGGTGGGGAGGAGTTTGGGAAGGATGTAGTTATTGCAGGTGGATTTTCGGGTCATGGGTTTAAGATGGGTCCAGTAATTGGTCGGATCTTGGCTGAAATGGTTATGAAAGGGGAAGCAAGAGGTGTGGAGTTGAAATACTTTAGGTTGGACAGGTTTGAAGAGAACCCAAGAGGGAATGTAAAAGACTATGAAGATCAAGTCAACTCAGTCAAATCTAAGCTATAAATCAGTCATCTGAGGTCAAACAAGTGTAGGTGCATCTTCCCATATCATATGTGTGATTAGAGTTAGACATTTAATGTTCATTTGTAAGAATGATGTTGCTTGTTTTGAAGCAGTAGTGAATCATGGACTTCACTTCTAGTTTGTCTTTCATTTGTTTTTGAATCACAGTTGATCTGTACACAAAATTGAATTTGAAGTAGCTATGATTGATCCCAATACCACACTGATATTACAACTTTTAAAACTGGTACTCCTTCGGTCCCAAAAAATGATACTTTCACTTTTTAATTTGGCCTATTTTTAGATAAAAGAAAACAAAAACGAAAGTATTATTTTTTTCTGAGATAGAGAGGCAGTATTACACTTCCGTTCGTCTTGGATTGTTAAACCGAGGCTTATGGAATGTAAGATCAATCTTCCATAATTCCTGTCACATAATATGGGTTAGGATTCTATCTCAGAACCGTAATATCTCACCATTTCTCTGTGATGGTGTTAATAGTTTAACGAGTGAGTTTCCGGGTCATGCGACAAGTCATTTAGACACTTTGGATTGAAGACTAAATTTGTTCCACGACAGGGTGGGACATGCCTTGACAATCTTGTGGATGGAGTGAAGTTTGGAGCCGTAAGACTATAACACTCGGTCTTAAGGTTGAAACTTCCAAGATAAAAACCAAACGACCAAGACTTGTAAAAAGAGACAGAGAGATGGATCACTCAAAAGACAAAAAAACGAATAAGAATCAGAGAAAATAACAAAGCTTCAGTAGAGCTTTAGTATCCAAATTGTGGTGGTACTAGTACAAAAAAATCCTTTGGCCACCGTAATTTACAGAGTACAAAGGTCTATGGACACGGTATTTCATTTCTGAAAAATAGTGACCAAAGACTGCGTAGCCAAAAGATGTGTCCTTTGGTCACGGTGAATTTTGAGTTGTCTAATCCACCGGGACCACAACTTCATTAGTCACGGCTTCTTATATATTACCGTAACAAATTGGCTTTTTGGTTAGAGAAATATACCGGGACAAAATTTCTTCCTTGGACACGAGTTTGTATTAAACCGTGACTGATTTGTACATTGGTCATGGATCCTATACATTTACCATAAACATTTACATAAGATACTCGGTCACAAAACGCGAACATCTTTATGGCTTACAAAAAATAAAATAGGCAAAGCAACAACAATAATCTGAATGAAATTATCAAACATTGCATTGAATATGGGGAAAAAATCACCACATTTTACATGTATCTTGATATATAGATTCTATTAGAGTTAATATAATCAATAAGTATCAAAACATGTAGGCATAAACGAGTAGGAAGGGTAGACTCCAACAATGTTTCGGGAGAACAACTGCATTTCCATTGCATGTCTACTCCAGATCCTGTTTACTTATAATGCATGTGCACAGTCACACTCCACGAGCTCCTCCAAACACTCCTGCTAGGATGTCCACTTGGCTGCAAAAAAAGGAAAAAGTAAAAAGTCAAGTTACAATACAAGAATTTATATATACTGCATAAGTGCGTAGTAATTCGTCGAAATTTCTGAATCTTGAGTGAAGCCATTTATAAAAAATTAAGCAAGCATCGAAGATGCATAAACCATTCAGTGATACCCACAGAAAACATGAACGTAAGTTCTCTTATTCCAACTATAAAATACAAGAAACAATTATTTACAAAAGCACTGATGTTAACTTGCAAACCTTAGGGCGAAGATATGAGCTGATATACTGGTAAAGAGAAACCAACAATAACGAATTATGGAGGTTTTCCCTTGATGTGTGCCTGGATTACCAAAAAATGGAACATAAGAGAAACACAGAGGTCTTTTTCTAAGGTATTAAGTGCCCTTTAAAGTTGGATTACGAGAATAATTTTTCTTTTGCGATTTACATTTTACAAATGTAAAATTACAAGAAGGAAATAGATACTAAATATAATGATGATTGGTTGGCCATGACAAAGAAGAAGAATAAAAAGCCACATTCAGATAGAAAAGAATCAAAAGACACATGTGCACTAGCACCAACAGACAAAGATATTTAAGTATAGTGTACCTTTCAGTTACAATATTCTTTTGCATTAATTTTTTTTAAAAAAAAAACTGGTACAAGGTTGCTGGGATAACCAGTAAAACTCATGCTGATTAAAATAACAGTACAAACCCTTTATCACAAGGTTCCACTAAAGTGAACCTAGAAGTTCGGGGTTGACCTAAGGGAGCAGAATGTTAAAAGAAAAGCTAGAGAAACAATAAATGCAGAATGAAGGATGGTAGCAAAAGTATAAGCTAATTCTAACAAGACAGTTCCATACCTGATTGCTGGAAGTAATCCCTAGTGTTGCTGAAACAACAGAACAACTATCAACTCTATTTATTTCATATCGGTAAATAGAAGGGGTCAGCAACTTGTATTTCCCTCGCATGATAACTTAGGACTTTGTTGAGCATTCAAAAGTGAGTATATTTGTTCAAACTGCCTGCAGTTATGGGTTCCCTACAGTATGTTTTCAGGAGAAGAAGCCAGACTAAAATGAACCACAATATGTGGGTATATAAATACTGAATCGAAAGATCATCAACTTTACCATCTAGCATGTAGGCTTACTTCAGAGACGTGGAATTTTTTCTTGAAAATCTTTAATGTCAGTACAATGAGCCAATCCTTTTGTGAGTTGTGTATTTCCTGTGCCAGGCCTCCCATAAAGCACGACTCCCTGTCAAGAAAAAACAAAATATTAATCGTGAAGATGAAAATGTTTAGGAAGATAAAAAACTTGGTACGACGGAATTACCTTCGATTGATCTATCCCAAAACTTTTAAATAACTCAGGATGCTTAATTGGAAGCTCAAACTAAACAAGTAAAATAATTTACAAGCTAACCCAGTGAGAAAATGAAGCAGCTTAATTCATTATTCTAAACTTGTATCAGTAGTGACTGTTGGATACATTATTATTACTGATGAAAATATCTGTAGAGTCTTACCAACAGGATACCCTTTGTGGGCTCTCCACTTTCACCTAAAATCTGATTCTTAGGAGTGTGAACAACTTCATTTCGACCACGTCCACTAGGGGACTTTCACCCAGTAGTACCTTTTGGAAAAGGAACAAGTTACTGTGAATTCAAATGATATAGATAAAAGAGTGTCAGTGAAGTTTAAGATTCACATTTATAAGTACTTCAGCTGAACTAGATATCGAACGCAGATTATAGCTGCAAAAAATATTAAGAAATGTAAGTAACCAATGATTACCATTTTGCCGTAGAATAATAAGCAGTTTTTAACCAGATAAAGACGTCGAGATGTGTGTCATCTTTTCATAACTTGTAGGAGTTACCTGCAACAATAAGAAATGGATGTGTGAGATAGTCAGATTTGTGGGCTATTACCATCTAGTGAAATGAAAAACTAAAAACAAATCTAGTGAAAGTGGACTTGTAGAATTAACATAATGATACTAGTGGGTCTATTACCAGCTGATATAACCAATATAAAGCATTAAAGTAATAGATATAAATGAAACTATTTTTCCTCGTCACAACCTTAATTTAGTATCATAGAGGGAACCCATAGAACAGTCTGAACCATCACTGGATGGAACTAAAATATTCTACATGACATACACCCAACACCAGATGGAACTAAAACATCATGTTCTCGCCCTATATGGTAAGATAAACAGAATTTTAGACAACTATATGTGGTTATAATCTATTGGAGAAGACAACAAAATATCTACAGTACAACCTTTGCACTATAATAGCAAGGTTAGGTCTCAGAAACAAAAGAAAAACCATCTGAAGTACAACCTATGAACTGCATTCAGCAACAAAATTTATCTAGTTTGACATAAAGGGCCACTTCAGATTAAACCCCCAAAAGTCTTGTATGATACCACATTGTTTAGCTTCTTTATCACCAACATCAAGATAATCAAGTAACTCCGAAGCACAATTTTTTATCTAAGTGAACAAACTGCAGCAAAAGAAACCCTAATTATCTAAGAGACTAAATCTGAGAAGAACGACAGCAAATTTTGTCATCCATCACCACATAATCCCTTGATCAGCATCTTAAGCAACAGCTAAACCAAACCCCTACACTGGCGGAAAATCAGAACAAAGAGTGAACACCCAAGACTAAAAAACTCCATACACAAGATATTAGTCATAGAAACCTCAAATTAACCCAGTACAAATTCCCACAAAACTTACAGAATACAACAATTTCATGATGAATTCTTGACAATAAATAAATAAATGATAAAAAAAAAAAAACCTAACTCGGAAAAACCTTTATTCAATTAACTGAACTAACAATCAACAATTATGATATCAGAATCACATACCTAATGGAAGAAGACGAAAACCCAACTAATTTATCACAAATCGAATTATCTCTAAGCCAGCATTTCATCACCAGCATTCAAAATTAAGGGGAAATCGATCATCATCATCTTCACTTACAAATATCGATCGGTTAAACAACATATTCATTTTCAACTACATGAAATCAATGAGAAATTTGAGGCCTAAGCAATTTTTTTTTTCTGCAGAAGTATCATTAATGGCGGAATGGTTTCTATTCGAGAGAGAAAAAAGAAAAAAGAAAAAAGAAAAAAGAAAAAAGAGAAGACAAATTAGGTTTCCAGGCACAGATGATATCTGTTGAGATTCTTGAGAAATTTCTTTGTAGTGGGTTTCATGTAATTTTTTTTTGACAAAAGGGTTTCATGTAATTGTAGTCTTCGAAACTGGTCTGACTAGAAAGATGGGATAAGTGAGATAAATTCGGAGGTGGAGTAGTGCTATCGGTCGTGGGAACTAATTAGGTAAAATATACTCCATTAAACACGGGTAAAAACAATCACGTGTCCAAAGGGATGAACAATGGTCAGGGATTAACTGTTATGCGTGACAAACTGACATTTAGTCTCGTTTATAGATTTATCCGTGACAAGGGCAATCATGAGTAAAACCCATACTTGTACTAGTGTGGCCTTCTACCAAGGAAAAGTTTTTTTTTTGCAAATTGTAATGAATTAAAAGCCTAACTTAGGGTGTTAGGAAAACCACTAACAACCGAAGTGGAGCCATCTAATGTGGAAGAGAAGGTCTTCCTAGCATTAGAGTTATCTACTGCCAAAACATGTTTAATACAATGTGGAGGCTCCACCTCCCATTTGATAATATAAAAGAAAAATTTAGCTTGTTTAGCCAGGATGTCTGTTGTATGGTTAGCAATTCTAGGAACAAAGTGAAACCCACAAAATTTATTATACTGGTTGATAATTCTTTTGGATTCCTCCAATAAAGATTGACTTTGCCACGAAACCATAGTTTGTTTTCCATTGAGATAATCAAAATTGACTTACAGTCACCTTCAATGCTAAAATTTGATAGATTTTCTTCAACTGCCCACTGAGCTGCCTGCCAAATACCTATTGCTTCTGATTCTTCAGGTTCCTCTGTTGTGAATGGTCCTGCTCTTCCTTTCCTGAAGTCTTCTGCATCATCTATTAAAATTAGTGCAAACCTTGATGGGTTGTCTTTATCTGTCCAAGCTGCATCAGCATTAACTTTTGTAGCGTTCTTCCTTGGGATATTCCAATCCAGATTTTTTAGATCCATAATTTTGTTTTGTGTTCCTTTTATTATTATCTATTTGTTTATTTTTGTCCCAAAAGAGGATATGTCTCTGAATAGCTAGGGCTGTTTGCTGAGGTGGAGAGTGTTTATCCTGAAAAACTCGGTTATATCTCTCTTTCCATATGAACCATATTTTGGTCATAGCTAATTCTATATATATTATAATACTATTTTCTATCCAAAATGTACAAATTTCAATGAAAGATTTTGTGTTGTCAATAAAACCTTGAAAAGGATTTGATTACTCTTCCCAAATGGCTTTAGCATATTTGCAATGAAATAAAATGTATTTTAGAGTTTCATCCTCCTCACAACCAAAGGAGCATCTTGGGGAGACATCTAAATTACCACTAAAAAGCTTAAAATTTGTTGAAACTTCATTTTACAAACATTTCCAAATAAAGATTTTGATTCTTTGAGATACTTCAAATTTCCAGAAGTCTTTCCAAAATTTATCTGACTTATTTAGGTTCTTAGAGTCTATTCCTCTTTCATTTAGTTTCTCATACATAGATTTAACAGTAAAATCACCATCTAAGTTTGTCATTCTTCTATATTGGAATTGGGTGAAAATCTTTTAATTTTGCTAATTCTTTCAGCAATATTCTTAGGGAACAAAGTGAATATTAATTCTAATTTCCATTGATTTGTGTTAGAGTCTAAAATATCTCCAACAAAAGTAAAAGAACCATTAGCATTATTTTGAATTGACTTAGGTTTTCTTCTATTATAGGCAACCATTTATCTTCCCAGAGATTTATGTTTTTTCCATCCCCTACTTCCCAAATACTATTTTGTTGTATTAACTTTATGCCTTTACATATATATATTTCCAAGTCCAAGAACTAGCAAAAGATGGCTTTCCTCTTATAGTAGATTTTTTCCTAAAGTAAGTTTGTTTAAGCTGGGAACCCCAAAGAGAATTGGTTTAGTAAACAGTCTGTAAGATAACTTAACTACCATAGCTAGATTAGTTTTATGAGCATCTTTATAGCCTAATCCTTCACTTCCATGCTTTTGGGTAGAAACCTTTAGAGTTAATTTATTTCCCCCACCAGAAATCTCTTTGAATAACACTAATTTTGTTGGATACTTTTTTAGGAAGAACAAAACAACCCAATTAACAAATTGGCATACTAGAGAGAACATAATTATTAAGAGTCATTTTACTAGATTGTGGGAGAAGTTTGCTTTTCCATATGTTCTATTTTTTCCACTATTGATTCAAAGGTTTTTATTTTTGATCTTTTAGTGAATAATAAAGTACCAAGATAAGAGTCTTTTAAATCTATCTTCTTGATTTTTAATATTTTAGACATCATTCTTTGGTGTTTTGGTTGAACTTTTTTTCTTAAGAAAAGACCTGATTTGTCAAAGTTTATAATTTGACTAGATGCCTTGCTAAATATTTGTCATGTTTCTAAAAGATTCTTACATTCTACTAAATCATCCTTAATAAAAAGTAAACAATCATCTGCAAAGAACAGATCAGAAATTGGGTTATTCCTAAGTGTTATTTTGACCCCATGAAGAAGATTATTTTCTTCCTGCTTGAGAAGAAGTCTAGAGAAAATCTCCATACATATAATAAAAAAATAAGGGGAGAGGGGGTATCCTTGTCTCAGTCCTTTGGAAGGATTGAAATAAGAACCTGGGGATCCATTGAGTAACACAACTAAAGAAGTTATAGAAATACATTGCTTGATTAGGTTACATAATTGTTCACAGAATCCAAAAGAGGACAAGGCTTTTAGAAGAAAATACCAATTGACCATATCAAAGGCCTTATACATGTCTATTTTTATGCCTAGACCACCAGATTTTGTTTTTTTTATTTTAAAAATTAAGAGTGTATTATTTCTTGAGCTACAATAATGTTATCAGAAATTTTTCTTTTAGAAAGAAAGGCTGATTGAAAAGGAGAAATTATGTTATCTAGGAAAGGTTTAAGTCTATTAGCAAGAATTTTTGTTATTATTTTGTAAGTAGTGTTACAGAGTCCAATAGGTCTGAATTGAGTAGGATATTTAGGGTGCCTAGTTTTAGGAATAAGAAAAATAAAAGTTTTATTTAAATCATGATGAAGAAAACCAAATTGAGAGGATTGCTGAACTGTCTGGATAACTTGATCCCCTACAGTACCCTAGTTCTGTTTAAAAAAGCTAGCTGGGAATCGATCAAGGCCAGGGGATTTGTTTGGTTTCATATTTTTTAGGACACTTAAGATCTCCTCATTAGACGGAATATCTAGAGGGTTATTGTTGTCGTCCTTAGAAATTACAGGAGAAATATTACTAAAAATAAGTTATCTTGAAGGGAACAATCAACAAAATCTGCAGTGAAGAGGTTTTTAAAATAGTCATCAAGTATAAAATGGATCTCATTTTTATCAAAGTTGAGCTCAGCCAAGTTATTTTCCAGACATTCAATGTTATTCTATTTCCTTCTTCTAAGAGTAACATGTGAAAATACTTTGTGCTTTTTTCTCCTAGATTAATAGTATTGTCTCTAGATTGTTGTTTGGCTAATTCTTCTTCAGTTTCATAGAGTTTTTCCAGTTCAAACAATTTAGATTAAATTTTTTCTTCTTTCCTATAGATGTTTGTGGTATTATTGAGGTATTCAATTTGTTTGAGAAGTAATTTTTTTTCCTGGTAATCCAAAGATATATATTTTTTCCAATCTAAAATAATAGAACTCAAATTCTTTAAGTTATGTACCAGGGAATCTGATGGGTTATCTAATGAATCTTTCCAGTTTTGATTTATAATTTGGATACAATAATCATGTTTAAACCAAGTGTCATAATATTTAAAATTCCAATTTATGTTTTCAGAGGTATTATTTAAGGTTAATAAAATTGGGCAATGATCTAATCCTACTGCAACTAGATGTCTAATAGAAGCATTTGGGAATTGCAGGCTCCAACTAGCATTTGCAACCGCTCTATCTAGTCTTTCCTGGATATTAGCTTGGTATTTCCATTGGTCATTCCAAGTGATATCTAACAATCCTGCTCTATTAAAGATGTTTTGGACATATGCACAATCTTTTGGATTAAAAGGCAGTCCTCTTGATTTTTCAAATTGGTTAAAGATCATATTCATGTACCCTATAAGAACCCCAAGGCATTGCAGAGATGTTAACTTGGTCAGCAATTTGGTCTATAAGATCCCATACTATATTCCTATTAAAAATATATGGACTACCATAAAAACAAGTAAGAATCCATTTTTAAGATTCAAAGATTGTTTGGAAAATAATGTTTATCATATTAATATTCTGTTTCACTATGTCAAACTGGAAACCATCTAACCAAGCAATTGCTAATCCTCCTGCTTTCCCTATAGGATCTATAAAAAAATAATTAGGATAGAAAGACAGAAGATATTTTACTAGATGTTTTTGAGATTTGGTTTCAGAAAGGAAAAGGATTTCAGGTCTTTCAGAATTTATTAATTGATTTAACTGATTTTGATTAAATGGGTTATCACAACCTTGAACATTCCATGCAATCAATTTCGTGATTCAGAGAATAAAAATTATTGTAAAATTCCAATTAAGTTAGAGAATTTTTTATGTTTCATAAGCAGATATATTCCTAGGTAGAAGTTATTCCAGCATAAACAAGGCAACATGATACAAGGGTAAGGGCATCAAAACGCATAAACAGCAAACAGAAAATTACAGATAGTAATTTAAAGAATTAAAATACAAGATAAGAAAGGAACTTGTTTCTCATCCTGTTTCTTAAGTGATGAAGTGAGGGAAAATGATATTGCAAGTAGTGTTCCGACTTTATTTGTGGTTCTTTCAAATTGGAGCCATACTGATCAATATGTATCATGTCATCATTGAGAGGAAGAGAAAAAAATTTATTTCCTGAGTTGGAAGAAGAAGAAAATGATGGTATTGAAAAGCGAAATGCAAGTTCTGATAAAACATTGGGGGAATCAGAGATAATACCTGAAGGATCAAAAGATGGGGAAAGAAATGGTGGAGATAAGTTAACCCTAATCATAGAACGGGACATTAGGGAATTAGGTTAATCAAAGGTATCTCTAGTATTCTCAAAAGGAGAAAAAGAAAGTCTTCTACCCCGAATAGGCGAGGCCCCGGATCTAGGAAGAATCGGGTTAGATATATCCTGAAGTAAAAAGGAATCCACAGCTGATCCAGACTCAAAGAAACGGCTAGATTCACCAAGATGATTTAGGAACGGGAGATTAATTTGATCTGAATCATCCAAAGATCGATTTAAGGGAATAAAGTTTTCAGGAAAGTTGAATGGGAATGATCTTTTACCTAACACCGATTCATTATCTAAAGGCATATCCAGATCCGCATTATTTGATGAGTTATCAAACACACTCGGATCACCATATGAGACATTTGCTTCGAACAAATGCTTGTAAGTTTCCTGAACCCCCTCTATACTCATAAAAGTATCAAAAGAATGTTGGTTTCCTTTATAATCCACATTGTCTTTTGGGGTCCAAATTTGTACTTGAATATCATTCAGAAAATGAAGATCATCTCCAGGAAAAAACGAGTCCACTGAAATGTCATAGATATCTTCAATATCTCTATTTTGCTTGATTGCACATCCCTCCTCTTTATGACCAAATCTCAGGAAATCATAGCATAATTGATAAGGAAGATTCAGATGGTTGATTTCAGTGAAGGGGTATTTCCCTACCTTGACTAACTGTTTATCTATCAGAGGTATCTCCATATTTTCCCACAACATTACCTTAGGATTAAAATAAGAGTTAGAAGCAGCACTGCCAAGGTAGACTCTAGTCACTCTTCCTAGTTTACTTCCAATTAATCTTGTCATTTCCGTACTTTTGTGTTCATCTTTAGCATTTAAAATATAAGCCCAAATAAGAGTTTCTTTTACTATTTGTGTAGAGATTTGCATACCAAGGTAGGTTCTAGTAGCTTCTAGCACATTACCAAAGGGATACCACGGGCCATTGGAAGTATTCCAAATTAAATTATTATAGGATTGAAAGGGTAAAGATAAAAATATTGGGATCAACTTCTCTAATTTGAAAAGCAATATTAGGGCCCCAAAGATAAGAAACAACTCCTTTGATCTCCCAAGGTTTGAACAAAATGGTTGAGAAAATTCTTGCTAGATTGTTGTTGCTTTTAATTCTAAAGTATCTAATAAACTCTAGTGGAGTAGGTAATAAGCCTACATGCATATGGTTTACAAAACGTTGATCTAAAGAAAGACCACTAAGATGTTGATAGAGGTTATCTTCTCTAGCCATATCAGATTAAATTGATGAAATGAAAAAGAGCTATTAAAAGAGACAAGCAAAATAGGAAGTAGAAAAAATACAAACAGAATGAAATCCTATAAGATTACATAAATGATGGATGCTAAAATAATTGGCGATGCAAAGATACAGAATAAAGATAAGATAAAGAAAGACACATGCTTCAAGAGAAATCCGTGAATGAAGAGTAAAACATCAAAGCAGAGAAAATTAGCATGATACATGGTTTAGCACCATGAACATGATGCAGAAAAAGACAGAGAGAAAGAACCAGTTAAGAGGAGGCTTTAACAGATAGTACGAGGTCAAACAATAAGTCATCCTAGGATAACTAAGGAAAATACTAGGAATACGATATTTTAAATTTTAAATTTTGAAATTAGGCTATAGTCCAAACATAAAATAATATATTCTCTAAACAACTGATACTACTTTAAAATTTTATGCTCTTAGATCCCCAAATATGAACCTACCCCCATTTAGAAAACAAGAAAGTTTTAAATAACAAAAATACTAGATAATATTTAAGAAACCAACCAAGAGTTAAAGGGAAGGAGACATAATGATAATAACAGGTAAATGAAAAGACTGAAGCTAGTAATTCATGCACTAATATGGGGAAACAGAAGAAATCAATGTAAGTAAATGCATTAGTTGAATCGAGTTATTCCTATAAAAATATGCAAAGCTTCATTTAGATGATTCACTTTCTAATTTATCTAGATAAGAAAGGAAAAAAGAAGAAGAGATAAACCAGAGAAAATGGTATGCCAGCTCCTAATGATGTTGTTGTGTCATCCACCCGAGTTATACAGTGCAGAGAGGGTCAACTTCATCGTGTTCATTATTATTTGTGTTCCATTTGCGGAGAAGAGGTATTCATGCATCCAAAATAAGGCAAGAAGTTAGCTTTTTACAATGTGTCACCATCTAAAGAGAGATATGGGTAAGCAAGAAGAGAAAAGGATAAGAGTCAAGTTAGAGGGTCCAGGTCCAATAGAAATTCCATTTTTAAGAGAGGAGATGCCACCAGGCTTTGATTACGCTTATGTGGAGGTCCTTGCAGAAGAGTATCTACAAAGAAGAGTTCCCTAGACAGAGAAGAAGAGATTACAAGTCATCCTAACAGAAAGTTACAGATCTAAGTATTAGTTTTCACCGGGCGGGATAAGTTTTTTTTTAAAAAAAAAAAAAAAAATAGAAGTATTTCGCAGACAAACAGAAGAAAGGGTCATCGGTATTTTGGGAATTTCAGGGGAATGAATCATCATGAAGGGGAAGAAGAAGTTTTAATTTAGTTTTGGATACATGTAAAGTGACTATGATATTAATGAATGTTTTTTTGCTTCTCATTTTAATCTGTTTCTGAATCTGTTAATTTTCCTAGATACCAAAATAAATATGATTATAAAATGAATTTGAAAAGAAAAATCCCACAAAAAAAGCAGGAGAAAGATCATAGGATGAATGAAAGTTAATCAAGAGCAGAGGAGAAAGAAAATAAAACAATCCATGAAAGAGAAATAAGATTTAAGATAGATTAGAGTCCACAAATCAATCCTGGGAACTTTCTAAATTAATATACTAAAGATAGTTTAAAAACTACCAATCCAGTAAATAATATATTTCTAAAAAGGTTAAGAAGATTAAAGATAGAATTGATTCATGAGCAAACAATGATATATGCACTACTAAAGCCTCTCAAGAGAGAAAAATGACAAGGTCAAAGAGAGGTTTATGAATGATTAATGAATGTTTAAATGCAATTCGAATGCTAAGGTAATGTGAATAATGAAATGCAAAAAAAAAAAAAAAACAGAGGAAGAACTCAGGCAAATGAAAACTTTTCGACTGAAGATACATATTGACTTTTTGGGTTCTAACTAAAAACTGGTAGAACACCATTACCCTTCCCATCTCCTTTCTCCCCTAAGTTAGGGATGAAGAACAGAGAAAAATTATTCAGAAGCCATTAGAGAGGGGAAAAGCTTGGAAGAAAGAGAAAGAGTCGTTGGGTTGGGGAAAGAGGAGTAATTAATACTGATAAGACCAAGGAAAAATCGATCTTATCAAGAAATGCAATACATTCGGTACAATTTGACACTAAGAAGTGAAAAGCTAACCAAAGCGGAGTATGTTGAGTATATTAAGGTATTTTCTCTCTCCTTGAATCTTTTGAATTTTGGACAAAGGTGAAAATAGGAAAGAGTAATACTATAGATTTTGAAAAGATAATTGGATGAAAAATCAGGCTTTTAGTTTGAGATACCCGCTAATTTATACTATTAGAACGACGATCTCACCTGAACCCTTTGTTTATCTAAGTTAGATTTATTTCACATTACTGATGAGGATAATAGAATGATCATTAAAATATCTAACAATGATGATAGTAAGCATGTTGTTTTTGGTATGTAGCCTTGGAGAACACCTGGTCCTGATGGTTTTCCTCCTGGTTTTTACAAAAGATATAAGATACTATTGACAATAATATTGTTAAATTAGCTCAAAAATTCTTTCATTCCAGACATTTGCTTAAACCAACTAAATCATAATTTTATCACTATAATACCCAAAGTTAATTTTCCTAAGGATGTTGTAGCTTTTAGAATAATTAGTCTATGAAATGTAGCATATATAATCATTTGTAAGTTCTTGGCTACTAAATTAAAGGTTTTGCCTGATAAAATTATTACTTCTTATCAAACTGTTTTTCTCTTGGGGAGGTTAATACCTCACAATATTGTGATTGCACATGATCTAATTGGCTCCATGAAGAAATATAGGTATCCTAAAGGTTGGATGGCTGTCAAGCTTTTGACAGAATAAAGTAGAAATTTCTCTTAGCTACTCTCAAAAAGATAGGATTTAGCCAAGAATGGTGTGATATGATTGAGAAATGCTTATCAACAGTATCTACATCAATCATTTTGAATGGATTTGTAAGTATGACCTTTAATCCACAAAGAGGGTTACGGCAGGGGAATCTCTTATCCCCTTACCTATATATTCTTTGTTTGGATTCCTTTTCAGCTGAACATGTCAATGACATTCATGGCATGAAAGATGCAAAAATAGTCATCCCACGTCTCACTTATTCTTTGCAGATGATTGCGTAATTTTTACTAAGGTTAACTCTAAGGAAGCTCGATATCTTGCTAAAATCATTGGTCAATTCAGCCTTTTTTTAGGTCACCATGTTAATTTTGATAAATCTGGCATGGCTTTTATCTTAAAGGTTCCTTTATCAGTTAACAATGATGTTGCTAACATATTGCAT
Organism: Papaver californicum; assembly: GCA_023531435.1. Lineage (NCBI taxonomy): Eukaryota > Viridiplantae > Streptophyta > Magnoliopsida > Ranunculales > Papaveraceae > Papaver > Papaver californicum. Next base: position 3,370,133 of record JAJJMC010014815.1, read on the forward strand.
ATCAACAAAATGTCTTTGAGTAATATGTATCTAGGGGTACCCCTGTTGTTGCAGAGAAATAAAGTACAATCCTTTTCCCCTCTCATTGATGAATTTCAAGGAAAACTTGCTAGCTGGAAGTCTAAATTTCTAAATCCTCAAGGTAGAATTGTTCTTACCCAGTCTGTGTTTGGATCCTAAGCTAAACATCATATGGTGGTTTTTCCCATTCCTAAAAAGTTAAAGATAAAATGGATTTAGTCCCAATACGGTCCTGGTGGGATAAAAAATATGATAAGAAATAATTTTTTATGAAAAAGTGGACGAATATGACACGACCAAAACAGTTAGGGGGTGGGGATTAAACAAACTGATATGCTTAACAAAGCTCTTCTATATAGGATGCATCCGAGGATGCTGGAAAACCCAAACACTTTATGGGTTAGAATACTTAAGAGAAAGTATTACCCTGACTCAAACCCACTATATGATGTATGTACTAGAATGGATTATGGATTTGGAAGGTATTACTGATGGCTTAGAGCCTTAAACACCGTGAGTTAGTACTATTGTTGGGAGGTGGGTAATGTGGAAAGTGTAAATCATGAAAGGATAAATGATAACCTATCAAAAAATACATTCTTAACTCTAATCTCGTTTCTTCTAATATGGTGTCGCTGGCTCAACCAATAAATAATGGAACGTCAATTATTTTATGATGTTACTGTTAAGAATATCCCATCTCTAAAAAATATTTTTAATGGTTCTGATAAAATTAGGTGGTTGCCCAATAACAATGGAAATTTCTCTGCCAAGTATGCTCACAAAGCTATTTCTAATGCTATGGATAACAATCAGAATACTCATCAAGTCGATGTTATTAATTGGAAATATTTATGTAAATCTAAACTTCCATCTAGAATTTTGCACTTCTTACGAAAGTGTTTCCAAAGATGTTTGTCTACTATTGTTATGTTAGATAGAATGATACCTAATACTGATATTGTTTTTCCCCTTTGTGGTATGCATCAAAAGACTATCCAACATAGTTTTTGTGATTGTGACTTTTCTAAAAGAGTTTGGGCCAGTGTGGATATAAATATTGCAGATGATGTTGTTAATACTAATATTTTAGATTGGATGCAGGATATATTTACTAACAATGGACATAAACAGAAAAATGACACTCTCAAAATTAGTGTAGTGCTTTGGACATTTGGAAAATAAGATGTTTCTATAATTTTTAAGGGTGTGAAGTTTAATCCAGATACCGTAAGAAGCATCAATATATTATTATTGATGGTGGATTTTTGCATGGCGAAAATCGTAAGAAAATGTTTCTTACTCGGGTATCAGAAATACTAAACTTTAGTATATTTTCATTATACGAAGAATTTTAGGAATATACTAAGTCGTAATGGGTGTCCATGCCTGTCTCTCTCTCTCTCTATATATATATATATTCATATGAATGCTTCACTTGGCTGAACTCAGAAATATATATATACAACTATATCTACTGTATAGTTCAGTATCTATATACGTATAAAATTCTTAGAATAGCGCTGGTGCATTTTACACATTCCTAGATATTCTATAATTTTACGCTATAAATCTCAAGCTTCTAGTATAAAGCAACCCGAGCTATATTCCACAACTGAATTCTTGAAAAAATCACCTTGTATTAATAATCATGCTCAATTGAATGATATTGATTTACTAGGGTAGTGTCTATACAAACCTCTACAGAAGTTTGTAGCAAGTTACACATAAATGTACTTGACTGAAACATCACAATTGTGCCTAGATACCAAGTCAAAACTATGTTAAACGCAAAAAATAGAGCTCTATAACTAGCCAAACCTAACCTTGACCGAGCTTAAGATTCACATCTCCCATGATTGGTTTAATTAATAACCCAAAAATGGTCAAGAAATAATGAAACCCTGATTTTTGGGCCTAAACGACTAACTTGGACTGTTATTTTTCTTAAAGAAAGTCTTTTATTGCACCTAACTTGGTCGGACACACTCCTTTTGTATGACTAAGTTGGCCGACCAACTTAGTCGTGTAAGATGTTTTTTACGGCTGTCCAAGTTGGTCAGCCAAGGGATATACCAAGGATATCGTAAAATTTTACAACACAAATACGTGTTAAGTGTTGCAAATTTAGGGATGGGAGTCCTAGATTCTGTTCTGCATAGTGTTCCAAACCTAGGAATGGAAGTCCCAACTTCTTCTCTACAACGCTTATAAACGTTGCAAATATAAAGTTTGGAGTTACAACCCCTTCTCTACCTCCTATGCAACGCTTAAAAGCGTTGTAAACCTGAAAGTTGGGAGTCTTGACTTCTTTCTTATACTTAAAAGAGACACACGACATACTTCACATATTTTAGCCCATGTAGCCTCCCAAATTCGACTTACCAAGTGTGCCATACACTAATTTTAACTAACCACATATAAGTTATAACGTGTAACTGACATAGTAAGCAATATTTTTATAAAATTTAACTTGTTATAAAAGACGTACCATATATACAATTAACATACGGCTGAGCATGGATGGCTTACCATAGCGTTTGGCCAGAAATATCTTATTTCATGTGGCTTCACACACGTCCTGCTACATATGCTTGACCACTTTAATATTTATACATTTTTTTTTCATGACCATCCAACATCTCTCGTTGATGAAGTGAAAGGTAGTGTTTGACCTACTCAATGCATGCATCTGGCATCATCTATTTACTTAAGCATATCAATACTGTCAAGAAATCTCACTGCTCACCTGAGCATATCAAAGTCCGGACATGAGGCCTAACTACATGCATATTTATGTTCAGTCTGCCTGCTCCTTATAAGCCTTACTAGTTTTGTCGGACTATCAAGACTCATTATTTATTTCTAGCCACACATGAAAAGTCATAAGTCAACTTGAAATAAGCAAGTTATAGCTTGACTTAATACTAAATATTGTTTTCTATTGAAATCATACGAGACATCAAAGATGTCACAAATGGGCGGATATTTACTAGGATATTGGTCTAGCGGTATACAACGCGCGGTGTAGCAATACACCTATTACGAGAAAGTGTTTTTGTATCAGTTAGCATAGTATAGAACTGACAGATGTGTAACTTTCCAGTCTTCCCCAACAAGTGGGACACAATTTTCAACACTATCTCCATCAACTTCATTTAATTACTACTTCAAAACCTCTACTTCCTATGAGGTCAGGGTGAACATTTAATACTATTATAAATAAATTCTTCAATCTATTGAAATCAGAAAAGACAGAGCATACGAATCGACCATCCTATTTTTACCGAAGCCTTCTCTCAGTCATACACAGATAATCTTTCATTGAAATAAATACCTATCACACCTAACGAAGTTCGTACTTTGACCTCAAAAGGATAAGCACATATTCTAGATAAAGATACAGAAGATATTTGCTAAAGACTAGGATAAAAAGTTTGACTTTGCACCTGGACAACTTGTGGTGGCACATGACTTGGTTACATAAGATGATGTGCTAACACAAACAACCTAACCATCTAATCCATCATTCACCTCCCATTCCTCTCACTTTTGTTAATTCAGTTGGTATAACAGTTTACATACTGAAGAAGTTTGAATTTTTCTTTGTTTAGTCAATGTTTAGAAGCTCTAATCCTATCCAAAGAATGGTGATGACAGGAAGAGTTTCATCATGGATTACAATGTTTCCATTTGGAATTCTGATTATTACTGGAAGTTTGGTCGCGCTTGGAGCATTTTGGAATTCGTTCTTCTGGCGTGGGTTTGCCGGTGCAGCTGAGGATTTTAGTTATGTGAATAAAACTCCATCGAAAGATGATGGTTTACCACCTGTTTTTTCTTATTTGATTTCTGGTACTAAAGGAGAGAGTGAGAGAATTCTTAGATTGGTTAAATCTATATATCATCCACGACACATATATCTTTTATACCTCGATGCGGGTTCATCGAATTATGAGAGGGAATACTTGGCCTTTTCAGTTCGTTCTGAAAGAACCTTTAGAGCGTTCCAAAACATCGATGTTATCGGTAGAAGTTACGCTGTCAATAAAATGGGATCCTCGACTGTAGCTTCAGTTCTTCATGCAGCTGCAGTATTTTTGAAGGTTAATAATGATTGGGACTGGTTTATCGCATTAAGTGCTCCCGATTATCCAATTATGACTCAAGATGGTAAGTTCATAACATGGTAATTAATTCCTCACTTTTCCCTGTTAAAATTAGGATCGGCTTGTCTAGAAGTTAATTGAGTTCTAAATTTTTTGTAAATTTACACGCCACAAAATACATTGCGTTTTTTTTGTAATGAAATTTAAATTGGTGTATGATAAATTTATACATCACAATATGTATTACGTTGTTTGTAAGTCAGTGGGACACAATTAAGAAGATTGATCAATTATTTTTTTTTAATTTATAGCCAATTTTTACTTAGGCTATTTGAAAAAAGTAGAGTTAAAATATCGAAATATCATAATTTTAACAATGTCGGTGGACGTGGCAGAAAAATAAACAAAAACATCAAAAATAAAATAAGAATATTATAAAAATATTTTGAGAAAAAAAAACTCAAAAATTCCAAAATAGGATCTTGAATAATGTGGAAATATGTTGGTCAAATAGGTAGGGATGAAATTCAAATTTAATGTTAGATTCGACTCTGAAACATAAGTCAAATTAATTTGGAGCATGTTTGACTTTGCATACGATCACTATATTAAGACCAATATGATCAGTTTAATTGGGCCTAAAATCATCATTAGGCCCAAATATCACTCACCTCATGCAATCAACCGTTATATACATTCACATTCATGAGAAGATTGGCCAACTCCATAGAAAATTCTTCTGGGGACACTCAACCGAGGAGAGGAAGGTGCACACAGTTAGTTGGCAGCACTTGTACTGACAAAAAATAGATGATGGACTCGGCATATAATCTGCATATCTTACCTGCATTTGTGTTTTCATGGGTCTTTTTCTAATGTCCTGCAAATTCAAATAAACTCATAATGCTAAACGAATGTTTACCATCTAAATAACAATAATTCACTAATTTCTTGTTTTCGAAGTATCCTATAATATGCTTCCAAATTAGCATCACTTTATGTCTTTTTTGTTAGCTAAGCAAACAGTTAAAGCATATTTTTATTGATATTTTTGCTTAGTTTAACAACCTATACATATTAAGCTTTTATAGCTTTTTAATACTCAAAAAGATATGCACATCTTCTAGATAAAGATTTTGATACTCAAAAGAATATGCACATTCTTAATAAAGATACAGAAGATATTTGTTAAAAACTAGGATAAAATGTTTGACTTTTCACCTGGACAACTTGTGCTGGCACATGACTTGGTTACAGAAGATGGTGTGCTAACACTTCCCCTCAAGTTGAGTGGGAGTTCACGAACATTCAACTTGTCTCTTAGCTGCTGAAATATACAAGAAGACAGACCCTTCATAAAAATATCTTCTATTTTATCTTGTGACGATATGAATTGTACTTGTAGCTCTTTGGATTCAACCTTTTCCCTTACAAAGTGGAAGTCTATCTCTATGTGTTTTGTCCTTGCATGGAAAATCGGATTTGTTGTCAAGTAAGTATCCCCTAAGTTGTCACACCACATGACAGGAGGAGCTGATTGTAATCCAAGTTCCTTCATCAAAGATTGTATCCAAATGAGTTCTGAAGTAGCCATGGCAATGCCCCTGTATTCTGATTCGGTGCTGGATTTGGAAACAATCTTCTGTTTCATTGCACTCCAAGAGATTAGGTTTCCTCCGAAGTATACGCAATACCCACTCGTTGAGCATCTATCATCTAAGTTCCCTGCCCAATCTGCATATGTATAGGCCTGTACAGAAAGATCCAAAGATGGTCTAAAATACAATCCATAGTTTATTGTATGCTTCAAGTAGCGCAAAATTCTTTTGACTAGTTCCCAATGATCAATAGATGGCTTATGCATAAATTGACAAGCTTTATTGACTGTTACCGATATATCTGGCCTGGTTAGATGGAGATACTGGAGAGCTCCAACTATGCTTCTGTAAACTATAGGGTTTTCATATTTTGTTGTACCTTGCTTTTCGATAACTGACTGCACAGCAAGAGGTGTTGATACTGGTTTAATCCCATCAAGCTTGTACTTGACCAACAAATCTGTAATGTACCTCTATTGACTCAAGATGAGGGAATTATTATTTCTGTAAACTTCTACACCCAAGAAATATGATAGAGATCCCAAATCTTTGACTGCAAATATTGTATGTAACTCTTGAATGAGTTCCTGAATGGCACTTTTGTTTGAACCTGTTACTATGATATCATCTACATAAATCAGTACATACAGAGAATAAGATTGTGAGATTTGCACAAACAATGAGCTATCTGCAATGGATCCTCTGAACCCTTTAGTCACTAAATAAGAGCTAAGGTTGGAAAACCAAACTCTTGGTGCATGCTTTAGGCCATAGAGATCTTTGTTTAACTTGCAGACATGATTAGGAAAGTTTTGATCCACATACCCGGATGGCTGCTTCATGTAGACATCTTCTTGAAGTATTCCATGTAAGAAGGCATTTTGAACATCTAATTGATGAATGTCCATCCGTGAATGGTTGCAAGTGAGAGTACCAGTTTGATTGTACATGGTTTCACTACAGGACTGTATGTTTCATAAAATTCTACACCTTCTTGTTGATGATAACCCTTAGACACAAGCCTTGATTTATAGCGTTCAACGCTTATATCTGCCTTGTGTTTTATTCTGAAGACCCATTTTGAGCCTACAACGTTCATTGCTTGTGCATATGGGACCAAGGACCAAGTACCATTCTTTAAATGTGCATTGTATTCCTCATCCATTGAGGGTCTCCAGTTTGGATCTTTAATTGCCTGACTGTAGCATGTTGGAACTGGAGAAGTTGAAAGCACAAGTGGATGTTTTGTGGCAGTCAAACAGAGACGATTGACAGGCTTTTTGATCCCCAATTTCCCTTTTGTAATCATGGTGTGAATAGGTGCAGTAGTTGATGGAGTTTCTGACGTTTGTGCAGGTTGAACGACTACGGCAGCAGAGCGGTATGGAGACTGTTGCGTCTGTAACGTTTGAAATTCATCAATTGTATCTGCCTGATCTATTTCAGCGGAAGACAGCTGATTATCTAACGCTTGTATATCATTAGTTACACCTGCCTCAACATATTCCTGGTATTGTTTTTGACACAAACGATTGTTAACAGACAAAGGGGTAAAAACACTTGTAGATAATGTGCCGATTGAAGGACTTACTTATTTTTGTTGCTGCACAGGTACTGGCACCATTGAAGAGAATAACGGGAATGTATTCCCTATAAACTTTACATGGCGTGAAACATAGAGTCTCTTGGAGTGTTGATGAAGGCATAAATAGCCTTTGTGAATCCCACTGTAACCTATAAATAGCGGTATGGAGACTGTTGCGTCTGTAACGTTTGAAATTCATCAATTGTATCTGCCTGATCTATTTCAGCGGAAGACAGTTGATTATCTAACGCCTGTGTATCATTAGTTACACCTGCCTCAACATATTCCTGGTATTGTTTTTGACACAAACGATTGTTAACAGACAAAGGGGTAAAAACACTTGTAGATAATGTGCCGATTGAAGGACTTACTTGTTTTTGTTGCTGCACAGGTACTGGCACTATTGAAGAGCAGAACGGGAATGTATTCCCTATAAACTTTACATGGCGTGAAACATAGAGTCTCTTGGAGTGTTGATGAAGGCATAAATAGCCTTTGTGAATCCCACTGTAACCTATAAAAACACATGGTAGAGACCTGGTTTCTAGTTTATGATTGTTAAATGTGCGCAGGCTTGGATAACACAGACACCCAAATACTCTAAGATTTTTATAATCAGGCTCTTTGTGGAACAATAACTCTAGTGGAGTTTTTGATTGTTTCTTGGTTGTCGGAAACCTGTTAATAAGATAAGAAGCAGTAATGAAGGCTTCAGAACAAATGTTGTTGGAATTGAGGCATGAAATAGTAGCGCAAGGACAGTTTATGTGATGTGCCTGATTCTTCTTTCTGCCAAGCCATTCTGGGAAGATGTGTGTGGGCAAGAGAATCTGTGTACAACACCATTATCATTTAGGAAGGCTGTAAATTTTTTATACTCACCTCCATTATCTGACTGGAATGTTTTTATTTTGAAGTCTAGGAGGTTCTCAATTTGTTTCTTAAAGTGGATGAAGACAGGTAGTGCATCTGACTTGCGCACCAAGGGATATATCCAGGTGTAATGTGAGTACACATCAAGAAGAAGCATAAAATATTTGTAACCATTTCTTGATAAATAGGGAGACACCCAAAGATATGATACAATTAAGATGGAAGGTTGATCAATAACAGTATTGCTAGAAGAAAATGGGAGTTTGCAACTTTTGCTTAAATGACATGAATTGCAGAAATCAAAAGCTTTATTAGAAATAGGTAGAGAGTAGTTTCTGATTATTTTGGAAACAGAACGTAGCATTGGATGTCCTAGTCTCTGGTGCCACAATTGCAATGTTTCTGACACATACACTGCTGGTTTTGATTGTTGGATTGTATCAACTCCATCAAAGATATATAGACCATTCATATTCCTGCCTTTCAACAGTGTTGACCCTATGAGCTTGTCCTTCACAACAAAAAAACTTGAGTTAAACAAAAAATATACATTATTGTCTTTACAGAACTTAGAAACAGATAATAGATTGGTTTTGATGCTAGGAACATGAAGAATATTGTTTAGCATGAAATTTCTCCTGTTTAATGTGAAAGCAGCATTACCAATATTCTCAATAAAACAGTTACCATTTCCGACTTGTACTGTTTCAGTTCCATCATACTCATGCTTGATTTGTAGATTGTTCAGATTGGATGTCAGATGATACGTAGCTCATGTATCAGTTACCCAGTTTACATCATTTGTTCTACCAGACAAGGCTAGATAAGCTAATGCATTGTTATTCTTTCGGAGTGGCTTATCTTCTTTGTATCCGAACCAGCATTTTCTTGCTGTATGACATGTTTTGGTACATATTTGGTATGGTATTGGGTTATCTGTTAAACCTCTTTGAGTACTAGATATTTGGTGTTGTTTTGAAGAGCTTGTATTGGGATTGAATCTTTTAGTGTATGTTTTTGGGTAATAGTTGTTGGTGTTGGCTGCAATATTTGCTAATGGTTATTGCAGGAGAGCAAGCTGTTGCTGGAGGCGCATATCAAATGTGAGAAGATGAGCATGAAAGTGCTCATTGTCATGTCTCCTTCCAGAGTGAGAGATGTAACAACTGGATCATAAGATTGATCCAGTCCATTCATAACAGATGCCTTCATGTCTGCGTCTGATAGTGTTACTCCAGATGTTAATAAAGCATCAAAGATTTCTTTTGCCATGTTGAAGTATTCTTCCATAGAACTGTTGCCTTTCCTGAGATTGTGAAGTTCTTTTTTTTTAAGATGCATTTGGTGTGCTTGGGTATTGAGAGAAAATCTTGTTTCTAGAGCCTCCCATACCTGTTTTGATGTTGTTAATTCAACCACTCTGGTCATTACCCTCTCAGTTAGAGAAGAAAACAGCCAACCCATTAGGATTTGATCATATTCATGAAACTTTGTAAACTCAGGATTTAATTGAGTTGTATTTGGTAGGAATTTTGGTGGTCGCTGAAGACTTCCATCTACAAATCCTATTAGGTTGTAGCCATTGAGCAGTGGTAGAAACTGGGTTTTCCATAAAAGGTAATTTTTCTCATTCAACTTAATGTTGACAAGATGATTGATATGTAGATGGTGCAATGTTTTTGTGTTTGAACCCATTGTAGTTTCTAGATCGGTTAGGCTCTGATACCAAGTTAAAGCAGATTTTTATTGATATTTTTGCTTAGTTTAATAACTGATACATACTAAGCTTTTATAGCTTTTTGATACTCAAAAAGATATGCACATCTTCTAGATAAAGATTTTGATACTCAAAAGGATATACACATATTCTAGATAAAGATACAAAAGATATTTGCTAAAGACTAGGATAGAATGTTTGACTTTGCACCTGGACAACTTGTGCTGGCACATGACTTGGTTATATAAGATGATGTGCTAACACAAACAACCTAACCATCTAATTCATCACTCACCTCCCATTCCTCTCACTTTTGTTAATTCAGTTGGTATAACAGTTTACATACTGAAAAAGTTTGAATTTTTCTTTGTTTAGTCAATGTTTAGAAGCTCTAATCCTATCCAAAGAATGGTGATGACAGCAAGAGTTTCATCATGGATTACAATGTTTCCATTTGGAATTCTGATTATTATTGGAAGTTTGGTCGCGCTTGGAGCATTTTGGAATTCGTTCTTCTGGCGTGGGTTTGACGGTGCAGCTGAGGATTTTAGTTATGTGAATAAAACTCTATCGAAAGATGATGGTTTACCACCTGTTTTTTCTTATTTGATTTCTGGTACTAAAGGAGAGAGTGAGAGAATTCTTAGATTGCTTAAATCTGTATATCATCCACGGCACAGATATCTTTTATACCTCGATTCGGGTTCATCGAATTATGAGAGGGAATACTTGGCCTTTTCAGTTCGTTCTGAAAGAACCTTTAGAGCGTTCCAAAATGTCGATGTTATCAGTAGAAGTTACGCTGTCAATAAAATGGGATCCTCGGCTGCAGCTTCAGTTCTGCATGCAGCTGCAATATTTTTGAAGGTTAATAATGATTGGGACTGGTTTATCGCACTAAGTGCTTCCGATTATCCAATTATGACTCAAGATGGTAAGTTCATAACATGGTAATTAATTCCTCATTTTTCCCTGTTAAAATTAGGATCGGCCTGTCTAGAAGTTAATTGAGTTCTAAATTTTTTGTTGCCAGATCTTCTCCATGCATTCACTTTCATTCCCGAAGATCTGAACTTCATACATTACAGCAACAACACAAACTGGAAGCAGTAAGGCTAAGGCGCTTTTAAAACATGATCTATCCAAATACTATGTTTCATTTACTGGGTTTGCCAAAACTTGTAATACTCATAAAACTGTTCTTAATGCAGGCGACGGCAAGTGAATCAAAATGTAACAGATCCGAATCTACTTTTTCAAGAGAACACTCCAATGTCAGACAGTTCAGATACTCGAGCAACCTGGACGCTTTCAAGATCTTTGAAGGTAAAGCATTTCTTAGTTTCCTTTACATTGAGTTGGCAGAAAGAAATAACTGAGTGTGACATAAATGGGTCTTCTGTTTTCTGTAAGCACGAACAGGCTCTCCGTGGATGATTCTAACAAGAGATTTCATGGAGTATTGTGTGCATGGATGGGATAATCTACCCAGAACACTAATTATGTATTTCGCTAATTCAGCTTCCCCTATTGAATCCTACTTTCACACAGTACTTTGCAACTCTGATGAGTTTCAAAACACTACTGTAAACAATAATCTGAGGTATACTATGATGAATCCTAAACGGCAAGAACCAGATAACATGCTATACTTCTTTTTCTTGTATTAATCTTGCACAGGAAGAGGAAATTGATATTTTTAATATAAGAGCTTCATTCCAATATGCTCAAACCTAGGTCCCCTCTAGGTTCATTACAAAGAAGACTGAGAGGATGGAGTAACCAGAACATCAATCTCTTACAAAACAATGAGCCATTACAAGCAAGAACAGAAAAATCTAATGAAGCAGTTAGAAGCAAACAAGTGAATGTTGAATTTTTCTCCTAGTATTTTAATAGTATTACAGTGGGGATTATCACAATCCTAAACTCACGAACCATACTTGGCTTGTATTTCTGCTTTTGTAAGAAAACCCTTTGAACGTCGTTCTGAGAGTGCCATCTCATTCTGTTTCATGTCAAAGTATAACGCCCCTATCTGATGTTTCCTCTTGTGCAGCTTTGAAGGCTTCCCCTTACTAGAAACAGTCTGCAAAACAGAACCCCCTTAGTTAACTCATACAGCATAAATATATGAAAACGAATATATGACATATGATCACTTACAGGTAACAGTTACAAGAAAAGGAAAAGCAAAATACAACTAAAATTACAGTCTCCCAACTTTTTCAGTTTAATTGGATCAGAATTATGTCATATCAGCAAGTGTATTAATGCCAAGAAAAACAACATATGAACAGTGCGTCAGCGAGAAAGGAAAAAACAAACTACAATAGGGTTAAAAGTCGAACAATGATATTTACTTTGCTTAGGACATTGTTTCATCTAAATTCATACTCAGACTGTGTAACTAATAGGCCAATACAATCAGCAGAAGGCTTTACCAAAGAAAATGATGACATATGAAACCTTTATTATGAGCAAAGAAAAACCCTTAGTATGTGGTACATAGTGACGGTTGTTAAACCCCAAAAATATCAGGGTATATGGGTTAAATTGGGAAGTAGAGAGCCAAAACATTGTCTGTCATGGGCATGGAAGGGATTAATAGTGTAACCACAACAAACTCCTGAAAAATAACCCCATGTTCCCAACTGAACTGAATTTCAGAATGGTCAACAAATATTCACAATCTAGAGCTTCTACAATGAGATGGTGAATATGGTTAACCACAACAAACTTCTACAATCTCATGTCTAACACAATGACTAAAAAATGATAATCAACATAGTACAAACATTGAAATTTCAATATAGCTTAACAAAACAACTAAAGCGAAAAATCAATGTTGTGATTATACATACCTGGTAAGCTGGTCCAAAAGCGATTCCAGTGGTTTTAGCTTGATCCTCCCTTGGTCTATTCTTTGTTAAATCATCCTGCTTCACCTCAATTATCTCAGGCATCTCATTCCTCCCTCTATTCCCCCGTCCCAAATTTCTAAAAACATCCGGTATCTCTGGCCCCGGTGCCACCGGCATCGTCATTGGCGCCATTGTAGCAGCTCCATCATAATCCGCATAACCACTTTCAGAATTGACATTATTCCCCACATAATTTCCCTCATAATTCCCATAACTTTCATAATTTTCATAACCCTCATTATTCTGATACCAATTCGGACTAGAATCACCCACAGATTCTAAATTGGATGCCCCATTAACGAAATTCCCCTCCCCATAATTCTGTTCGACCCCCCTAATCTCATTCCGTTCATCCCTAATTTCATTCTTCCCAACCTTCGAAACTGATTCAGATTGAGCTACACTTGTACCAATAGTCGATCTTCTACCACTACCACCACCTAAAGACTGACCAGAACCTAACCCTAGAGAATTTTTAGGAGCAGGAAGACTAGAAAAGAATGACTTCAAAGAAGAAGTAGTTTCAGTATCATGATTAGTTTTTTTTTTTAGGTTTTTTCTCTTCATCATCAGAATCATCATCTAAAGGTAAAGATGGGTTTAATGGGAGTTTAACTTGAATAACTTTTTTGGGTTTTGATTGGTTTTTTGGAGGTGGAAGAGAAGAGATTGATGAAGATTTGGGTTTTGGTAGAGATGAGAATAAAGATGATGTTTTTAAGGGTTCCGAGAGATTTGAAGATGTGGGTTTTGTTAGGGTTTGAGATTGTGATGTGAAGGATGAGGAATTTCGCTGTTGGTGGTGGTGTGGTTGTTCTTCGTCGTCTGAAGAAGAAGAATAGGCTGCCAGTAGAGACTCCATTGGAGAGCGAGGTGAGAGAGGGACAGAGAAGTTAGATGTGAATTGAAACCAAAATATTTTATAAGGTTCTAGTTTTACTCCACCGGAGAAATCCCAAAACATAGCTCTCCAGGTTTTATTAAGACTAGATCCGGGTCTGTGCTACGCACTAGGCAAGAATACGTGGTATATTTAGCCTTTTAAATTATTTTGGTAATAAAATCAGGTTATATTGTTTATTCTCGATCTGATGTAAATGATTTACATAGTCTCGTATCTATTGATGCAAATGTTTCATACTCTCATATCCATTGAAGTGGAATTTCATCCTGCATCCATCTTTTCCAGATTTTTGATAAACTATTATATAATTAGTATCCAATAGATTAATAACTAAAATAAAATTTATGCAACTAAAAAAACTAAACATGTAGACCTTATTGTTTGTGAGCAAAAACGAATTGAGGGTAAAAATGGAAATGGTGAAGAAGGGTAATACTAGTCAGAGCAACGAGAGATCAAGCTATGCCAGTCGAAGCAAGTCACTCGATTAAACATCAAATCGCTTAAACATCAAACATTTGTACTGTATAAGTACTTTTAAGATTCGAGAGATCAATCTGTACGAAATCAGCCTAAATCAAGAAATGACCGTTCCAATTTCGTTTCAGTCTCAAAGGAAGAAGAAGGGTAGATCTGTAGGGAGGGAAGCAGAGAGAATATTGAGATCAATGAGGTTGAATGTCAATGATGGTATGTGTTTGAACTGCTGTAAATACAAATGATAGCTCTGTGATGAAACTCTTGTCCTTTGTCGATAGGTTGAAGAACCTATTTATAGCATTGGAAGTTAACACATTGATCTCGTAAGTGGTGGCAGTTGTAGAGAAGTGGGAGAGAAGAGAAGTGGAGATCGTGTGTTGATAACCAGTTCCATCGTGTTAGTGAGATATGACAGTTGTGCGACCACTATTCCCTTCACTCCTTCAACTGTCGACACGACTTTTTTCTTTCTCGTCGTGGGTGTATCGTTACACCACACATGTTGTAGGCCGTCAGACCAAAACCTTAGTGAATATCCCCCCATGTGACATAATTGATGTATCGAGCATGGTTGAGTCTACTTTGTAGACGATTGGGCGTTCATTGACCTAGCTAGACTATTGGTCTTAGCATGTTGATGAGTCTAGCATGTTGACTCATTGATGAACGAAGCACTAGTTGTGTGCTGAGACAAGCAGTGATGCTTAATAGATCGTGGACGTAGAGGGTCTGATTAATGTTGACACTTGTAGTTGTGTCGTATCATCATGTCAGCTGAGGAGCAACGATACTCGAATGATGCTTGTCATTCGAGCCTCAAGTCTCGTGAGTGTTTGATCGTGCAAGAACCAAGTAGAGTAAGTGCTAGGTTGTGCAAGCACCAAGTCGAGCAAGTGTTAGGTTGTGCGAGCACAAAGTCGACTGAGTGCTAGAAAATTGAAAAATATTTAGTTTCGTCAGAGTAGGAAAAAAATGAGATTATTTTAAATATTGGTAGCGGGACCAATTAATAAGACCTTAATATGGCAGATGAATCATGGCAGATGAACCATGCCAGATGAACAATGGTAGATGAGTAAGTAGTGGATAGACCAACTAGAAAAGAGGGAGAATCCCAAAAAGGGATGACCGACCAAGGTGGCGGGACCGGTCAAAGGTAGGTCCAATGATGGATTAAGCACGAATTTGGTGGTCAGTAGAACTATGCTTCGCGTACCATGTCGTCTCTATATAGCTCTTCAGAGCTATGTGTTTGAAGCAAGAGAAATTAGGGTTTGGTAGAAAGAGCCTTAGAGTTTCAATGGAAATAGAAAACCCTAAAGTAAAATAGAATAATAAAGTTTTTTGGAGAAAATATGAGAGTAGGGACCGGGCAAGGGAAGCCGTCCAGCCGGCTAATGCCGGTCCCACAATCTCCCTATTTTTTATTTTTGTATTTTTTTATCTTCTTTTCTCTTTAAAGCCATGATCTTCATGCTATGCTCTTCGAGCTATGCTTTGAAGAGCATTATTGTTATTTATACCCATGGGTGTTAGTTTTTTTTATGAAAATTTCAGACATGACGTCCTTCAGTAAAAACGATGTAGATTCTTCATGCGATGTCCGTTTTTGATGATCAGACCCAATTCGGAATCCTAAATTCGCTGGCTACATCCTTACGAAAAAGTATTTAGGTTATGATCTCGTTTCAGTCGTCAAATGGAGAAAACAGTAAACCTCCAGATGGAATTCTGACAATTTTCAGATTGTAGTTCGTCTAGGGTTTGAATCATATCTCTTAGACCATTGTTCGGAATGAGATGCCCTTTTAGTATGTTGTAGTGGACAATAAGGGAGCATATGTTGTTTAGAAAATTTGGCCCCATTCCTCACCCATTGTCACATTTTTGTGATATGAAGATGTGTCAGAAATTGGGTATTAATCAAAATTAGGGTTTCGTTGTATTTCGACCAATATTGGGATTTTTGATGCAACCAACATTAGGAATATGTTATTCAAGCTCGCATAATTATTATCGGAGCTTTGGTTTTTGCATTTGGTGTGACAGTGACTTACGAACACGCGGTGTTTCATCCTAGTGCATCCGTGCGCATCTTGTTATGCGTTATGATCAATCAATGTTTATTCAATTAGAGTTTGAATATTAACGTAAATTCACTCTAAATACTCAACCGTAAATATAAAGAAGAATTAAGTTGCTTTATACTAATAGGAAATCTATCTAGGAGAATTAACATCCACTCAGGAACAAAGAGGTGTTCTGGATGCTTATTCTGTATAGTGAGAGATCATCAGGGAAAGAGTTGTAATCAACACCAGTGATACTTTGAGGGCGATGATGCTCTATACTAGTAAATAATTAATCTAGGAGATGCCCTATCATTATAGAGGAGTAAGCACTGAGTTGCACAATATTAGTGTTGTATGTAGAATACTGAGAGCTCAGCCGAGTGAGGCTCTAATATCATTTGTATATTTTTTAGAGAGAGTACATGATCAGTGTGAGATGCCTGTGGTGAGCGTTCGATATTTTAATTTTTTTGTGGAATATAAAATATAAATTTTATGCTTTTGATGCCGGATCAATAGCATAGAAAAAATCATATATTATTTATATTGATTTTACTGCTGGGTACAAATAATTTTATTATTTTATCCTTTGTTAAAAATCTATCATCTACATTAAGTCCCTTGCTTAGTGAGGTATAGTAATGTGCCGCAGTAAGCATTGAATGGTGATTTTTACTAACATAAGCAAAATAAAATAGATGAGATAATCGTTAGATTTTTTTCTTTTTTACCAGAGATTCTGATTTGATGATGTTCCAATGATGTTGAATCCATCGTTGAAGGAGTAGTAGTTGGTGTAGTAGTGCTCGTAGGATGATAGAATATCGTCTAGAGAGCATGGATTGGAATAGCATTGATGATTTACATGATATAGAGACCAAAATTGACCCGTGTGTAGCACGGGCGTATTACTCCAAAGAGGAAATCCTTGTTGGACCAAGATTTGGAAGCTAATTGTTATAAAAGGGGGTAAACCCTATTATTTTTTGTCCTTCTTGCTCCATCACCGACCAACACCTTCTCCCATTCTTCTCCATCACCGACGGAAGCAGGAGTCTTCCCTCTCGCCGACGCCATCACCGTTGCCGGAATCCGGTCAAATTCCGACCAAAATTTCCGGTGATTTTTCTTACTTGAACTGGGCTGTTCATGGTTTTTATAATTTTTTTAATAATTACGTGAGTATTATTCATAGATTTAGGGCAAAAATCAAGTTTTGATTTTTAATGCAATTCTTGTTCTTCGATCGTCTTTGTAGGTACTTCATCATCTTTCGTGTACCAACGAGAAAGTTCTTGAAGCTCTAATTCTTGTGTTGATATCACTAATTTCTAGTGAGAGCATTGAAACAGGTAAGATTGGCTTTTACCGTATTATCCGCTATTTTTGGAAAGATATTCGTGTACTCGCATTCTGTTATTGACTTGAATACTGTATCCACTATTTTCGTAACAGGTAATGGCATCTCCAAGTCGTAGTTATAATGCTGATCCTTCAAAGAAGAAAATTCGGCAGATAAACAAGAGACCAAGAATGAGGACTTTTGCAGATGTGCTTTCTGAGATAGAAGATCCTTTCAGTAAAGCTGCACAATTGATACGTGGTATGCCTCTTAATCATCTGAATATAGTCAATGGACGAGTTTATTCTTTCTTAGCTTTAGTGGGCATAGAAGAAGATCAGAGACGTGAATAAATAACACAAAAGAGGAAGCTTGAAAATAAAAAATTTGTTGTTAATCAACAAAAGCGTTGCCGACTTGAACAAGGGAGGCTTGAGGCTGAAGAGAAACGTCATGTTCATGTTAATGGTGTTGTTTCGGATTCTGATGTAAATGAACATCCTCCCAATTGGAAAAACACTGATCTTGAAGTCGAACCACATTCTTCCGAAGAAGATCACGCGGGGATAGTTTATGACAACCCAGATGGACGTTTTGAAAAGATTTCTGAAGAAAACTCTAACCATGACCTGGAAGAAGAATCTAACAACGATGTTGTCGAAGAAGATGAATCATGAAGCCGATAATGAATCTGATGATTAAGTCTTTTGGTTGTTTCCCTTTCTTAGTAGACGAACATCTTTGCTTTTTGTAGTTTATGACTACTTCTTTAAGATTAAGTATCTTCATTCAATATGGTTGTTGATTGAGTCGTAAGTTCTTCAAATAAATATATATTTAATTGATTATTTTGATAACATCTTCGTTTTCCTTTAATGATTAATTGCATAATACTTATGTGCATGAACGAAGAATTTCGTTATAATTCGTCGTCAGAAAAATTCAGATTTAGGTCTTGTTTCCGTATCGGCTGTAGAATCTTCATCCGAAGTCGAAATAAGGTGGTTGAATCATAATTCTTTAGATAATAGGTAGAGATAAGTTTTGCAAAAATAATTTCTGAATTTGGAGTCCGTTTGTTAGGTGAAAAAGACCCGACACTGAGCGTCCATAACTTTTTCAGACAGAATTCTGTAGGTTTTCAGCTATGATAAAGTCGACCGTTTGTCTGCCCTTATTAGCTCACTCCTCCAATTAGCGTGAAATTTTGATATGTTGTAGAGGACATCCATACAAAGCGTTAAGTATATAAATCACCCCTTAATTCATCACCAATTGCTCCCAGCTTGGAACTTTGTACAGGGCAGCGCAGAATTGCGTCTAACGGGCTTGGTGCAAAAACGCCTTTTATGTGTTTTAGGCTATTTGCTTGTGTCTTGTATACTTGATAATTAACCTTATGTCATTAATACCTTTTTACTCTTAAATTTCTAGTTGTTGCTTGGATTTTATACTCGGAATACTTTAATTCATGAAATTACGATATTAGGTTGAAAATAGTAAAAAACCGGAAAACCGTCTCGATAATGATGATATGAGCATTCCTACGAACCAAGATGGTGCTGAGGCCGTTCAAAAATTTTAGAGTCATGGTAGTGGTGCTCCTGAGATCATTGTTGATACTGAAATCCAAAAGAGTGCTACCGTGACTGAAGAGGATACAGAGATGATTGAATATCCTAATGCTGGCCTTCTTTTCAATCCTTCATCTAGTGAGCCTTTTCCATCTCATGTATTAATTGGTGGTTTCAGTGTTCCTAACGAATATACAGAGTTGTATACTCAAGTATGGAAGAAATATGGTCACATTGCTTCTACTAAAAAGAGCAAGTTACATTCTTTTATGGCAAGGCGTGTAGAAGTAATATTGCGTGTCTTTCATGAGATGTGTACTGCAGCGAGGACCACCTTCAGATGGAATATTGGATGATTGGGAACTTCATTTAGATACCTCTGAGCTGTACGACTTCAATGTTGAATGGCTTCGTCGAGAGATTGATGTTGTTATAGAGTCCCGAGCTTCCACGGTTGCAAGCAGAGACAAAGGTAGAGAGATTGACCCAAGAGTTGGAGTTGGAGAAAAATGCTCTTGATGACATGAAGAAGGCTTTCGATGACTGACAAAAGCCATTTTTAGCTAGTTTTCCTTAGCTATTTTCTTTAGTTTTTTAGAATTTTATATGCTTTGAGAAACAAAGGATTTTATCTATACTGTTGAGAGATGGAAGACTAAATTTAGTTTAAGTTTGAATAAGTAGGTGTTTAGTCAATACGATTGTGAAGACTTTCTTTTGGAATGATAGGGATATTTTCGGATTAAGGAAATTGAGAATTTGATTACTGAAAAGGGAATTTGACTACTTGATAAGTGCATAATTTATATATTTTAGGTATCATTTCCTTACTTATTTGCTATATTTTGTGTGAATTACCATGTGTTAGTATTACTTTTGTAGTTTATGTGTTTTATTAGGTTACATCTCCGAAACAAGTGAAATGGAGCTTTACAAGAGAAGAATTTCCAAAGACCCAACAAAACATCTCTTGATTTGATTTCTAAGTTAAAACCCCCACGTACGTTTACAGAAGTTAGATCATCCTTAGGTCATGCAGGTTTTTATCGTCGGTTTATTAAGGATTTCAGTAAGATCTCACGCCCTTCTAGGTAAGGACGTTACTTTTGTCTTTGATGAAACTTGTATTGCAGCTTTTGAGAAGCTGAAATTACTGTTAACTTCTGCCCCTATTATACAACCGCTTGATTGGAGTCTTCCATTTGAGATTATGTGTGATGTCTCTAATTATGCAGTTGGGGATGTTTTAGGACAACACAAGAATAAAGCACAACATGTCATTTACTATGCTAGTAAGACCTTGAATGATGCACAATTGAATTACTCTACAACTGAGAAAAAACTTTTGTCGATTGTGTTTGCCTTAGAGAAATTTAGAGCTTATCTTTTAGGGTCTAAGATTATTATTTTCTCTGATCATGCTGCCTTAAAATACCTTCTAACTAAGAAAGATACTAAACCTAGGTTGATTAGATGGATATTGTTGCTATAGGAATTTGATTTAGAAATTCGGGACAAGAAGGGTTCCGAGAATGTAGTAGCTAAAAACCTTTCTAGGATCATTTTAGAGTCTTCTGATGATGTTGTACCTATACATGAAACTTTCCCTGATAAACAACTGTATGCTATTCTCACTTGCCTTGGTATGCAGATATTGTTAATTATCTTGTTATTGGTCAAATACCTGAAGATTGGTCGAAACAAGATAAAACTAAATTTTTAGCTGAGGTTAAACATTTCTTTTGGGATGATTCATATTTATTTAAGTACTGTCCTGATCAGATTATACGCAGATGTGTGCCTAATGATGAAGTTAGGAGTGTTGTCACTTTTTGCCATTCTTATGCTTTTGGTGGCCATTTTAGTGCTAAGAAAACTGCTGCGAAAATTCTGCAATGTGGATTTTATTGGCCAACTTTGTTTTATGATTCTCACGAGTTTTGCAAAAGTTGTGATAGGTGTCAAAAGTTAGGTAGGATCACTAGGCGGAATATGATGCCGTTAAGCTCCATATTGATAGTTGAGATATTTGACGTATGGGGAATAGACTTTATGAGACATTTTCCCACTTCGAATGGTATTGTCTATATCTTATTAGCGGTTGATTGTGTATATAAATGGGTAGAATCCATACCTACCAAGATGAACGATCGCCATGTTGTGATCAAGTTCGTTAGAGAATACATATTTTCTCGATGTGGTACCCCTAGAGCCATTATTAGTGATGGGGGATCTCATTTTTGTAATAGATCTTTTAAGACACTTTTAAGTAAGTACTCCATTATACATAAAGTTTCTACACCATATCATCCCCAGACTTGTGGTCAAGTCGAAGTTTCTAACCGACAAATTAAGCAAATATTAGAGAAAATAGTGAATCCTAATCGTAAAGATTGGTCTACACGGTTATTGGATGCACTTTGGGAATATTGGAATGTTTATAAGACACCCATTAGTATGTCTCCCTTAGACTTGTCTATGGAAAAGCCTGCCATTTACCTGTTGAGTTACAACACAAAGCCTACTGGGCAATTAAGACCTTTAATGTTGATTTGTCTACAACTGGGAATCACCGTAAACTTCAACTCAATGAGTTAGAAGATATTAGGAATGATGCATATGAAAATGCAAAGCTTTACAAAGAGAAAACTAAAGCGTTTCATGATAAATCGATTAGTCAAAAGTCGTTTGAAAGTGGAAAGAAAGTTTTCTTGTATAACTCTAGGTTGCATTTATTTCCTAGTAAGTTAAGATCTCGTTGGACAGGCCCGTATCATATCAAAGAAGTTTTCCCTCATGGGGCTGTCGAACTTGAGAATAGAGAATGGTAATGTTTTCAAAGTAAATGGACAAAGAATGAAACCATATTTAGAGCTTAAGAACACCGAGGTGGAAACTGTCCCCCTCGAAGACCCGGTCTATCAAGACTAACACTGTTTGGGATCATGTTTAGTGTACATTAGTAGGATTTTTGTTTTTGTTTCTTTTTGCAGGAATCAAGTATCATTTACTTCATGGGAGTAGACTCATCAGATTTATTTCCTTCACCTTATCTTTTTAATTTTTGATTGCTTGTTTTATGCCATTTTAGGATTTCCCATCTTGATTTTACATTGGATGAGTTAGTTTACATTGAGGACAATGTAAAGTTTAAGAGTAGGGGAGTTCGAGCATATAGAATTCTTAAGTATTCACTTTTTAGGCAGAATTTTTTCAAATTATTTGCATGAAACCTTCAACTTTTAGAGATTTTAGAGTCACTTAGTATACTTATAGCTACGTTTACATACGAAGTTCTAACCGAAAGAACTGAACTTAGAAGTAATAGAGAACTATATTTCGAGTGCTTAGTTGTTGAGAGGCTAGAGCTGACAAAAATGGACTTAAACTGCCGGTAGAGAATACAGTATTAGAGTTGTTGATTTCATGGTCGTTACTAGCTGGGATGGTAGCACCATGAAAGCTTGCTTGAGAACGCGCCAAGCTAAGATATGCTTGACTTATAGGAGTTAGCGCTTTTAGCGCTAGGGTTAGCGCTTTTAGCGCTATAGTGTCGAACTATTGCCAATGTGGTGCTAAGCCAAACGGCGGATGCTAGCCTGGCGCTAATAGGAGAAAAGGCTAGGGTTATCCTAGCTTAGAGGGACAATGTATCGTTGAAGGCCCTGCTCCTTGTTTATGGCGTGTCTAATAGGAGTGGCGTATGATTCGTGGCTTATCTTTGAGTGAAGCGCTAAAGTAGCATATTTGAGCTCAGAAGAGCAATTTGAGAAGAGTTCGTTGCGAACGAAGCGTTAAGCTTAGCTATTCCTAAATTATGCGTGTCGTAGTAAATTAATGTTGTTTGAATAAGAATTTGAGTATCAACAAGCTCTAGGAATAGCATTAGAGAGGACATTGGATACAGAACAAGTTCTAAGAATAACACTAGAGAAGACATTAAACTCTAGGCATATCACTAGAGGAGACTCAAGTTGGTCTAGATTAGATTTAGTTTGAGTTTGAATAAGTAGGTGTTTATTCAATACGATTGTGAAGAGTTTCTTTTGGAATGATAGGTATTTTTTCGGATTAAGGAAATTGAGAATTTGATTACTGAAAAGGGAATTTGACTACTTGATAAGTGCAGGTATCATTTCCTTATACTTATTTGCTAGATTTTGTATGAATTACCATGTGTTATTATTACTTTTTTAGTTTGTATAAAATTGCATTACGAAGCCGACGGCGAAAGAACGAGGTCATTCTGACTTCGTATGAGAAAGTTATGAGCAAAACAAGAACTAAGACCGAAAAGGTCATTTCAAGGGAAACTGCTATTGGCCACCCATCGTATGCTAAGGGGAACACATGTTCTAGAGGTATTGCTAAAGGCGCCACCACTTCAGCTAAGGGATGCCAAATATTTAAATTTTACTAATGGCGCCAGCAAGTTTACTCGGGGCCGCCTCCCGTCTTCTTCAACATTTCGAATGAAAAAAACAGAGCCAACTCCGGTCGCTCTTTGTGACACTGATGGTTGTGAATTGGGTGGATTAATGGGAGTGATTTGAATGTGTTGGGGTCAGATAGGATAGAGCAAAGAATGGAAGCAGAGTTTGACCCAAGAAAACTGTCTTAGGTTAACTGCCATTGCTTGATCATGATGATCATGGCAGAAGATGATTGACCTTGATTGAAGGGATCAGTGAATTCATGGAGAGGAAACGAATATTGGGTCATCTTAATTCGAGAGGAAGAAGGGTTCAATGATGCTGCTAATGTTGTGGTTCGAGTACGTGTTGATTGCAGCTGGTGTTTATCGTTAATTGATGGGTGTTGCTGATGGAGCTCGAGATGAAGGTGCTTATGTTACTCGGTGGTGATGAACCTGTTACTCAATGGTGAATGATAACTGTGATCTCGAGGTGTAGAACAATGGCAGTGAAACTAAAACAGAGTTTAATGTTTGAAATCGATTTAATGGTGGTGACGCTGTAATGGCAGTAAGTTACGAAGTAAGGCTGAGTTTGATTCTGGTGACTGTTGTGGATATGCCAGTTTGAATGACTTTGGGATCGAATGGGCACTACAGAGCTGTGTTTCTGTTACCACTCAGCAAGCGGGAAAAGATGGTGATTCACGGTAGTTGACAGCATGGGTGGTTGAGTTAGTGATGGCTGTGATTGCTCGTTGATGGCTGATGACAGTTTAGCTCGAGACTGTTGGATGGTGCTGGCAACTATAATATATCGATGATGATGAGCAGATGGGATTGGTTTGAAACTGTGATTGATGGTTTGCTTCTTTGGTAGAGATGGAAGACGTGAAATAGTGGTTGTTAGCTATTGACGGTAGTGATAATGAAGAGAACTTGGTGCTGTGACTGAAGATAGTATAGCTCGAGAGATGATGTTACTTGAGTTGACGCTGTGATGGTAGCGGCTGTGGTTCGATTTGAATGGAGAAAAGATAGGAAATTTGGGATCTAATAGCGTGTGAAAGTAATTAAGGAAAGAGTTAAGCGTGTGCGAGAGTTGAGCGTGTGCAAGAGTTCAGTGGTGTGTTTTAGTGCTTAGCAGATTCCTATTTAGGTTGAAACTCCGAAAGGAGTCGGTGAATAATAACTCTTATAAATAGTAGCCGTGAACACCACTTACGGATATACGCTCGGACATATACTTTCACCTCCGGAGAACAGACGCGGACACAACTTCACGTCCAGAGAAGAGAGGACTTTCACCTCCGGAGAACAGACGCGGACACAACTTCACGTCCAGAGAAGAGAGGACGTACAGGAGACACTCTTGGAGTTAGTTTATATTGTTTTCTTAATTAATTTTTATGGCTTTTGAGAAAGCCATGTTGGACTAATTCTCTTGTTAGGACGAAAGGATGAACTTGTAGAGATGGTTTTCTTTGTGTTTTAAAACTAGGGTTTTCAACTGTATGAACTAAATATCAATGTTTTGTCTCTCTCAATGTTTACCTTCTCGATGATTTTTCATGTTCTATGCCACGTATAGTTCATTGTTTGATTAGTAGAAGAACTCGTTGAAACCTTGTATGAAATCGTTTTTATGAATATTCTTTGACTCTTTATGCCACGTATACTTAGTACTTCGAAATTCTACCTTAGGTTGAGAACAAACAATTATTTTTGAAAATTCTTTCTTCGATTCTTAAACGAAAAATCTTCCGTGTATTAGTAGCTAGGTTTGCTATTTTACATGAGTAAAATCGAGACCCTTTGTGACGAACGCAATTAAACCCTAATCTACAACGGATTCCCGAAGCCTTAACGCTTTCCTCTTATCGATTTCCAATTTTATTAAATAGTTTTCATTCGCTCATTAATTTAACTCTTTATTAAAAAAAACCTAAAAAAAATATTTTAATTAATTTTAATATAAACTCCTCGTGGGAACGAACCATATTTTCTTGTCTACATCTTTCGACAATGTGCGCTTGCGGTAAAGCAAAGTCGGTTTTCCGACGCATTACTACTGAATGCAAAATGTATTGCATACAATTTTGGAGGAATTGAAACTACAAACAAAAAAATGAAAATCCCTAAATGCTCTATATATTTAATGTAGAGGAGGGTGTCAAAAATCCCTAAACACCAAATGTTTCAAGCGCTAAATGTGTCACGATCAAATGCCTTGAGCCACTTCTCCTGTATTACCGCCTCTACCAATTTCCCATCTTCATTGATTAACTTGTAATATCCACCAATAATAGCTTTACCAATCATGAAAGGCCCTTCCCAGTAAGAATTTGTCTTATAGTGACGATTGCGTCTTGCTTCCTTCATAACCCAATCTCCCACTTGAAAAGCATTAACTTTCACTGTCTTAGCCCTGAATATATGTTGTTGGTAGGACCTTTCTTTCTTTCTTTCTTCTCTGTGCTAGTGTTAGCTTCCATGCGTATGGACGTGTAGGAATCTTCTTAGAGTGGTTTTGTGGCACATATGGACATTCCTGTAGTGTCACAGGGAAATATCCATGATGTTCTTTGCCATGATTTGACATCAGATGAGTGATGAACGACTCAATACAATATTGGACTTAAACAAGATTTTTCTTCATCCACTTAGCAAAATATTGAAGAGGTGAGGCTATCCATTCATAACGTCTGACTAGGGCAGAATTGAGTTTTCCAGCAAACTCGAGTCCCTAGGCATAAGGGGGGTATGATGGACATTTAAAGGTAGAGAGACGAGTTCAGTAAATTTTAATTGATCACGATACATCTTTACATATGATGTTGCACTCTCTCCTGGCTCCTGTGTCATAGCCTCCAAGTCTTGATATTCTTCTAAGTACAGAAGAGGGTTATCAGTCATAAACTTATGGCAAGATGCAGAGTTGTCTATTTAAGGTGGGTATGGTAATCAAGGCGTCTTAGCAGTTGCATTCTTGTTGCGATGTAGCCATGGACGACCCAAAATCATGTCATAACCCAGATCCTCCTTTATTATGTAAAATTTGGTTGTGTCACATGCAAAACCCAATTGAATTTAAAGATCAATGTATCCAGAGGAATTCATAGGTCTTCCTTCAGGATCTTGAATAGTAGTAGGTGGATGGACAGCTTCACTTCGTGTGACCCCAACGACTCTGAGTGCCTTGATAGGAATAATGTTGAAGGTAGTGCTGACATCAATCAGGGTTTTCTTAAATTCAGCGTCTCTGAGGCCAGCTACAACGAGAATTCCCCAATTACACCTCTCTTCATCTTTGGTCATCTGTGCAGATTCGGCGCATGCTTTGTCCTTGTTGAGCGGAGGCAGTCTTCTGCCAGACAAAATGTGATTGAGAGCTGTGACCATGTCATTGCCTTGCGTCTTTGAAAGATAAAGAAGTTCACATATACGTTCTATCAGAGAATGAACTACTTGATTGGTTGGTTCTTCAGACATAGTGAAGTTCCTGATGGGGAGAGGTTTCTGTGTACACCTTCATTCCCCAGTTCAAATTCTCCTGATTCGATATTTTCTTTAAATATCCGCTTCAGGTTGTTGCAATCACTTGTCTGGTGATTAATAAATCTATGAAAACGATAATATTTTGGATATGCTATTTCTTTTTCTGTCGGTAGACGTCGGACAAAAGGTAAGTTGATAGCGGCATTCTGTATCCAGACTTCCAAAAGTTCGATAACTTCTTCAATTGGAAGTGGAAAGTCTGTAGTAGCTGGAACTTTTCTTAATTATTGTTGAGGTTGGCGTTGAGCCCGTGGTGGTGCCGCAACTGCTTGGTTGACCCTCTGAGGTGGTCCCGCTCCTGGTGGAACAGAAGTTAGAACCGGTGCTGGTGTTGTATGCTTGGGTCGTTTCTATGGTATTTGAGCTTTCCTCTTACCTCCTTCATTCATGGTACTTAAAGATGGTTGAGTATTGTACGACTTATGAGCTAGGCGTCTACTGCTACAGGTCTCACGTGGTTCTTCGCTCTTGGTAGGCCTTGTCCTTTCTGGCAGAGCATGTGCAGTCGTGGCTGATCGCTTAGCAGCTTCATGTAACTCAGAAAATTGTTTGGAAATGAAGATTCTCCAAAAGAGCACGATAGACTGGTATCATACCATTGATGCAAAGTTCCACCAATTGAAGCTCAGTGACATACGGGTCATGGAAATCTAGTGCTAGTACCCCTGAACCGCTTCACATAATAATTAGGATGTTCATTTGATCGCTAAAACATCCTTCCCAAGAAAGAGTTCGAGCAAATATCTAACACTATAGAAAACTTTATCCTATAATCATAGAGAACTTCAGAGGAGAAATTTAAAGGGTTAGTTTGTATTATTTTCTTAATTAATTTTCATGGTTTTTAAGAAAGTCATGTTGGGCTAATTCTCTTGTTAGGACGAAAGGATGAACTTGTAGAGATGGTTTTCTTTGTGTTTTAAAACTAGGGTTTTCAACTGTATGAACTAAATATCAATGTTTTGTCTCTCTCTCAATGTTTTACCTTCTCGATGATTCTTCATGTTCTATGCCACGTATAGTTCATTGTTTGATTAATAGAAGGACTCGTTGAAACCTTGTATTAAATCATTTTATGAATATTCTTTGACTCTTTATGCCCCGTATACTTAGTGCTTCGAAATTCTACCTTAGGTTTAGAACAAACAATTCTTTTTGAAAATTCTTTCTTCGAATCTTAAACAAAAAATCTTCCGTGTATAAGTAACTAGATTTTCTATTTTACATGAGTAAAATCGAGACCCTTTGTGACGAACGCAATTAAACCCTAATCTACAACGGATTCCCGGAACCTTAACGTTTTCCTCTTATCGATTTTTCAAACTTTATTAAATAGTTTTAGTTACTTTAATTATTTATACAAAACCGAAAAGAAATATTTTAATCCAAACTCCTCGTGGGAACGAACCGTATTTGCTCTTGTCTACATCTTTCGACATTATGCGCTTGCGGTAAAACAAAGTCGGTTTTCCGACGCATCAACGCGCTATCTAGGAACACATCAATTAGAGAAAGTTAGCTAGTAGACGTATCAAATCCAAAGACGCTGAGCTTTGGAGCGCATCATCCTAGGAGCGTTGCAGGCTAGGGAAGCATCAGCTGGGACGCTGCAGGCATGGGACGTGCCATTCAGGGACACATTAGCTGGGACGCACTAGGCTTGATGGTGCCGTTACTCGGGGACACATCAATATGGACACTAAACCAATGGAGCAACAGGCTATGAACGCGATGGCGAAGGCTACGCTAGCCAAGGATGCCAGTCCAAGAAGCGGTGGCCAAGGAAGTTGGCACTTTTGACGCTAGGGTTAAGGTGCTAAGGCGATTGTCGTTACTAGTTGGGATGCTAGCACTATGAATGCTTGCTTGAGGACGTGCCAAACTAAGATATACTTGGCCAAGAGGAGTTAGTGCTAGTGTTAGCGCTATAGTGGCAGACTAGCGCCAATGTGGTGCTAAGCCAAACGGCGGATGCTAGCCTGGCGCTAATAAGAAAAAAGGATAGGGTTAGCTTATCTTAGAGGGGCAATGTGTATTTTAAGGAATTGTTCCTTATTTGTGGCGCGTATAATAGGAGTGGCGCCTAATTCGTGGCTTAGTGTTGAGTAAAACGCTAAAGTAGCATATTTGAGCTCAGAAAAGCAATTTGAGAAGAGATCGTTGCGAAAGAAGCGTTAAGCTAGTGTATTTTGGGGTTTAAGCATTAGTTATTTCCATATTATGAGTGTATCGGTGAATTACTATTGTTTGAATAAGAGTTTGAGTATCAACAAGCTCTAAGAATAGCACTAGAGAAGACATTTGATACAGAACAAGCTCTAGGAATAACACTAGAGAAGACATTAAACTCTAGGAATATCATTAAAGAAGATTCAAATTGCTCTATACTAGTGGGAAATCCATCTAGGAGCTTGAGACTTATTACGTAGAGATTATAGACTATAGGATCAGTATAAAATACTTGTAGTTATTTGTAGAGACAATATTCTTAATTCGCCTGTGAAATATAAGTAGGAATACAATATTTAATATTATGATGTGAAGTCAGAAGTATGCGCACAAGTATGTGCAAATACTTCTATGTTCCTGCAACTAGGAAGAAGGGCGATTTTACAATTCTCACCATTGTTAAAAACTCACCATCTACATTAAGTCCCCTGCCTAGTGAGGAACAATAATGTTGCACAATAAGCACTAGATGGTGACAAATAGTGAATATATATGCATAATTAAAACTTTAAAAGTGTAAGAAGATGTACTTAGCTCACGCTTCTCCAAGATTGAGATATGTGCCCTTTAACATTAACCATGGTTGGGATTACTAGATGTCCATGTTCTTGTCAGGAATGTTAGCTTGCCCGTGAGTAGAGAGGGGATATGGTCGACGCTTTTTTTTTTTTTTTTGTTGAAACAGGTCCGCCTTATCTCAATTAGAGGATCAAGTCAGCAAGATCGATTCTTCGTGTATGTGTCCAAAAAGAAGCATTGTTAGCTTTGTCTCCTTCGGTCAATGTCTTTGATGCAGAGTTAGGCCTTAGATTTAAACTTTCTTGTAAGCAAGTAATAGGTGCCGGTGTCTGCTTAGATTTTGAGTATGCAGCGATCAAGTGCCAGTGATAGCATCAACAAGGTGGCATTAGATGAGATACATGACATCCGGAAATGATGCCTTGAGTTGTAGTTAGTAGCAACAAAGTTGAAAATATTAGATAACCGGCAAAGAAGCTGATGGTAGATCAGAATTGCAGGTGAGGCTAGCGGTGGACTCCAGTGCTCTTGTCGTAGAAAGGTTGATGGGGTCTACTAGTATGGTGAGATCTTCTTTGGAGATACAGTGGTACCTGAGATGATAGTATGTCTGAGAAGATAAGAATCCACGTGTGAATAAGGCCTATGTAAAGATGAGTCTTCTGAATCCCATTTGGAAACCCTAGTTTGTACGCCACTCATTCCAGAAGTTGTTGAAGTTTCATTCGGTGTCGGATATTTATGTTTGACCATAACATTTGAAGATAACAGACCAAGCTATCATATGCAAAAAGAATCATTTGATTAAGAGTTTTCTAGATCATCCAACCATGCATAAACATTTGTGATTAGTAATCCCGTGTGAATTTTCAAATTCTGTAGACTTTAGTTTAAGATCCATATCTCCTAGCTCATGTCTCTGATTGATGTTCCCTTCTGGTATGTCATAGTAGGGACACATACAAACACTTCTTATGAAGGATGCTTTCACCCGTTCCTTATCGATTGTTGTCCATTTCTGAACTTATAAATTGAAGAGGTACTGGTGGGAGCATCAAAGAATATAGGAGTATACCGAGCTAGTGCTGGGGGTATAGGGCAAGTACCAGAAGATAGGACAAGTACCAGAGACAAGACAAGTACCAGAGAGCAGGACATGTATCAGAAGAGTATGATATGTACCAGAGAAAAGGATAAGTACCATAGGATGTGACAGGTACTAGAGGACAAAATATGTAATTTTCTCCATGGTGAGCATATCACCGGATCTCTGACCAGCAACTTGTAAACCAATATTCTAGAAGTTGATAGGAGAAACCTAAATCTGAGGTAACCGTGCCCATTAGATGTTCGTCCTGTGTTGGAGATGATTATGGTTTCCAAGTCCAGTACGTGTCTATTAGTAGAATCATATGGTTGAAGTAAGTAACATCAACAAGAGTGGGGTTACCGTTCTTGATATAAACAAGTAAGAAGAGGAGACTTCCTAGTCGTATGACTACTGATGTAGAGAAGTTTTGTTGCTGGTACCATTGATGATCAGACCTTCTAGTTTAAGGATGTTACTATGTTAAACTTTCAAAAGTGAGGGAGTCGTCGTTCCCCAAGTGTAACTCACTTGGATCCGCTACATGGCATAAGATAATTTTCGGTGTCATCATAGGTCCATGCTTCCATTCAGAATAAAATCTATGCCATATCTGAATAAAAATACTAGTTAAATGCATACCATCTAATTGCAGAGTCGTATTAAGCCTTATTTCAAGTTTGAAACTTCTACAGATGAATCTCTTGAAAATATTCTGAATACACTGCATAAAAGTTAAGCATAAATGCTAACATCAAATCCCATACAATTGAGAAAAAAACCTAAACAAGCCATAAATTTGTCCACGACATTAACAAAGGCCGAAGCTAGTGGTGCATAAGCGACAATCATGGCACTAGCAAGTGCTATCCTTAGCGAACCCTAGCCGCACACTCCCGGAACCAATAAGCAGCACATATATGTGCCAAAAGGCTACGAAAAAGCCAAAAATATAACAAAGCACACGCCAAAGAATCCCTAGCGGTGCTAGCACTGGCAACAACACTAGTGCTAGAGCTAACATCAGCACCGACGACGCTGCTAGCCACAACGTTAGCGCTAACGCTAGTGCTATCTCTAGCATCAGCGCCAACGCGCTGCTAGCCACAACACTAGTGCTAGCTCCAGCATCAGAGTCAATGCGCTGCTAGTCACAACGCTAGCTCCATCATCAGCGCCAACGGCGCTTCTATCCCAAGCGTTAGCTAGCTTTCTCCATTCAATTCCCTTTTCTTTTGTGCCTATTCACTTGCTCGTGGTATCACAACTGGGGAAAGCTCATTCATACTTTGAGTCCATGACTTCACTAAATTCTACGAGAAATTAGAAACAATAACATGGGGGGATTCTTCATGGGTTTTGGTTTGGCGGTTACAACAACATGTACGTGAAAAACATCCCATGACAAGGAAGTTATAAAGTAGTGGTAAGGTTGAAGCGGTTAATAGAGTAATGGAATAATGGTTTCCCGAAGATTTCAAGGCGGTTATACCATTCTCCCCACGATTTCCACTTTTTTCATTTCTTCACTACCACAATTACTTTACAAGGAAACGTGTGTGTTCCCAAACTATTATAAATTGGCTCCTTAGCCTATTCAGAAATCACAACAAGCTTTTCATTTTCTAAAGCTCTGTTATTTTCTCAATAGTTCAACATCTCTACACACAATTCAACACACAAATTCCTTCAACTTTATTTGCTTCCCTCCCCTAAGATCAACCCATTTTCTCTCCTTGTGACCCAAGCAGGGCGGAACGGCTATTATCGTGGTTTAGGCTTTCCCTGTACGATTTTGATTTCTAAATCTAAAGAAATTACTTCTACGGTACATTGTTTTTCCTAGAATCAATTTTTAGGTATTAAAAATTGGCGACCACAGTGGGAGATTAATCTCTCGGTCATGAATCCAATTTTTCAACTATCTTTCTTCAATTATCTAAATTGGTTGGTCTTAGGTCAGGTTCAACTACCACCAATTCCAATATTTCCTCTGTCAATATAAATGGTGATGCTCAAAACTCATCTCCAACAGTCAATGGCACCATCTTGTCTCCAGATTTCCAGTAACTCGAGTACTTCCTCCGTGGGAAAAGGAAATTATTGGAAGGTTAGATTTGGTTTTGTCACTTGCTTCTTCTGTTGTTGTCGTGGAGTCTTGGCCAGACCTTGAGACGGGACCAATTATTGGGATGGTACTGAAGCTGCGGTTGGATATGACGGGAAGCGCTTGGTTTGTGACGTTCCCTGAGACGGAGCTTTCATCTTGACTCCTTCATTTCTGTAAGTATCTATCGATGGTTGGATATGTGCTGCTTGTTGATCAATCGTCTTTTCCCACGGTTACCTCCAAAAAAAAATTCTCCAGCGGGCCTCGTTCTTTCAGTGGGGAAGAAGTAGTTGTCACAGATCGCTTAACGGCCTCCTGGAGTTCAAGGATGGTTTTTAAACTCAAATTTTTCAAGAAGGTTCCACAGACTGGCGTTACGCTTTCCTTGTAAGGATGTTGATTGCAATATGACAAGTCCGGCGAGTCTTCTTTTTGGGTTTGAGGAAATTGTTCCCAGTCTTCATAAACAACAAAGTTAAAGTTCTCCCCTGGAAGACTAGTTGTTTTTTTCTTCGTAGACAATCTGTAAGAATTTTTAAAAAAGGGAACATCTCTTTCTGGATCTTTATAATATCATCTTGATTTGCTAAGACATCATTAAGGATTTTCCTCAGATCATCTATAGCGGTTGGATTTTGAGCATATATGGTCTCCCAACGAACTTGACCAGGTAGGACGAGTTCTGGAGTGATTATAGAGACTTTGCCGGTACTGGAAGACATGAAATTGAGATTAAATGCTTCTGAACCTTTTCTAGAATCGAACATCTTGAAAATGGATATATGGATTTTATAACAAAGAGTTTGATCTCCCACTGTGGTCGCCAATTATTTTAGGATGAAAAAAAATATACGGTAAAAGCATACTTTCAAGTAGGTTCGAGAGATCAAGCTCGAAATAGACGATCCTAAACCAAAGATATGGTTGTTCACGTCCTGCTTCGATCATAAAAAATGGAGAAGATTGGGTAGGTCTTAGGGGAGGGAAGCAAAGAAGGTTGAGAAATATCAATGTGATGGGTATGATGTGATTTTAATATAGTGGTAAAAAGGGTTTGATTCTCAGACTTGTGAAGATTCGATTTCTGGATCTAATTTTAATGACTAAAAATAAAGAAGATTAAACCAAACTTGAGTTAAATTGATGGGAAGAAATAGGGCTAAGATTCCACCATTAACCAATATTTTAAGTGATAAAACCTTATAATTCCTGTATTCAATATATTCTAGATATTGCCAAAATTAGGTTTTTGAAAGAATAATTGTAAATCGAAAGAATGAGACATCAAAAGTTTAAAACTAAGCATGACCCATCAAAAGAAAACCATTTTTCTTCCTAAAAATCTGCTTTGAATTATTTGTAAATCACGCCTTAAATTTCTCCTCTACTAACTAAGGTTTGAAAAACTACCGTCAAAACGTTACGCCTGTGTAGCGTGACCGTGAGGCTCACCGATATCTATGTCTAAATAACACTGATAAATAGGAAAAATCGACGTTTTAGGCCCGTTATAATCGTTTTTACGTATGTGATAACTGATTTTCTAAAATTAATTTTTTGGTTTTTTTCTTCTAAATAACATTTTAACATAAGTTTTTTAGGACGTTTTATCCGTTTTCATGCCTGTTATATCCGTTTTTTTATAAAAAAGAATATATATAAAGAGTCCGTAGTTTATAAATCCAGTAATACAAACCTCGTACCACTAAAACCCCATCCAAAACAAAATGAAATGAAAACCCCATTTGAAAGAATCTGCCTAAACTATCCTTTAGATTAATTCAACCCAACAAAAGCAAAAATCAACCTCACTCTTAATCTATATACTGTCTCACCACCAACACTACCAGCACCAACTCACCACCACCAACCAACACTCACAACCTCCAGCCAGCAATACCACCACCACCAACCACCAACTAACAGTAGCACCAACCACCACCACAACCAACGAGCACCACTAACAACCACCAGGTCCACCACCAACCACCACCAGCAGTAACTAAAATCAGAATCAATACTAACACCACAGCCAACACTAACAACCAACACCAACACCACTTCCACCACAAACACCAACGAGCACCACGAACAACCACCAGGTCCACTACAAATAAGTACCACCACCAACCACCACCAACAACAGTGAAAACTAGAACCAACACCAACCACCACCAAAAACAACTAACACCAACACCACTTCCACCACCAACACCAACACCAACATTATCCCACCACCATCAACTAACAAACACCACCACCGACCAGTACTATCATCAACACTACCACCACAAACCAGCAACACCACCATCAAAAACTTACCATATTACTAAAACATTGGTTTCAACAATAAAAATTAGGCAGAAACATGATGAAACCAAATTTTGTTTCAATATAAAATTATCATTTCACCAACACAACTTCAACGAAGAAACCAAATACACCAAACTGAATAAAGTAGGAAAAAATTAGTTGAAACCAAACTTGGTTTCAACAGAAACGTATTGTTTCACCACTAAAACTTTGGTTTCACGATAAAAAATAGGAAAAAATTAGATGAAATCAAATTTGGTTTCACCAAAACTTACTGGTTTCACCAACACAAACATTGGTTTCAATGTTGTATATTTTTATAAAATTTGATGAAACCAAATTTGGTTTGATAATTTTTCTGACATTTTACCAACACAAACAATGGTTTTAACGTTGTTTAGTTGTTGTACAATTTGATGAAATCAAATTTGGTTTCATCATTTTTTCTGACATTTCACCAACACAAACAATGGTTTTAACGTTGTTTAGTTATTGTACAATTTGATGAAATAAAAAAAAAATTCATCATTTTTCTGATATTTCACCAACACAAACAGTGGTTTCAACGTTGTTTAGTTTTTATAAAATTTGATGAAACCAAATTTGGTTTCATAATTTTTCTGACATTTTACCAACACAAAACCCTAATTTCGACAATGATTATATATCGTTATTTTTTCATGATGATTTTCGACGATGTAGATCTGGAGGTGTTGATGATGTTTATAGAGGATAGAAGGAGGAGGACGAGGTGCTGTTGGTGGCGGATCTGGACTTGTAGTGGTTGGGGAGAAAATATAGGGAGGAGGAGGCGATGGTGACGGAGATGGTGTTGTTAATGTAAAATTAGGACATAGAAAGAGAAAGAGGTGTTGGTGGAGGATACAGAGGTGTTGTTAGTGGTGGATATGGGTGGCGGAGCTACTTTTGGTGAACATAAAAGTAAAATAAAAAGATAAGGAGGTGTTGGTGAAGGAGACAGAGGTGATGTTCCTGCCGATCTATCTTTTCTCACTGGTTTGGTGGCGGCGAAGCTACTGTTGCTGGTGGTGATGGTGGTGGGGAGGAGGAGGAGGCAGAAGAATGAAGAAAGAAGAAAGAAGAAAAGAGAGAAGAAGAAGAAGAAGAAGAAGAAGATCCCGATGGTAGAAAAAGAAGGGTAACATTGGTATTTTAAAAGTAATAAGTACTAAATTTAAACGTTATAAATGGGAATGAGGTTTTTATCTCATTTTTCTATCAAACAGTTTGTTTTTTACAAATGATAATATGGAAGGAGTTTTGGTACACCAACAATGGTTACCTTGGTGTTTAACTCTTTTTTATTATATATAAATATTTTCTTATCCAAAATTTTATTTCTAAAATTAAAAATTAAAAATTACAATTAAAACCTTCAAAATAAAAAAATAAAAAATAAAAAATATTTTAACAACGTTATTTAGACCCATTATAACCGTTTTCACGCATGTGATAACCGTTAAATAGGAATTTTATATCATAATTTATTTTTATTTTCTATTTAACCGTTATCACACCCGTTATTAGTAAGAAACATAGAAAAAGAACACGTTTTTTTTCTTCTGAACAATGCATTTTTTTATTCGAAACTCACATCCGTCAAAACGCGTTATAACAGTCATAACCATAGGCTGTGACCCGACATATAACCCGTTTTTCAAACCTTGCTACTAATCATCTTCATCGTCGACTGATAGAACCACATTTATCGCAATCCTTCTACGGTATTTCCGTTCTACATCGTTATAGCAAGATTCTTGAGGTTTAAGGTAGGTAATATTAACTTTGGTTTACAAGTTTACTTTATATAGCATTTTGGTTGTTAGGATTTTTATGATTGGTTCCATTTAATCACTTTAATTTTCGTATATACAGTTGTGTACCATAATCCATCGTTTGTCTCATCTAATTGCAACATGTAATCAGCCCTATGTTTCAATCCTTTTTTTTGTGCTCTCAATCACCCGTACATGTTGTTTCTTTGTGTGATTAGGTTAGTTCATATTACAAACATGCATTGATTCGTTGTTTTCATGTTGTGAAAAATTTGTTTTTCTATATGTGTTAAGTAAGTTGCCTCAATGAACTTTTTAAATATATAATACCACTATCAGTGCATCCTTTTTATGAATGCAAAAGGTAACGAGTACCGTTTTTGCTGTTCTTGGAATTACAATTGAAAGATCAAATAATCATCCCATGCAAGATGTTATATATGTGATAAGGTTTGTTTCACAAGGTTTGTATGATTGGGTTTGATTAAATCGAACACAAATTGATTCTTTAGCTTAATTTTATGTAAGTTGTGAATCTTTCTTTGTTGTTCTCTGTGATAGATTCTTTATCTTAATTTTATCTAAGTTGTGAATCTTTCTTTGTTGTTCTCTTTGTTAGATAGAATGGTTCAATAAATTTTTTATTTTTTATTAAATAAGAAAACTGGACGTATATTGATACTGGGATTTTATGAAAAAACCATGCTAGAAAAAGCATAACATCATCAAAAAATTCCGAAGCGTCTATCAACCTGCTATATCCTGCTATATCCTGCTATGACACCAACTTTCGTGAATTATAGGCTTTTTTTTTTGCTTGCTCTTCTCTTGAACATATTAATGTGTGATGTTTTTTGTTTCTTTTTTAGACGTTCCAGAACTGTTTAGAGCAAAATTTGGACGGTTGGACGACTCCTTTCGTGTGAATCAGAAACAATTGCAAGCTCTAAAATCATCACCATTTTGAGATCTACATGAACTTGTGTGGTTACTAATTTACGACTTTGCATTGGTATTTAGTTTGAAATTGCTATATGGGTGGTGTAACAACACTGAGCTTGTTTTGAATATTTTTCAACCTAGGACTATGAAGACCCTTGGTAAAGATATCAGCCATTTGATCCAAGGTGTGAACATAAAAGATATCCAAAGCTTTAGATTTGAACCAATTCCATAATAAAATGATAGTCCAAGTGAATATGCTTCATTATGGAATGCATCACACGGTTAGAAGCAAGATTAATGGAGCTGATATTATCACACCCAAGCTTTGGGATACCTGCAATGGGAAAATGAAGATCTTTAATTAGATAACAAATCCAAATAACCTCAACATCACTGTAAGAAAAAGTCTTATATTCTGCTTCAGTGCTTGATCTTTCCATAATAGTTTGTTTCTTGGATG
This sequence comes from Papaver californicum, assembly GCA_023531435.1. Lineage (NCBI taxonomy): Eukaryota > Viridiplantae > Streptophyta > Magnoliopsida > Ranunculales > Papaveraceae > Papaver > Papaver californicum. The sequence continues at coordinate 3,408,763 of JAJJMC010014815.1, forward strand.
ACCAAGAAATGATATTTGAGCCCAGAAAGATGCAGTAATCACCAGTGGACCTCCTATCATCAAAAGAGCCATCCCAATCAGCATCAGAAAACCTTAACAGAAAAGATATACCTTTAGTAAAGTGAAAACCAAAGTTAATAGTGCTCTTGATGTATCTCAGAATCCTTTTGGAAGCAACAAGATGAGTGGTTCTTGGATGTTGCATAAACTGAAAAACTAAACTAACAACATATGATATTTTAGGTCTAGTCCAAGTTAGATAATAAGTGCTCCCACTAAAGTCCTGTACTCAGTGGGATTCTCCAGCAAGTCCCATGAATCCTTACTGAGTTTCTCAAAAGAATCAATAAGAGTTTGACATGGCTTAGCACCCTCCATATGGTACTTAAGTAATAAATCAACATCATACTTGGTTTGAGATAGAAAGATAGAACCAAAACATCTTTTGACCTCAAGACTTAAGAAATAATGGAAGTCACCTAGGTCGTTAATAGGAAACTGAGTTTGCAAGTGAGAAATGACTGAAAGAAGAAAACTTGTTGAACTATTAGTGAGTAGAATATCATCACCATAAACCAAAGATATAGTTATTTGAGTCTCCACCTTATGAACAAAGAGGGAAGATTCAGAACCGGAATTCACAAAGTTGAGGGATACAAAAGCAGCATTAAGCTTTTCATACCAGGTTCTAGGAGCTTGCTTAAGACCATAAATGTCCTTGTGCATAAGACACACATGATGAGCTTTGGATTCATCAGCAAAGACTGGTAGTTGAGCCATGTAAACTTCATATTTTAAATCACCATGCAGGAAGGCGTTGTTAACATCCAATTGATGGACCTTCCAATCAAACTGAACTGCCATAGACATAATTACTCTAATAGTAGTTGGTTTGGCTACATGACTAAAAGTTTCTTCAAAATCAATGCCTTTTTGTTGATGAAAACCCTTAACAACCAATCTTTCTTTATATCTGTCAACAGTTCCATCAACATCATATTTGATCTTGAACACCCATTTACATCCAACAATATTGTCAATGCCATGAGGATCAATAAGATACCATGTACCAGCATCAACGAAAGCCTTGTATTCTACAGCAGAAGCAACTCTCCAGACCTCTTCTTTATTAGAAGCACTAATGCAAGTAGGAACTGAGATAGCCTTGTTAATAAGAGCAAGATCCAGAAGATAAGAAGTAACAAAATAAGACTTGGGTGTTCTAATACCATTTTTTCCTCTAGTAGTCATGCAATGATCATTCTTAGTAATAGGAATAAAGCTAGAGATAAAAGTTGTAGGAATAACATGAGATGAATCTGATATAGGAGCAGAAGTCTCAGGAACAGATAGAGAGACTAACAATTTATATGGAAAAGAGTCCTAGTTGAAAGAAACATGCCTGGAGATGTAAATTGTACCAGTGCTAGGATCCAAACACCTACAACGTTTGTGTTGAAAACTATAACCAATAAAAACACAATGTTTGCTTCTAGATTCTAATTTAGTAGAGGTGTAAGTATTAATCCAAGGAAAGCATGCACAACCGAAAACCTTTAAAAGATCATAATCTGGTAGTTTATGAAAGACTTTTTGATATGAAGAAAGATAGTTGATTGACCTAGTGGGAAGTCTGACAATGAGATAGTTGGCAGTGTGAAGAGCCTCAACCCAAATGGCATGCAGTGAAATAATAAAGTTCCTGTAACACCTCACAAATGCTTATGCTTGACCTCAGCAACACCATTTTTTTCAGGTGTATGAGGACAAGATAACTCATGAATGATTCCTTTTGAATCACAATAATCCTTTATAAATGAGTTTAAAAAATCACCACCATTGTCAGTTTTAATGGTAATGCCAAAGTGAGATAACAAATTCTCAATTCTAGTTACAAATGAGACAACAACATGCTTAAAATCAGATTTAGAAGATAAAGGAAGAGTGTAACAATATTTGGTGTATTCATCAACAATATTGGCATTATACAAGCTACCAGACATAGAAGAAACATGACAAGGACCCCATAAATCCATGTGTAATAACTCTAGAGGTTGTTGAGCTACAGTACAAGATAATTGAAATGGAAGTTTTTGACTTCTACATAACTTGCAATCATTACAAAAGAAGAGTTTATTGACTATACTGGACAAGTGAAACAAGGAACAAAGTCTTTGCATGGTTAGAAAATATGGATGGAAGAGCGCTGTCACTTATTATAGTAGTAAAAGCATGATTAGTAGAGCTGAATGATATAGGATAGAGACCATTTATATGTGTACCTTGGAAAAGAATCTTCCTAGAGGTCTGATCCTTCACAGAGAAACCATGAGAATCATGAGTTAATGAACATTTATTGTCAGATATTAATTTATGAATAGACAATAAGTTGTGAGAAGACTGAGGCACAATGAGTATATCATTAAGAGCAAAAGAATGATAATTAACAAGTCTACTAGAATTTCCTTTATCAATAATGAGCATACCTTCCCCATTAGCAGTATGAATCACCTCTGAGCCATTATAAAATGTATCTTCTTGAGGAGTCTTTGTAGTCGGAGCAATGTGATTATAAACACCACTATCAGCAATCCACTCCTCATCATCAAATATGTCAGCAGCATCTAACATAACACTTAAGTTAGATGGAGGAGATATTCATTGATAGGAGAAATTCAGTCTTTCATTACAAGTAGTAGTTATGTGACCTAGAGTATTGTAAATTTGGAAAACATTCATATCACTAAAGAATAACCTCTACCAAAAGTATTCCTTTGAAAAATAGCTGGATTACGAAATCTTCCACCACTCTAGTTGCGACCTCTAGAAAATCATGTTGAGTTAGAATAAGAACCTCTGAATGAACCTTTATTTTTGTTAGCTAGAAAATATTTTGCATCATTTTCATCCTTGAGGACTTTAGATATTTCAGTAACAACTTCCTCCTCACTTAATAAGTTTTTATGTAGTTCAATACAAGTAACATGACGATTTCTATGCCTCATTGAGGTAGCAAAAGCTATTTAATATGAGTTCAAAGCCTTAAGTGTAATAACAACCAATTCCTCTTCATAAATTACCTCTCCAGCAGCAGCAAAATGATCACATAATAGTTTTATCTCATTGACTAAAGTTGGAATGGATTTATTACCTTAAGTGATTGATATTAGTTTGGTGCACAACTGAATACAATGAGTAGAAGATACTCTTACAAATCTGTCTTCAATACTTCTCCAAAGTTCATGAGAAGAAGTGGATCTGGAGAAATACACAATGACTGAATCAGAGATTGTAGAATTTATCTACATAATAATAGTAGAATCATCATCCATCCAGTCAGAATATAGTGGATCTCAATTCCATTTGTATGATTTATTTAACTAGTAAACTGAGGTGGACGCTTATAAGTACCATCAAGAAACTTCATTAGTTTATACTTTTGAATATTGGATTCATTAGATTACGCTATGTAATGAAGTTGTATTCCTTAAGCTTGAGATTAACAAATTTTGTTAGTTGATTAAGAGGAATATTTGAGAAGGAATTAGATGTAGGATTATCCATTGTTGAAGTTGAAAGAAAGTGTTCAATTATTCGTAGATCTGAGAAAGAAATAAGAGATGAAAATATAAATAAATCTAAAAAACCAAAATTATGACAACGTTTTCTATGAAATTCACCACCAACACAGAAGAAGATGAAATATTTTACACAGAAAGATGATGAAGAAAAAGATTGAATTCTGAGATCAGAAAAATGGATCGATGAAGAGTTAAAACTAACCCTAACCTATCTGATACCATAGTAACATTGTGTTAATGGCGGAAGAATATTATTTTATTTCAATCAGAGAAGCTGAGCTTCATTACAAACTAATGAGGATCATTACAAGTATTTATAGCTCTAATAACCGTCTTAATAACTAATACTGGTTAAGACACGCGTACAAAGTACTTGTGTGCATTATAAAGAAAAGAAAAAGAATCACGTGAGAACTAATAGAGGGAAAATCATATTTAAAGTCTTAACCTGCACTCCATGTTTATGTATCCTTCACCACTACAATATTTGTGTCAATAGAGTCGTCATATACCTATAAATATAGTGTGAAAGTTTGATAGTTCACTTGATAAATAAATGATAAATGGATTTTTCACATGAACATAAAGTAAAAAATTGATTTTCACTTAAAAAATGGGCGATGAAAATTATCATTTTCATTTGAAAACAATTATGTTGCTCACACAGTTCAAGTTTTCACTTGAACTAATCTGTGTGGCATACCTGGTGAGCACAATTGATTTTTTTTCCATTTATTTGAAGTGGTTTACCGTTTACATATGCTAGGTCGAATTTGATATGAATTGTATGTAGCTCTGCTAAGATGTTGATTTCTGTGTTATAAACAGTGCTAAACTATTAGCGTATTTGGGTCCGCAGACGACTCGAAACCCTTATTCGATCAACTTATTTTAAACAAGGTGAATAAACTCATTCGTAATACACAATCCCTTCTTACATACTGTGAAGTCTATTTCTTAATCAGGATGCGGGTACCTTATAAGTTGTAACATTTATAGTTGATACTTGATAGTCATGTTAGTTTTTCCCAAAAAAAAACAAACAAAACAAAAAAAAAAAAGCTTCATGCACATATTTAAATTTCAAGTTTTCACTTGAAATAAGCTTCGCTAAAAACTAGTGAAACTATAAATTTTACGTTTTTGAAAATTGTAATTTTCAATGTTGTACAGACAAACCTTAAAAACAGAGCAAGAAAAAATAAATCCTATGCTCAAAAATTCAATGAAATTGTATGAACAAAAATAAAAATAGTTTAAAAATCAAAGGTACATTTTTTTTTTGTTTCAAAACATGAAATATTATTAATCAAAACCTTTGGAGGCTTATCATAACATAAACTAGATATGCTATGCCTTCTACTATATTTTGCAAGCATGTTTGTTGTATTATTACATTCTCTTTTAACAAAACAACACTTCCAAGTACTAATAGAATTCAATAATGCTAAAGCATCAATCAAAATGTTTTCAAACTCCTAAGAAATGGTAAAGGCATAATTGTTGATGTACTCAGTGATGTCTTTCAAAAAAATTTCAAAAATAATCTTTGTAATCCGCATTTCACAGCTCCACTTGACAACTTCCATGAATATAAGGCATTCCGCTTGTTTAGAATTCGCTACTCCATCCAATCTTTTTGATCTGAACCCCCTCCAAGTACCTGTACAGTCACGTAAAATTATCCTAATGCCACAAGATTGGGATAATTCAGTTTAAAGTAAGATGTATGAGGTGGTTTCCAAGTAAGTTCTCTAGTTATAGACAAATGCACATTCAGGGACATGTCTGAAGCATCGCTTAAGAGAATTCTTGTAAGGTAGTTTGCAAAGTTTACATCTCTACTTGCTATTTTCCCTGGGTTCTCTTCTTTGTCTGAAATAGACTCTCTCATCTAGCATTCCATATACTCCAACAAACTACCGAAGCCATATTTATCCATTCTCTCTTATTTTGCATCTGCTCATCTTGTAAAACCAATTTCTCAAGGAGATAACCTAATGAACTACAGTGTTAAGAACCTTGCTACCACCTGGTAAATCCATCCAAACTACCTTCGAGAAAGGGAAAGTCACAAGAATATGCATAATATTTTCAGTGTTATGACTACATGATGTGTGTCGTAGGTGCAATCAAATTAGTGATCTTAATTCCATTAAATTAATGAATAATATAATAGAAGTCAAGTTTGTTCTCATGAGGAGCGAGGTGTTTAAGTTGTCAAAAGTCACAAAGGGGGATTTGTTTTAGGATTTTAGCAAAGTAAATAAGAGAACAATTAAACGTAAAGTTGTAAGCAATGGAGAGAGATATGATCGAGGAATCCTTCTTCGTTACTAAACAATCATTGAATTAGTATATTCATTTACTTATCATTAATCAGAGATTATCACCAACCGTAGAATAACAACTAGATCAGTGTTATCCCCAAAATACCTTATATCACTGGATACAGAAGTTCTCGCATACCAGATTGTATCCATCCTAACCACCTAGTAGTCGATTACTAGGGTGTAATTTGGTCGAATGTTTTATATTTTGTGAATTTATTGGTTAATCCTAGCAGTTAGACTCTTAGATCAAGGTCCACTAACTAGTGTTGTTCATACACACAATTGCTCCACAGAATCCCTCTGCAAGGTCTCGTGTTATCTACTTGTGTATGAGTCAATGGACTATTACTTATCTTATTAATCAATACTAGCAATAGATTAAATCAACAAATCAATTTAGTTGGCCACCTAAACAATCTATCAATCAATCATAAACATTTTTATGGTACAAACAAACGATAATCATATGAAGAACTCAAAATAGAATCATATATTAAATCAAATCATGTTTAGAACTTGGAATTCATCCTTAATCAATTAGGTTTTTAGCTACTCATGGATGTAGAAGCATCCATGTTATACATATAATAAAGTAGATAAGAAATTGTTATGATAATAGAACCACTCTCAACCCTAGCTTTCTTCTTGTGTGTTGTTCACTCCTCCAAGACTTCAAAAGTGATGTAAAAAATATATTCTTTATGTCTTGGGAGTCTTCTTATATAGTGCTCGTGATATCTAGGTCTTAGAATACTTCCAGGCCCGAATTCTCTCCAAAATATAGTTAAAAACGTGTCCAAAGTGTCCAGGATGGTGCTAGGTTCGGCTGATTCGATTATGGACTTTTCTAGCCGAACCTGACAAGTTATTTTGGCTCTAGATTAGTGTCAGGTTCGGCTGATTTTGTATGGGTAATTATCATCCGAACTCTCTCCTTTTCGTCAAAAACTTGCTCCAAAGTTCGACTCACTTCTCCAAACTCATTATTAGCCGAACTTTCTACTGTATACTTTGTTCAAAACTTATCTTGGGTTCGAATATCATCATTGAGTCATTCTTTAGCCTAACATTCTCCTGAATACTAAAAAAACTTGATTTCTCGGCTTCATGTTCGAATGATTCGTGTTGAGCAATTATCAGCCGAACTTCTCTCTCTCTGTAGACTCAATTCTTCTAAACTTGTTTTGCCCATAATTTTTTCGTCCGATGTAGTAATGCCTCATTCTTTTTGCGCTAGCTTCGTCTTTCAATTCTCTTCAAGATTGAGGTGAAGAATTCTAGGTTTGAACAACTTCCAAGTGGTCTTCATTTGTAGACTCCATTTCCTTAGCACTTTTGTAGCAATTCCTTGATTTCGGATGACTCACCTAATATAAGATATAAGATAGAAAACAAACATAATAACAAGTAATATGCAAGAAATTATAGCGAATATTAGTATGGATTTGACACTAAAACCATGTAAATATGCACTTATCACTACACAAATGACAAGTCATATTGATGTAACCACATACTCGTGCTAATCTCTCTTTAATAGGCAGAATGTTTGTAAGACCCTTCCAGAAAAAATGTTTAACCCTAGGCTAGGTTTTAACATTCCAGAATTCATTCCATTTCAGATTTGTTTCCTATATATCAGTTGAGACCCACCTATTTCCTAAACTTTCCCCATCCATGCCCTTGTGTGCTTCCATATTATTCTGTTTGGGGTGTTACGAGGGATATTCATGCTTAAAATCATGTTCGCAGAATAAAAAGTACATAAATAAGGCAATATTCTATCACAATGAACAAATTAAAGAAAAGGCTAAAAATATTGAGCTTAATAGGTTCTTGTCTTGATCGTTTCCTAAAACTAACATCAACTGGTAAAGTTGATGAAGACATGTCGTTCTTAAATGAAATTAGGGTTTTTCTATTGTTTCTTACTAGATATCTGATAGTTCTATAATATTGCAGTAGTCAATATTATTTTCTTATTTCAACAAATTTATGTTCACCTTTTTAGGTTTATGCTTTCCCAAAAATAACGTCCATAAATAACACCCACCGTTAATTAACCTAATTAACAGTAAATCAATTTAGGATAAAATAAAAAAACGATCGTAACACTTTTCTAGAAACAGCTATCACATGCGTGAAATCGGTTAAAATGGGTCTATATAACGTCATTTTTTCCTATTTATCGGTTTTATTTAGACATGAGTATCAGTGACTCTCATGGATATGCTACATAGGCGTGACCGTTTTAACAGCCGTTTTTCAAAGCTTGTTTGAAATTCTTATCTAACGGTTTTAACATGCGTGAAAACGGTTATAACGGGTCTAAATAACATTTTTAATACGTTTTTTTTAATTATTTTTTTAATTTTTTAATTGTAATTTTAATCTTTTATTTTAAAATTTTTTATTTTTATATTTTTTTCTTCTAAAAAACATGTATAATAGGTGTGAAAACAGAAAAATCGGTCTAAAAAACTTATGTTAAAATGTTATTTAGAACAAAAAAACCTAAAAATCAATTTTAGAAAAACGGTTATCAAATGCGTGAAAAAAGTTATAACATGTCTAAATAACACCGGTTGTTCATATATATCGATGTTATTCAGAAACGGATATCGGTAACCCTCACGGACACGCTACATAGGCGTGACCGTTTAACGACCGTTTTCTCAAAAAAAACGGCCGTTTTTCAAACCTTAGTATCATCATCCAATGACTTTACCATCATACCAACTTATTCAGGTGGTTGGTCTTTGTGGAGATATCTGAGGAACCCAAGTTTGATCCCTCTCTCTTCCGAAAATCCATTATTAATATAGTATATATATATATATATATCCAAAAATATAAAATTTCTAGTCAAAAATAGTAAGTTTTAGATTTACTTTATATTTTTACATTTTTAACATGACTAAGAAAGAATAACGACTACCACTATATATGTTGCAATTACATGTAAGGAAAATACCTAGATTTCTTCTGACCAAGAACAGTATTCACAAGAAGATAGACGAGTCGATTTTGAGAAGAATACCACAAACATATGATGTAAGATTATCCCTGTTGCACAACTTTTTACCTATTTTCCAAATATATTTCTCCGTTTTATCTTTCGTTCAATTCTATATCTTTTATAATGAATCCTAATTTGCATATTAAAAAAGGATACCAATATGGTTTTGGATGTGTTAATGCAAGATCAAGGTTAATATATATATTTTTAGATTTAGACTAAGAAAGAATAAAGACTACCATTATATATGTTGCAATTACATGTAAGGAAAATATCTAGATTTCTTCTGACCAAGAAAAGTATTCACAAGAAGATAGACCAACCGATTTTGAGAAGAATACCACAAACATATGATGTAAGATTATCCCCGTTGCACAACTTTTTACCTATTTTCCAAATATATTTCTCAGTTTTCTCTTTCGTTCAATTCTATATCTTTTATAATGAATCCTAATTTGCATATTAAAAAAATATACCAATATGTTTTGGATGTGTTAACGCAAGAGCAAGGTTAATACATATATTTTTAGATTTAGACTAAGAAAGAATAAAGACTACCACTATATATGTTGTAATTACATGTAAGGAAAATACCTAGAGTTGTGACCAAGAAAAGTATTCACAAGAAGATGGACGAATCGACTTTGCAAAGAATACCACAAAAATATAATGTAAGATTATTTTGTTCAGGGGAGGAAACATGGCTTGCTCCGGCTGAAGACACAGAGTGGAATGAGACGCCATTCTAGTATGTTGTAGTAGACATATAGGAGAACATATGTTGTTTCAAACGTCTTTTCCTATTCTCAACCCATTGGTTCGTTTTTCGTAGATGATTATGACGATACGTCAGAAATTTGGGTCTCGACCAACTATACCCGTGTGTAACTTGCTGAGAGTTTTTATACAGGCTTATATGGATATTGTGATAAACCAATATTATTCAATTATGGTTTGAATGTTGATATGAAGTAATTCTAGGAATTCATCCGGGGAATATAGCGCTAGAATTTATTATGATTCACTCTATACTAGTAGGCAATCTATCTAGGAGCATTGATACCCATTCAGGATCGAAGATGTGTGTTGGATATTTATTTTGTATAATCAGAGATCATCTGGGAAGAAATTACAATCAACATTAGTAATATTTTAAGGATGAGGTTGCTCTATACTAGTGATTAATCCATCTAGAAGTTGTTCAATCATTATAAAAGAGTAAACAGCGAGTCCTAAAGTGTTGAAAGCTCATCCAGGTAAGGCCCTAATATTATATATATATATACTTTCAGAGATGCTAAAGGATCAGTGTGATACGCATATAGCAAAAGCTTTATATTTAATTCTCTTGGGGATATACAATATGAATTTTATGCCTATGATGCCAAGTCAGTTACATATAAAAATTCTATTACTTTTACGCCTCTAATGCCGGGTAGAGGCGATTTTACTATTTTAGCCTTTGTAAAAAAAATACCATCTACAGACCCATTTTTCATACCCTGGTGTGACCCGTTTTTCAAACCTTGGATGATATCAACGATCGAAATTCGTCAGCATCGGGATGTGGGTAATGCTTTTTATTTCTTTTCCCAGTTATCTAGACTAGTATATAATTTACTTAGTCTAATGGAAAAGGTTTGAACTTTAATATAACCATTGGGCTTTAAGCGTAATTTTTTTAAAAAAAATATTATAAGAAGAACCATGCATATCCTAGGGGCTCATACATCTTAAGTTTGTTGTGGGAAAAATTGGTGGAAATAAGAAAATAGTTAAATTTGATGAGCCGCGTCGATAAGCAAGCGTGATTCGTGAATTTGGTATGCAAAAGGCGTTCGACTGTAAGATAACCTCCGACGATTATATTTTATCCCCGTTGCACAACTTTTTACCTATTTTCCAAATATATTTCTCATTTTTTTCTTTCGCTTAATTCAATATCTGCTATAATGGATCCTAATTTGCATATTAAAAAAGGATACCAATATGGTTTTGGATGTGTTAATTCAAGAGCAAGAAATGTTAATGCATATATTTTTAGGTTTAGACTAAGTAAAAATAAAGACTACCTCTATATATGTTGCAATTACATGTAAGGAAAATACCTAGAGTTCTGAGCAAGAAAAGTTTTCACAAGAAGATGGAAGAATCCATTTTGAGAAGAATACTATAGACATATGATATAAGATTATTTTTTTCAGAGGCGGAAGCATGGCTTTCTACGGACATAACTTTCAAGCCCAGAGTGAATGTATTTTCAAGCTTGGATGAAAGTATTGTGAAGGTCAATAGGTTCGTATGTTGTATGTCGAGGCTGTATCTTTTATTTGCATTTGCAGTAGAGAAGAGAAAGAGGATGGAAAAGGAAAACTAGGTATCAGGTATGGACCGTATGATGATTTGATAATAGTGATCACAGTTTGGTCATCATTGGTGACAAAATTCTACTTAAGTTCTATTGATTTCATGAAAATAGCATAGGGTTTTCTTTATTCTAGCTTAGGTTACATGGATGGATTTAGCTATTTAGGGTACTATGTATGATTGTATCTTTCTCCTGACTACTGCATGTTTTAATCTATGTTATAATTTATAAATTGTGATTATATGATAATTGTTTTAATATTTATAAAATAAATTTGAAAATTGATTGATCAGATGAATTGGGAGTATTGTTATATGAGTATTTATCTTGAACTCCACTGAATGTATTGAGCTATAAATTCTTTTATACTTTTGAATGAAATGGATCTGTATCATGCGTGGTTTTTAATTTACTTTGGATGAAATTGAGCAAGGCTTTGTATTTGCAAGTATGCTCTCTTAAGAAAGATTCAAAATGGTATTGTGTTAGAGTTTGTATTGTGTAAGTGTAACAAGTTATATATATATTGACATTGGATTGTATCCACATCTCAAATGGATTTTTCCCTTTGAGTCATGATATACTCACTCATCCCCTTTGATAATGGTATACATAAAGTAGATAACAAGTGGAACTGTGGAAATAATCGCTTTACAGTGGGTTTACTCAAAGATTGCCAAAAAAAATATCATGCCTATTATCTGATTTTGTATCTACGATAACCAAAAATATATGAAAATATGTAAAATACAAGAAAATGGAAGATGCCACTACAAATTTGTTTGGTAACAGTGCAGATTTGTTTTCTATAAGTAGATTAACTTGAAGTCTTGAACAATATTTTTATAGATTAGAATATGTAATATGAAACTGATGCGTGTCATAAGTGCAAACAAATTACTTTAAATATTTTCCACTAAAACTAACAAGTAGTATAACGGTAGTAAGGATCGGTCCCACGAGGAGCTGTGAACTGTTATTTGTCTCTGACTTCTTATGTAACCAAAAAAGGGGTTTGTAGAGGTATTAAGCTAAGGTGAACTAAATAAAGAAAATAAGTAAATAAATAAATAAATGTTGAAACCAAGGTGAGAGAATATTGGTTAGAGGTTTCATCTTTCATCATCAAACAAATTCTTCAATCTATTAGAAATAACATTCAATCATTCTCATACCAATAACCCTAGAGCATCCTATCGCAGGCTTACTCCGGCAAAATTCCTTGTATCATCAAAGCCACAAGAGACACTCTTTGAATCCTTCTCAATGAATAACTTGGCGCAAGAGCCACTCAAGTTTAATCCAATGAAAGCAATGATATTTGTGAGTTGAGGTTATTCTAAGCAATCTGGCTTCTTTTATTTGTATCGATTTTTTACAAGTGTGCATACATTTTTTTATACCCCTCCTCCTCAGTCCTCAATCCTGGTTCCGCCTCTATATCGAATAAAGATCCTGAACCCTAATATCAAACAAAGATCCTTAGTGTCTCGTATAAAAATCTACCTTATGATCTAATGAAGTATCATGAAGAGTATTTAAACTACAAGAATATATGTACAAACATGATACTAAATAAGTAATAACTATCACACTCTCATTTTTTTTCATATTTTACCGCAAGTCACAATAAACATGCTTATTATGATCATTTATACAGCTATACATACAAACCAAATAAAAAGCATGTTAATACGCAAACAAAAACATCTTAAACTCAAAATAAGACTCAACATCATAGAAAATTCACCTTTGGGCATAATTGCGACATACATGAGTAATAATCAATAATTTTAATATTTGTATACCGAAGTAAACAACAAAACTATCATACCTTTGGGTCCAACTGAGAATCTATTCAATCCATATAAGATATAATTCATACAAGATTTCATAAATATAAATTACCTTTGGGTTAATTCGTATTCATAATTTCTAAATGAACCATATCCATACTATCACAATCACATGGATTCTTATTTAATCTATTTCATACACTCTCAAAGTACCCCTTTGGCGACACTTCAACAAGCAATAAAAGCTACATATTCATACAAGGTACAACTTTCAAAACTGAAAAATTTAGACTTGATACTTACAACAAAACCATCATAATTAGGAATCAAAATTTGTAGGAGTTTATGATTATGCCGACTTTATGACCAAAATATATCAAAAAAAATTCCTGAAAAGTTATTACAGTTGGCGTGGTCGATTTCCTATGAAGCATGCGTACTTTAGGGACCAAAATAGGAAAATTCTCTGACCAAAATAGTTCCACGGTCGGCATGGTCGAAACCATGTCGACTTTAGAGTTGTAGACACCTAATCCTTGTCTCACTTGTTATTACATAACTTCTTCGTCCGACCTCGAAATGACCTTATTCTTTTTGCGTTTGATTCATCTTTTCATTTTCTACAACAAATACGTAAATACTTCAAGATTTGAAAGTTCATTTCTTTGCTTTATGGCCGTTCTTGTGTTTACGACATTTTTTTGCTCTTTCTTGTCATATTTCTTCCACCTCTCTTGGCTCTAAACATTTAGACAACTGGAGTACTTCAATTCTTATCTCATTTATAGCCATTTTCACTCTTTTGGGGATGATTCACTTAATAAAAAAAATAAAAAAAACAAACAAACAAGAGTATCACGAGTAATATACAAAATTATAGCAATATAAGTATGAATTTGACATTAAAAATATGTAATTTAAGCACTTAAACGAATTGGCATAAAAATCAAAAGACGGAGCCTAATTTAAAGGGAAACAATCAAAATCATTTTTACTCATCTATCACTCTCTACTGAAGTAAAAAAAAATGACAGAATGTGGATACCAATATTCACATATGGCATCAGACGGGGTAAAGGAAAAACCGAAGCCGGATAATAAAGACGCCCAAAACAAGATGTAGTGTTTTAAGGTAGCCACAGTGATATACTGGATAATGGAGGGTTTGTCTTCATGATCCTTATAAATACTAACCCAAACTTCAGAGCTAAGGGGATAGATCTTATGTTTGATAGTACATTAAGCTTGTATACTGTTGTTTTATATCTTACTCTTTACTACTTATGTTTTCATATTGGTGTATATTTTCTAAATTATAACAACTACAGTCTCTTTGTTTAGAGTCGCACAAAATGGACCAACGTGGTTGAATTAGCTTCGAGCCACACTTTGGTCAGAATTGTAGTTCTTGTAGCCAATAATAGGCCCCAACTCTCTGTCATGAGTGTAATACTCATCCCCAGTGGTGGGTTTATTACCTTTAATATTGTCCAAATGCATTCCTGCAAAATATACATGCATCAGCAGGTCATGGGTATCTCTTAGTTTCACCATCCATGTTTATCTTGATCTGATCTTCTTTGTGTGATGCCTCACACCCTATGGAGATGGTTATGGTAGTACGTGTTGGAATAATTTGTGTTGGTAGTGGAGTGGTATTTGCTAAGCATGAGGCTTAGTGAAGTTGTTCCCATTGGAATTTTCCATACATTACGACTATTAGTTGGAAAATATGTTGTGGTGTCTGGGAAGATATTTATTTAGATTTTGGTATTTCTATGGAGGACAATAATGATAACTACTACTGGGATGATACCAAATGTGGTTTAGAGGTATCATTTTAGAGATTCAACGGTCAGAATAATTCAACAATCAGATTTTTTTTTTGTTTTATATGAGTTGGTATAAAGGTGTAAAACGTGTCGTCCCAACATAATACAACCCACGAAATCACGTGTTTAGCGTGATGTGTCGTATTGTGTCAGAGATTCATACGTGTTGTGTTGTACCATGTCAGACGGTATATTGTGATGTGTCAAAAAAATAATCGTGTTGTGTTGTGCCTGGCAGATTTATTTTATATTTTCGGAATAAAATATCTTTGAGATATTTAGATATTATATGTATTGTTATAGAACTAAGTTAATATAACGAATATAAAATGTCAAAAATTTCTCAGAATAAAACTCTTTTGTAGAATATACGCAAAACGTGATTTATTTTACCATGTTGTGTAGTATTTTATGCATGTTATAACGTACTTTTTTAACGTGCTATGTTACTGTGCCGATTAGTCTGATCCAGTACAACACACGAAGTTACCGTGCTGGGCTAATCATGTGTTGGGCTGGACTGTGCTCACGTTTTATCATATTGGGCTGGACTGTACTCATGCTGGCACAACCTGATTTACATCTCTAAATTGATATCAGCACATTCCACATGGGTTACTTAAAAAGACACCCGTACAGGGACTATCAAATTCCACTGAAATAATTAATACCAAGTGTAAACAACTACGCCACCGCAAAAAGGTTTTGTTTGATTTTTCTTCTTCTGCCTCGATTAGACGATTACCTTCTCCTAGCTCCGCCGACAGGATTGGGTATTTTTTATTTTTCTTTTCGGTGTAAATAAAAAAGACTCGTCTCTCACGCGTAGCAAAGATTCGTTCAACTGCTCGCCTAAGGGCAACGGTACGAGTATACCAAATACCAAAGAGTAAAAAATTTACTCGTTTTTCATTTTTTACACAATGGTTTTGTGAGTAAATATGATCGCACGTCGTTTTAATTAGACGTCTGTTATAAAACGCTATTTTAAAAGAACGTTAGGTGACACGGACGTTCTGTAGTGGGACGTATGTCGTTGGACGCACATTTGGGTGAGCGTTTCATATTCTGGAACCAGACGCACTTATAAATGAGCGTTTGCATTCTCGTACGCTTTCTTAATCAAGCGTATATTTAACGTCCACACTAATGGACGTTTAGTGATATACGCTGTGCCTAAAAGACGCCTGAATGCCAGAAGCCCCTTTATAATAGCGTTTAGTATTGAAACGTCCACCAACAGAAGCGTGAGCTGAGTTTCACGTTCACCTAAAGAAGCGTAATGAAGGACGTCCACCAGTGTAAGCGTTAATAAGGTTGGCGCTCCGGCGCTCTCCTAGGAGAGCTTCTGGTGCTCCGGCGCTCTCCTAAGAGAGCGCTTGTTATCGGACGTCTTTTTAATAGAACGTATTATATACGGACGTTATTTCAGTAGAACGTTTTAACCAGACACTCATTTGGCTTGCGTTTCTTCTTCCAGCGTTCTCCTAGTGAAGCGTTACTTCATACGCATTTTGTGAGCGTCTCATCAAACGCTTTTCAGGCACTGCGTCCGTGTTTTGAAACGCTTTCTTAACGAAGCGTTTTTTGTTAACGCATATTTACAAGCGCGTGCGACTATATATATGTTTGAGAGTAAAACTGCTCTGGTACTGTACAGATAGTCGCCGAAAACCCAAATTTAATCGCCTGTTGCCCTTGAATTTAGGCGACCAAAGAGTAACTATAATCTTTATTCTTTGGTCCCCTCGTCCGTTGGAGATGCCCTAATGAATACTACTTTGGCAAATATACTAGAGTACAGTCATTCCTAAAATGGCAATCAAACTAGGGATTTAATTCCTTCAGAATTAGGGGTTTGTTTCATTTCGTTTAATTCTCCAGTACTGGTTCTAGTTATATGGCGACTCTTCTTCCCCCTGATGATCCAGCAGCCTCACTCACTCTACAATATCGCACAAGGTACCTGTACTAATCATTGTCTACATGCTTGATTTTCGGATTCTCAACGATTTATCACCAACTTAATTTAATGAGTATTTGTACTAGGCTCTTTTTTTAGTTCTGCGAGTGACACTTTTATGATTAAGTTTATGATTTACACTTTAAAATTCCATGTCCACATGTTTATTTGATGAGTCTGACATTTTCATAAATCTCGTTTTTAGGGATGTAGTGTATTATGATGGGGCTGTGGGTCTCATTCCTAATTATCTCATGGAGGAAATATTTTTGCGAACTACTGCGAAATCTTTACTAAGCTTAAAGCGTGTGCGTAAGTCATGGTATAATATAATCAAGGATCCCAATTTTGTTCGGAAACGATTTTATGAATCGCAGTCTATGGGATGTACTGTTTTATCTAGTACTATTACTACTACATGTGATTATCTAGATAAGAAGTTTTACTTGGGGTCGTTTCATGAAGGGTGGAAAATTGAGAATGATGGTGGCGGTAATCATAAATGGGAAACCAACTTTTGGAGCTTACTTGTATCGAAAAACAGTTGCAAAGAACTGTGGGTGGCAGCGTGCAATGGCTTAATCTGTATTTATGGGAACTACTGTAAGACTACTACGGATATGTGGAACCAAACTGAAGGGGTACTAACCTAAAAGACATGTCGAAAAGTATCCATGGTATATATATGTAACCCCACGACACAAGAAATTATAGATCTTCCAAGGCCTAGCAAAGAATTCGAAAAAGGCTCATGTGGGTTTGCATTTGATACGAAAAGAAATGAATATAAAATTGTTCATTTGTTTTATGATTCTCAGTACGAGGCATGGACATTTGAGATGTTTACTTTGGGAACAATGTCATGGAAAATGATGGGAGATGAGGCTAAAGAGGAGGAACCAGACATCTCTTGGTATAGGTTGCATGGGGCGGAACCAAGTAATCCTATTTATGTGAACGCGTGTGTTCTCTGTTTTAATGTTGAAGACAAATTTCGACCCAAGTTGATTAAGATGCCAGCAGATATCAATGAAAATAACTTTCTGGGAGCTATTCAAGCACAGCATAACGTAACGTTCTTGGTAAATCTGAACGGAATCTTTGTTATGTAGAGGATAAGAGAAGCTCGCAGTTGCTTAATATATGGATGCTAAAGGAAGAAAGGTGTCTGGATGAGAAGGAGAATATGTGGATCAAGAAATATGGCATTAAACTGGATTTCGATTTAAATTTCTGCCGAAGCAGAACTCCTGTTCGCATTCAAAATAAAGATATTTTGTTTGTGTCCTCAAATACAGGGGAATTGTTTTCTTATGACTCAGAAACAAAAAAATGTGTAACAATTTTCAAACCTGAAAGTTTTTCTACTGAACCTATGGAAGAACCATCACAAATCGTAACTTATATGGAAAGCTTGATTCCTGTTCGTGATATAATTGCCATGAATTGATGCTAAGAGTACAAAGCGAGAGTGACAGTTCAGGACAGGTAAGTTTCCTAACACATTTGTTTATTACATAACTTCGAATGAAATTTTTTGAACAGGGTAGAAATGAATACCACAGGGACAACTACAGTTAGAGGTTTGATATGGTTGATAATGGGTGCTACTTCAATCACTTAACACAATAACTAATTTATGCAGAACATGAGCATGGTGATATTTAAACGCACGCTAGAAATCCCGTAGACTCAGTCTACTTTCGTAAAGTATTTGACATCGCCTAATGTGAAATTCTGATGTTTTCTCTATGTTGTTGTAGTATTTTATCGATTATAAATCAACTCTACCATTAGTCAGAATTTTGTTGCCGAAGTAGCCGCAATAACTGTGGATTGAATATGCGTTTGGAAACTGTGGTTTTAACTGATATATGAGTGCATTAGCATTGTGGGATGAAACTGGATGGTATAAGATCTATACTGTTCTTTGTGACAAGATTGTCCTGTTCCATTAAAGAGGAGGTTGTGTTTCAGTAATATGTCTAGTCTAAGTACATCATTGAGTTTATTCTAAAGTACAAACAAACGTAATTCTTTCATATTCGGTCTAGTTGTCCATCCAAAAGTGAGACTAAAGATGATCAACCACTTTCTTGTCAACTTGAAAAGCCTTAGCGAGAACATCATCACTAATGGGTGTTTTTGATTCGAAAACAGCATTTGCAATTGTGATCGCTCCGGGGTTTTGACCACTTAGCGAGTTAGTGTGCCAATAGCAACGGCTGGGGTTTTCCCAGATTCATTTGAAAATGAGCTTAACTTATAACAAAACCCCAGATTCATTTGAAAATGAGCTTAACTTATAACAATTGCACCTTAATATTAGATATTTAGATGTGATGGAGATGAAGTTGAGCAGGGGCGTGATGGGATGGGAACTTTGAACTCCATCTCTGGTTCCCATGTACTGCATGAGCATCTAATAACGTCAAGTGAATGATTAAGTTTTACAAAAAAGGCTAGGGCATGTAAATGCACATACATGTAACCTATAAACAGTTTTGAGGTTAAGTGTACATACCAGCAGCATTAGGGTTATTTAGCAGCAACACACAAGTCTTGTAGGGATCCTGGATCAGTAGCATAGGCAAAGGAATAAATCAAAGCAAAGAATAAGACTACAAAGAGAGTTTTTCATTTTCTTCTCTCTTTCCCTGTAATGGAACTAAGATTCAAGATTATGCAGTTCTTGTTACTGAGAAATTTAAGTTAGTGTTGATGAGAATTTTAACTAGCTATGCACTCCTAGTTAATAGTTCTATAAAGAAAATATTGTCGTCGAAATGGTCTTAGCTAAATTTATTTGCTTGTTGGAATTCATCCGCAACACTTTTGAGAAAAGTTCTTGGTCGTGTGAGGAGGACTTCCAGTCTCATTTATATACATCATTTAGCAAATGGGAAGTATTTTCTGCCTGCTTAAGTTATCCAAGTTGGAAGTTGATACCAGATTTTCTTAAGTAATCAAGTTGATACCAGATTCAGTCACTTGTTATAACACTCAAGGCCATGGCAAAATCAAAGATTTATAAAAATATGAAAAGAAAAAGATTACCCCCGAGAAGTCCAATTGAGTTTTAACTGTATTTGTGAGGGTCACTTTAACTACGAGGCTTCATTAAGTTTTGGTGAAGGAAATGATTTCTAGCACAAGCTATCGTCAAATTGACGACACTCATTTAGCGAGTGATTAAAGATTTTGACTGCTGGTAAATTCTCAATTCAGGTCCAGGATACATATTCAAATATAAGTTTTCCGTCTGGAGAACTCTTGTTTAATGTTGTCACTTCTTTATGCTACCATATATTCTATTTATGTATTGTCTTTCCAAAATTTTCTACTCCCCGAAAATTTGACAGCCAGCATTAGCAATTGTGAGTGGTGTAACTGCTTGAACAGTCGATGACCGTATATGTTTCTACGGCATCATCTCATTGTCGTTCCATTATCACCATTAGTTAGACCAAAAGGTAATATTAGTTTTACCTTTATGCTGAAAATATTCTTCACACTAGTACCAATTCACTACACGAGAACACCATAGTATAAACAAATCAAACATCTGTAGAATCATGCAGAAACCATAATAAGAATTCATAGTTAGTATTTGATTTATGACTTAGACTTTTACGTCTATTTCCTCACACTTGAACGGGGACAAACATAATTTTTCTTTATGTACGAGGTTAGAAGAGAGTTTTATTTATGCTTGCCACATCTCTCTAGCTTTTCCATTTTGAGTTGGAGAGATACATCGTGACTACATGGTACAGCTCATAGGACAACTCATGGGTGGCTGTTTTGTTTGCTGGTTTGTCCGTTTCACTATTCTGTTTAAGCAGTTGTTTGCTTACTGATCAGTTAAGTTTACAGTCTCTTGTCCTTTACAATTTGCAGCAATATTTGTTAAATCAACTTTCGTAAGGTTGAACTGGTTGGTTGGTTTGTCAAAGTTAAAGGCTTTTTTATTGCATAGTACCTGGTATTATTAGTTTCCTTGTCTCTGTGATTTCTAAGATTATTTCCGGCTTTAGACCTTTCATAAATCTATCCCATTTTTACTTTTCGGGTTAACTAGAAGGATTATTTACATTTACGTCCAACAAATTATTTATCAATGACTGAAGAATATGAACTTTTTACATATGATCGTCACGAATTGTATTATAATCAAATTGTTTTGGGTCGATTACCAATGACAGTAATTGGAGATTATACGATTCAAACCATTATGAATTCTACTAAAAAAAAACGCCACGTATAAACTCCTTGATTCAAGAACTATTACCGATTACTAAGATTCCGTTTTAATATAAAGGAGCGGATCTTCTTTTATTTTGTTTGGTTAATAACAAAAAAAAACCCAACTCTTATTGGTTGGTGATTCACGAGAATCACGGCTTACTTTGGATAACTTTTTTTTAATATATCCGCGATAATTTCGAAATATTTGAATATATAAACAATCAGATAGAGAAATGAATGAATTAATCTGTCTAATTTTGGAATATGTGAATCCACCACGTACGGGTTCAATTCCCGTCGTTCGCCCATAATATCTATATTTGTCATAAGATATCTTTATAACATGTACAAATTTTAAATCGAGGTATCCATTATATGACAACTTTTGATTTACCATTTATTTTTGTGCCTTTAGTGGGCCTAGTTTTCCCGGCAATTGCAATGGCTTCTTTATTTCTTCATGTTCAAAACAAAAAAAATTTGTGTAGATCCCTATGAAGCAAACGCTTTTATATCTAACCAAAAAACTCGTTATATACAACCAAGAAAAAAGGTTTCTAGATTTTGTATCTAATAGAATTGTGGAGACCCAAATTTGGAAGATATTCTATTAATTTCGGGCGAGCTGGGTAAATAAGATGAATAAAATGAGTTATGTACCATGAACTTTGTACTGCGCACATCACTTAGATAGGTCTCGAAAATCACGTAGGGGGATAACGAAATGAAATATGAAAGAAATATATACTGGATCTTAATTTCACACTGTCTAGTTGGATATTTCTACCCCTCGAGACTATATATAGTCTTGGGTTTTTAGAAGCAACTAACTTTATATTTTAATTCTTTATTTTCACTATAAATATTTATGATGTTAGGAGGAACCTGCCATGAAACAAACGGAATTCTGGAATTTATCCTTGGAGTTTTTATGTCTTCTTATCGAGGGCCTCAATTGTTAAATCAACTTTTCATAAGTTTGAACTGGTTAGTTGGTTTGTCAAAGTTAATGCTTTTTATTGCATAGTACCTAGTATTATTAGTTTCCTTATATTTGTGGTTTATAAGTGGTGTTGTTTGAGTCTCTTTTCTGGTTGGTTTAATAAGCTCATATTAGCCTTTTTCGTTGTTTTCCCACGAGAATCCTATTGTGGAATTGTGAGGGCTTCGGTAACCCTACCACCAGAACATCACTTTGGAATTTGATTAGGACTTAAAATCCTGACATGATATTTCTATGTGAAATTAAAAATAACTCCTCGAAAATGGACCAATATCTGCGTAGATTTAATTATCTGAATTCTTGGATTTTCCCTTCTAGTCTTGTTGAGGGTCTCGCTTTATTATGGAAATCTGGATTCAATTGTGATATAGTGCATAACACTGATAAAATGATCAATTGCCCAATTTCAAATGACCCTAGTAAACCGGAATCCCTTGCAACGTTTTTATACAGTTCAGTGTACCGTGATAAGAAGTTACAATAATAGAATTATATTAGTGAAATTGGTGCGAGAGCCAATATGTCATGGATGATTATAGGAGACCTCAACACTACTATACATTCCCATGAGAGGTTTACTTTTTATATTCCTACTACTACTGAATTTCCTTGTATCCAACAAATTGTTGATATTGTTGATTTGTTTGATTTAGGTTATATTGGTAACCAATACACTTGGAATAATAGACAATCTGGTTCTGATTCATTTGTGCCAGACTTGATAGAGCTTTAGGGAACGGTCACTGGCTCAATTATTATGGTAAATCTAAAGTTCACCATATTGATACTATATACAGTGATCATCTTCCAATTATTCTGGAGACAAATACAATGTTTTCTCAGGGGAACAAGCCGTATAGATATTTCAAGTGTTGGGTTTTGGATGCTTTTGTTAACGAAATTATTCATAATGTTTACTCTACATATATTAGAGGCTCAACTTCTTAACAGTTAACCAATAAACTCAGAGCTGTCAAATATGGTCTTAAAAACTGGAACATTAACCATTTTTGTAATATAATTCAAAAGGTTAAAACTCTTGGTAATCTTCTCCAAGATCTTAATAGCCTTCCTACTATCCAGAATATATAGCAGATTAGACAAACATAATCTGATTTAGATCATTGGAAAAAAGTGCAGGAAGAGTTTTATGCACAAAAATCCAAACAAGAGTTTATTAAATCTTTTTATAGCAATACCATCTTTTACCACAGTTATGTGAACAGAAGGAAATACTTCAATCACATCATTGCTCTTCAGTTGGAGTTCGGAGATTAAATCTTGAAAACCATTTAGTAGACCATTTTAGTACAATCAACACTACATAATTTCCTCTAAGAAATTAGAAATTTCTTAATTTCATTGTCTCCTGTATTACTGAACATGGTAACCTTTATTTGTAAAGGCCTATCACTCAACAAGAAATCATAGATACCATTAACCAAATGACGCCTTGGAATGCTCCAAGGCCCGATAGTTTCCTCCTGGTTTTTATAAGGAAAACATTGATCTTCTCATAATAGATGTCTGGAAAACTGTCAACAGTTTTTCGATTCCAGACACCTTTTAACAGAGATGAACCACAATTTTCTTTCTTAAATTCCGAAAGTTAATAACCCTACCACCCCAGTAGACTTTAGACCAATTTCTTTGTGCAATGCTAATTACAAGATAATCTCTAAGAACATTGTAAATATGATGAAACCTCTTCTGAGAAAAATAATAAGCTCTTATCAGGCTGTGTATGTTCCTAATAGACATATACAAGAAAATGTTATTATTACCCATGAGTTGGTGTATTCCATGAAAAGAAAAAAGAAAAATCATAAGTGGGGGGTGATGGGACTTAAACCTGATATGTCAAATCTTTTGACATAATTGAGTGGTCGTTTCTTATTGATATACTAAAATCTTTTGGTTTTAATAATCATTCGTGTGATTTAATTTACCAGTGTATTAGTACTACAAGTATTTCAATTATGCTTAATGTTTCTCCTGCAAATCCTTTAGACCATCTAGGGGTCTGAGACAAGGTGATCCTTTGTCTCTATACCATTTTATAATTTGCATGGAATCTTTATCCAAATATCAAACTCATGCTGAGAATATCCGTTTAATCCATGTATTTAAGGTTACTAGAGAGGCCCCTAGTATCAGTCATTTGCTTTTTGCAGATGATTGCCTTATTTTTACTAAAGCCTTTCATGCTCTCATGCGGTTGTGAGTAACCTCATGAGTTTGATAGAGGATTTTAGTCTTGTCTCAGGTCAAGTTATAAATTTTCAAAAATATGGTTGTTTCTTCTGCAACAATGTCCATCCTGATCATGTTGTCTCCTTGATTAGATCTCTAAATGTTAAAAAGATCTCCCTAAATAAAAAATATTTAGACATCCAATATTTATTTCTAGATCTAAAGTTGAAACATTTCAACATCTCATAGATCATTTTGACAAGAGTGTTCTGAAATGGTAGAGAAAACATTTGAACCAAGCAGGTAGATTTGTCTTAGTTCAACATGTGTTAAATGCTTCACCCTTTTATCACATGAATACTTTCTCTATTCCAGACAAAATCACCCATAAAATGGAACAATCTCATAGAAATTTTTAGTGGGGAAAATCGAAGCCTGGCGGTTTGTACTTGAAGCAATGGAATAATATATGTTTTCACAAACTTCAAGGTGGTTTGGGTTTCAAAAATCTTTCTCATGTTAATCTCTCACTTCTTGCTAAAACGATCTGGAATCTGATCGACAACTTTAATGAGTTGTGGGACAATTTTCTCGAGTGCAAGTATTTTAGAAACATCAATCCTGTGCATTACAATAAGAACATTGACTGTTCTTATGTCTGTAAAAGTCTATGTTTTGGTATTGATTTCATCATGCAAAATTCGCATTAGGAGGTAAGAATGGGAACATTATTCTGGCATTCAATGATAATTGGATACCAAATGCTTCCCATCCTATATGTATCTCTTTCCCTAATCCTAATGTATTTTAGTAAGTTCATTAATAAAGAAAACCATTGTTGGAATACTGAGTTAGTTAATGCTTTCTTTTCCCCACAAAACGCTCAACAGATCTTATCATCCAGGTTACCTATCAGTGGAAATGATAAGCTAATTTGATCATTCATTAAGAATGGGAAATATATGGTAAAGTCAGAATATAAACTTATATCAGGCCAGTATACTCATATTCCCAACCCCTTGAATGTTAATCTTAGTTACAAGGCTTTGTGGAAATTTCCCATCATTCCAAAGGTACAACTTTTTATTTGAAAATGTTATGAAAATATTCTTCCTTAGATCATTGATGAGTAGGTTTGTTAATAGTCAAGATATATATTGTAGTGCAGATGGCGATTTTTTGACAATGGCTAGAATTATAAAATTGCCCTTTACCAAGCAGCAGGAATATAAAAGGATATGTTTGTATTTATACGCATATGCTTAGCTCTATAAAAAAATATAGAATATTGTATCTGTACTTACATTCCGCAAGCGAATTAAGAATATAGATTCTCTACAAACATTTTAAACTGGCCTCGAAGCCTCCTCAATACTCATAATATTTATGCCATATCGAACTAGTCTCAAGTCACATAAAATTCCACAGATGAATTCCTTGAACTTGTCTCGAGTGCGCATTGATGTTCTTGTAATATTTATCAAATTTGAGAATAGCTAATGCTCAAACTCCATTATACACTCTAGCTTAGCGCTTCGTTCGCAAAGAACACTTCTCCAATTGCTTTTCTAAGCTTAAATATGCTACTTTAGTGCTTTGCTCAAAGATAAGCCACGAATTATGCGCCGCTCCTCTTGGATGCGCCAAAAACAAGAAGTTATGTCTCAAAAGACGCATTGAGCCTCTGATCTAGGCTAACCCTAGCCTTTTCTCCTATCAGCTCCAAGCTAGCACTAGCCGCTTGGCTTAGCACCACATTGGCGCTAGTTCCCCACCTTAGCGCTAAAAGCGTTAACTTTCTTAGCACGTCGCCCTAACGCCAACTTCCTTGTCCAGCGTATCTTGGCCTAACATCCTTGGCTAGCACGGCCTTGGCTAGCGCATCCCTAGCCTAATGCGTCATTAATATGGTGCGTCCCTAGATGGTACGTCCTTGAGTACTATCCTGATGCGCTCCTTAGCTTAGTGTCCCTGGCGTTGATGTGTCTCATGCCTGGCGCGTCCCTACCTTATGCATCCCTATCTTAGCGTCCCTAACCGATGCGTACGCGAATACTTGCGCTTATGCCTAGTGCGTTCATGGATAATCTGCATATGGCCAATACATACACGGCCAACACTTACATGGCTAGTGCATTCATGCCTAGCATGTCTCTAGCTAGTGCCTTCATAGCCTAGCGCTTCCTTGGGGAGTGCGTCCTAGCCTAGCGCGTCCTTGGCTAAGTGACTTAGTGCAACCACCAATGGCCACAAGAACATTAGCGCCAACACATTGGTATTAACTTCCCTTGACCTAGCTAGCATCTTCAAGAAGTGTTAACTTCAAACGTCCTTGGCAATAGCTTCCTAGCCCTAGTATAATTGATATTTACTAGAAGCTACACATATTAACATTGCTTCTTAAATGTTAGCACATTAGGTTTCGTCTCAAAAGAGCTAACACATTACTATTTGTGCTAAGTAGCTAGTGCTAGCCTCGCTATCTAGTTCCTTCAGAAATACACCCTTCTCTTCAATATTGGCCTAATACCAAATCTAATATGGTTTTGTAATAAGTCTTCTTGCTTAAGAAGCTCTTCATAATCTTGGCTTCAAACGTTTTCCAGGATTATATTAAGACACTTCCGAGCTAATATTAGTCATTAAATATGCCATTTTACTCCTAAGATAGTATATGACCACTGAACTTACCATACTCGACACCAATCAGTCTGATTATCAATTTAGTGAATTCCGTAACTTGCCTCACTAACTTAGCAAGTCACTTGACTTGACTTAAT
Source organism: Papaver californicum (assembly GCA_023531435.1). Lineage (NCBI taxonomy): Eukaryota > Viridiplantae > Streptophyta > Magnoliopsida > Ranunculales > Papaveraceae > Papaver > Papaver californicum. The sequence continues at coordinate 3,435,879 of JAJJMC010014815.1, forward strand.
TTAATCAAAACACTAGTGGTTTATGCCTCCACTATCTACAAGATATCAAATACAACACATGGGGTGATTCTCATTGGGGTATTGGTTTGGTGGTCTATGACAATCGTGCGTTTTGGTAACACATCCACGAACAAGTAGTGGGACGGTTACAGAGAAGTTGAGAGGAGGAGTAGTAGTGGTCAGACATGTCTTCCTTACTTTCCAGACACGACCCCACTACAATCTCCACAATCGTCACTTCTCCACCTCTTCCTGACTTCCACCACTTATGAAAAATCAGTGTGTCTCCTTTGAACTATAAATAAATGATTTTCATCTATTTGAAACGAGAGAAAAAAACTGAAGAAACTAAATATACTAAATTAACGATTCATCTCAGAGATAATCCTTTCTTCTTCACACACTACTTATCGCATTGATACTTCTCAACCTCTTGAGTATATCTTATTTGATTATCCTTTTGCAAAGTATATTTGGTCTCTTACTCCGTTTGATGATTTTATATCTCAGCGTAGGAGCATGTATTTTGATTTAAGAACATGGATTGATTATGTGTTAAATACCCTAGTCTCAAAGAATATTCTCAAGTTGTTTTGACGATTGCTTGGAGTATTTAGAGAGATAGGTGCTTTAACATATTGCAGGGGAAGAATCTAAATCACTATATTACTGCTCGACAAGCCTTTAAGATTGTTCATGATAGTGAGATTTACATAGAACAGAACTCTTATAATATCAGAACTATCAGTATGCCTGTTCGTAATGAGAAATCTATGTGATGTGACTCGCGCTCTACCCATGATTGGGTTTTCATATTCTGTGATGCATCATTAGATAAGGATTCATATATGTCAGGTTTGGGATTAATTATGAATGATATTGTAGGTAACTTTCTCGGATGTAGGATTAGCAAGGAATGCTGAAGAGGAAGAGAGTATGGCTCTAAAGGAAGCTGTAATTTGGGCGAAGGAGAGAAGTTTGCAAAAACAATTATTGTAGTGGTGCTAAATTAGTTTTTGAAGCATTTAAAAATAAGAGTAACCAACTGTTTTCGTATAACAACTCGATCTTGGAAGATTGTAAGGTCATCTTTGATTCTTTTAGTTTTGTCAAAATAGAGTTCTTAAAGAGAAACTGTACAAGTTTGGCTGATAAGGTGGCAAAGTTTTGTAAAAGGTCTAGAAATGTTGGGGTTTGGCGGGATCTTATTCATATCTTTCTTGATATTTGACTGGACCTTTATTTCTTTTAATGAATTTTTTTTTTCTTATCAAAAAAAAAAACTAATGGAGATTTGTTGTACAAAATATAAAATATAACATCTTCCACTTGGTTAAGCAAAAAAAATTTATGCTAACTGCACGCTCAAGTCAAATAGTACGCTAGACTTCGATCATAGAGATCCAGACCCCGCTTATACAAGACACATCTACAATCTGAAAACTAGACGACTCATTATTCTCAAGTAAAAAAATTTATTGGCTTACACCTCATACCAAAAACAAACCGCACTTATATTCAAAACATAAAATTTATTGTAGAATCAATCATTGCTCTTACCTCATCCTTAGATCTTTTACGATTTCAATAAGAAATGCTTTATGCCCATTTAGTCAAAAATTGAGCATTATGCTCAATTTTCAATTCTGAATTGCACTAGTTAAAGCAAACTTTATGATCGATCCTTTATCTCTAATTTTCCCAATACACATGATACTAAATAGTTTGGGTCAACACTCAACACTTGAGGCGACAGAATGAGCCCGTATTAAGGTAAAAATGGGTTGGCGATCAATGTTGTTGGGCCAGCGACATCTTCCGGTGGACTTATTTGACGGGCATGTAAGGACCCGCAAATTCTTCAACTATATTTGCTCGGTCAAGAGATGATTTTGCCGTTAATGACTCAATCAATCAAGTCTTGTTAATTTAAATTTTAATAACATAATAAAAATGATAATTTGGACAAACAAATAATACCATTAGATAGATCTTGAAAAATTATGTGAAATGGACTACTCGAACGCGTCATTCGGATACCAAACGAAGGAGAATTCATCCGATTTGTATATGAGGGGAAAAATAGTCATTTTACCATCAAATGCTATTAATGCAACCATGTATTCCCTTAGAGCACCCCATTCACAAAAGAAATGGATTAGTTTGTCTTGGCATCCGTATCAAATGGATGGTGCCTTAATCAAACAATTTAACTAACCCTAAATCTATCGAAGAGAAATTCATTTCTCTTTTTGTTTTTCTCTTTCCTTTCTCTCTTCTGTTCTTCCGCCTATTTTCCTATTCTTCATTTGCAAGTAAAATCAAGAGATGAAATGGAGATTTTGAGATCGTCATATGAGGAGAAAGGTTAAGAAATTATTGTTGGTGGTGGTATTAATATTGGTTGGGTAAAAGAAGAAGAAGAGATGTGAAATTAGAGAGAATTATAAGTTAGGATTTATGTGAATAATAATTAAGGATGAAGCTAAGTATTTGAAGATGGATTTTAGGTATATGAGATCTAGAAGAAGATTGTATGTTGATTGAAGATTTAATTTAATTTCAGAGAAGAATAAGGATCGAGAAGAATTTTAAAATTAGGTTTCATAGGAAAACTTGAGAAAAGCTTTAGAAAATAAAATTAATGCTCTAAGAGTTAAATTAAAAGTGTGTCGTATGTGAATTTGAATATATGGTTAAATGAATATCTCAAAATTAACAGTTAGGGTTTGAGATTGAAATTCAAAAATTAGGGTTAAGGTTTTGAAGTGGATTCTGGAGTTCAAAAGTTGAAATTAGAGATGGGTATTGGCTAATTAAATGAATCAGATATGAATTGAAGAGAAGTTGATTTCAATTGTTTACCTAAAGCTAGTTCAGGTAATTGTTCTTCTTAGTTAACTTAGTGAAGCAATTATTTTAGTGAGTTATGTGACTATTAATGAGGTTAAGAAATTGAGATGAATAATATAGAATGGAATTGAAGTTTAGGTTTCTGAAATGAAAATAGATGAATGGATGTGAAGAAGAGGTTAATTAAAGTTGGAATTTCTAAAAAACATGAAGTTAGAATGGCAGTATGAATGGATGAATTAGAAGTGATAAAATTTCAGTTATGTTAATTATGCAGGGAGATTTGGAAGATATGAATATGAAGTTGATGTTGTTTAATCTAAAATTACAAGTGAGTAATAGTTGAAGAATTCAGAGAAGTTTGAAATTGGAAATAAAATTGATCTGTGGCTTGAAATTTGAATTGCAGGTGGTAGTGGACTAAATCTATGCTTGTATAAGAGATTCAGGCTTAGTAATCCCAGTCAGCTGTCTGACTCACCTGAGTCAGCTTATCTGACTGAGTTGACTTGGTCTAATTCAGACTTGAATAAATCAATTGACTGAGTTGACTCAAAGAGTCAAATCCTGGACTGAACCCAATTAACCTAGGACTTGACCCATTGGGCCTGACTTGACTATTGGACTTGGACATGGACCTTGACTTGACTTTTTTGACTTCGAATTCCTTTTACCAGTTTGACTCTAGACTTTGAATTGACTCGACTGTAACGTTGATCGTCTGCTGACAGTATCATTAACAGTTGACTATTAATTTTGACTTCCAGTTGACCGTTAATGGAGCAATTAAATTGAAACAGTTTACGGCCACCTTTCTGGTTAATTTTTGGACACTTTTCCTATTTTTCCGATGACTAAAGGAAATTGAGATAAAACAAAGGATATCGACTAGATTTTGAAAGATTATTTACGTATCATTGTCATGTTGGTCCATATGGTAATTACGTGTTCAAGACGACGAAGGACGGTACTATGGACTTGTAAATAGAAATTCTTGAAGTAGGAGTGCTATCATCAAAAGAGGTGGGAACTTTTGTAACCTTCTTATAATCATCAAATTTCCTTTTCTCTGCGAGCATGATATGTCTGTACTATCTGTGTGCTTGTTTGTGTGTACTATGATGTGTATATGATATGCGTTGTGTGTTTTCCCCGCAAGAAGTGTCTTTGGTTTTCCCTAATCTTCTTGCGAAGTTGAGTAGGACGACATCGTTCACCGTTTGAATATTATTAGTAGGGCGGCATCATTCGTCGTTTTGATATTATTAGTAGGGCGGCATTCTTCACCGTCACAACACTATATACAATATTAATAGTAGGGCGGTATTTTTCCCCGTTACAATATTATTTAGTAGAGCGGTATCATTCCTCGTATCGATATTATATATACTATTTTATTTTGGGAAAACCATTCGTATGCATGTTGTGCTTGTTTGTTCTAACTATCTGATCTTGATGGTAATATCCAGAATCATGGTTTTTATATATGGGCACTCTATGTGGATGGTGTTATTATTATTGATTGGGGTTGTTCTAACGTCGCTTTCTCCATTTAGTAGGGCGAGGCTAGGGTAACACTATACTTTTTAAATGCTTGGATTGTTGAATGCTTTAATTTGATATGTCTCGTTATATTACTGTTATGTTAGAATTATAAAGCATGTTAGTGATTACATGAATGTTGTATTTGTTTCCACTGAGCACCCTTTTTGGGATGATGTGCTCATTCGTTTCCACTTCAGTTTTCAATCATATAATGAGATGATGCACGTCAAGATACCCGTTTTCATAGCTTAAAGCTTTTGCGAGTTAGAATCTTTTTGGTATCATTTTATATAGGTATCCTCCGTGTATAATTATCTGGTAAAATAAAATACATTATTATATTTGTATCATTTAAAAGATTTCCATTTGTAATATGGAGTGAATGGTTTTAGTTTATAGGATTATAATTGTCTAAATTAGTATCTTAGATTTCTTATTGTCATTGTTAAACTAATCTCCTGATTAATGTTGTAGTTAAGTTTTGGGTCGTCACACGGCAACTCCTCCGGATTTTGTTGACATGGAACTTCTACGTACGTTGACGTATTTTTATGGAGGGAAACTCCGGTTGACTTAGCCGACGGAAAATTTGACAGACTTTGACGGCGAAATTTGGTCGAGTACATGTCCCGCATTTTTCCTGAAAACATGTGTTGGCGGTTTTTGATCACTGGTGTACCGTTTATAATATCATAACTAGTCGATATTATTAACTAAATATTAAGGGACATGCATTGCCCCCTTTTAAATCTCCAACCTAATGCAGGATTAAGAAGCTTGAATTTTCTTTTGCTTCGATGGCTCACAACATGATCTTCGCACATCTTTCTAGGTAGGTTTATACAAATGAGTTATAAGTTTTCTAGGATTCTTACAAAATGACAAATGATACATAAAATTTAATAATGTAATTTATATACAAATCAGAGGTTTTCTTTGCTAAGTTGCCAAATGTGTTAGAAATTCACATAATTACAGGGATTGGTAATCTCGAGAAATAACACTTTCCTCGACCAAAACATTAACTAAATATTAAGATCAATAAATATCCATATCATTTAGTCAACATATAAAATTGATCATGAATTTCCTATTGAGAATCCAACATACTATTCAATACTGTGAAATGAGAACCGAGCCATCTCACAACTTGCGATTTAAAACGTTGATTTTAAACAACATATATAACAAAATCTAATGTCTATGCTTGTGCAAGATGTAAACTATATACATTGGTACAAATATAAATTTTAAGCACAATGACTTGGAGAGTTAATATAAGATTTTACCAAGTTTTTCCTCTAGCTTCTGCAGTCAATGTGTTGCAGACCTAGCTGAGACAAGTCTAAGATCGGAGATTCACTACCTTGATTAGCAGTAGTCTTCGGTTTGTTGTTATCCTTTTTATTATTTTTTATGTATCTCTTGCATTGTGATAAATATATTCATATGGTTTTCGTACTTTGGTCATGACTATTATTACAGAGACGAAATTCAGAATAATAAAAGACGAAAAAAAAACAGACTACATGAGAACGAAATTTGAAGAAAATTTCTTCTCTAGATTATAAAAAAGAAAACTATTACATTTCTTTCTTTGTTATACTCACAATTTCTCTAAACAGTAAATAATCTTAAACTTTTTTGCTAAGCTTGGTTTTACAATAATCCAGTAATTTTTTCACAAGCTTCTCTCTAGGTTTTTGTTTAGTTATGATCTAAATATCCTTATTTATAGCCTTGGTTTGGTTTTCAAACCTCTTATGAATTTATTTTTTTATCTAGGAAATATTTCTTATTTTAGTTTGGTTTTGCAAACCCCCTAAGAATCTATTTCCTTATCTACGAATATTTTCTTATCTAGGAAAAACAAATATTTTCTTATCTAGGAAAACTGACTTAAAATCAGTTTACCTTTTTATTTAAGAATAGTGACATAATTTAGAATTTTATTCTCAATCTAAATTGAGGATTAATAGTTCTTAAAAAGGGTAAGAGGATACACCTGTATCATAGTCCCCCCCTTTTAAGAACTTGGACTCCTGTGAAAGTTAGAAATGAAGATCAGGAAACTCGATAGTTCATTTCTCCTTGTTGAACCATCTCTCCATGCATGGTGGGAACTTGACATAAATATAATTAGGGTATCCTCTTTTTCTCAGTCGTATCTTAGTCACTCTTCCATCCATAATGTAATCCTCCTTGTGTGGTTCATCCTGATCAAACCACAAGTTTCCCACACATAACAAGATCATCTTGTCAGCTCCATCATCATCTAGTAATGGTGGATCAAACATCTTCAACTTCTTAGGTCGTCCTCTTGTTGTTTGGTTAGTTTCCAAAAAAACTCTACCCAGCTTCTCATCAAGATAATGAATCACAAGGAGAATAAACTTTCACACTAGTATTCACCAACCATTTAGCCAGAGTGGTTATAATCAAGCTCACTCCCTCAAGAGGTGAGTTTATATCCTATATCGCAAATTTCCCCATCTTTGGTAACGATGTACTTATGTTCCCTTATATATAGAGTCACACCTTAATCGCACATGTGAGGACTACCAAATAAACCTAACAATTATCAAATGGAACCACGTCGTATGTAACCTCGTCAATGTATGACTCATCAAGAGCAAACTTGAATGTGCATGCACTGTGTACAACCTGTAGACTCCTTTCCTTTTGAAGCCACCCTAAATGATAATGAATAGGGTACCCGATCGATTACCCAGAGTTGAACCAGACCTGGTTAATTTGGGTCCGAATCTGGGTCTTAAAATTGGACCCGTTGGCAAATTAGGTACTGAGGGATATTACCCGTTCTAAACCCGAAATCTTATCGTGTCCAATCATGTACCCGATTATTCAACCTTTTATTAGTTTTTTTTTATCAAAATTAAAAATATATTTGTCTAATATTTAATTTGATTTTTTAAGGTTTTCTATTTTTTTCTTAAATATTAATATTTATCTCCATTAATAAAAATTAACTATAATACGCACTAAAATAAGTTATTTAAATTTAAAAAAGGGAAGATATCTGTGTTTTTTAAAATAAGACTTGTTTTTTTAATACCCAACGGGTACCCGACCCGATGGGTACCCAACATTTTTTCGGATCTGGTTCCGAGTCTATTTATTTATGTTTGCTTTTGCAATGGTATATTATGACAACATATTCAACTTATTTTGTAATGTACTCAAGAATCCCATTGATATACTTCGTATAGATATTATAATCGCTTAGGTCTAAATTTAATACCATACCTTATTATGAGATTCTGATGTATATTCTTACACGGTTTTGTTGTAAGTCTAATTTAAGTTGTACCATTTTAATCATCTATCTTCAAGGTAGCCAACCGGATAAAATAGTTTCCTCACAACTTCCTTAAACCTCTTCCACAATAATGTTCCCTTGTTTAGATATTTCCTTTGATAAGCTTTCTACCGTATTAGAGAATGCTTTGAAAGCTATAGTGCCGCAAAATCAATCTTTTCCTTTGAACCATATTCAAAGAAAGAAAAATACGTTTCTAGACGCTCTATCCAATCATCCAATTTTTATATTCCATCATGAAATGGAATATGAACACGGTAATTAGTTTTCAGATTCTTACTGTAATCAATTTTTCATTTTTTTCATTTTTTTTGTTTTTTTCCTTTTTTTTTTGTTTTTTATTTTTTTTCCTTCCCTTTTTTCTTCTTCTTATTCTTTTTCTTCTGAACCCCAAGATAGAGATTTCGTCATTTTTAGGTTGCGGGTTCGTTGTATTGGAACGTATACAAGCAACCAACTCATTAAGGGTAGTTTGTATCGACTTTATATCTTTTTCTAGCATAACCACCTTTTCTTCAGTAGTTTTGGGTTCGTCAAGCTTAAGGTTTTCGTCTGACTATTTAATCTTTAGTCCCCTTATTCTTCTAATGGATTCCTACTTTTCAAGTAACTCATGGTTGTCAGTAGAGAGATCTAATGAAGACCACAAACCACAAAAATCTTCCCTAACAAAAACTTACCTTCCTTGATACCAACTTGATACATACGGTATTTTTACCATGGTGACTATTATTATAGAGGCAATTTAAAATAGTAATAATAGATAAAAACAACACAACAGAGCACACAAGAACAACATTTGAAGAAAATATCTTCTCTAGATTATGAACAAGAAAAATATTACCATTCTCTATATGTTATGCTCATAATCTTTCTAAACAATAACTTCAAACTGTTTTGCTAAGCTTGCTTTTATAATGATCTAGTAGTTGTCTTACAAACTTCTCTTTCGGTGTATATTTGGTTATGAGTTAAACATTCTTATTTATAACCTTGGTTTAGTTTACCAAAAACACGTAATTAGTGTTCCTGCAAATTTTTATTTATGTGAATGCGCTGGTTGGCGATAGTAATAATGGTATTATGTGAGCCTCATTCACAAGGTTCACAACATATACCACTCCAGATTTGCGAAGGCACGAGCTCTTGTGGTTGTGAAGGAAAAACACAAAAATTCGTAACTAATACGTGTTGGGAACAAAAATTAAATAAAATAAGAAAATGAGACCCAAGACTTAAAAGAAAAGATAAAAAATTGAAAAATTAGATAAATGTATAATGGTTTCGCGCTTACGCAGGAATTCTGGCGAGAAATCATGACCAGTACCCAAAAAGATGATAACTCTTATTACTCTTTTTTATCCCTTCATATTTAAATTCTTTTTATGATGATCTATATTAGAAATTTAAAGTTCAGAGCATCCACAGTGGGACGACTAGACTAAACACTAAAGAGTAAAAATTTTACTCTTTACTTCGTCTGAAACGCAACGTTAGGGGAGTAAAATTTGATCGGGCGGTTGTCTAAGCTAGCGCCTGGCGTTGGGAGCACAACTAGGTATACGTCTAGTTTTACGTGCGTACACCTGTGAAAACGCTTGGGGTGGGGCGGACGCTTGATGAGCGCTTGATGGGAAGCGTTACCCAAAAGAACGTCTGATGATAGACGCACCCCTAGAGGCACGCCCCGAAGACAGGCGCTCTCTTAGCCGAACGCCTGATGGGGCGGTATCTTAGCCACACGCCCGGTCATTTTTCTACACGTGCAGCTGTTTCGTGTTTCAAATAACACAGGCGCATGCTTAGGCATACGCTTGAATCATCAGGCGCTTCCCTAGCCAAACGCGCGTCTCACCAGGAGGAGAGCTAGGTGAACGCCTGATGAGGCGGAGCAATATATGTTCGTCTTGATTCTCTTCTCCTCTCCAAACCTCAAATTTTTCTCCTGAACATTTCCAACAACACAGACGAACTCCACTCACAAGCGCCCACCACAAAAGTTTGTGAAACCGAATTCTCCCAAATCAAAGTTATGATTATTTCAAAGGAAGGTTATAAACTCAAACTTTATAAATTTTAATGGATTTTATAGGTTTAGATTATTATTTATTGTATTATTTTTTTAGGGAGAATTGTTGATATGATCCCATTTTATTACCTTCATTTCAAATATGACCCCATTTTTTGTAGGGAGTGTTTGGATACAACCTCAAATAATAATTTTTTTGACTAAATTAAATTAAGATTAAATTAAAAACTGGGTCATATTTATAATAAAAGAAAAAAATTGGGTCATATTTGTAATAGTTAAAAAAACGGGGTCATATTTGAAATGGAGGTAATAAAATGGGGTCATATCAACAATTCTCCATTTTTTTTTATTGAATTTGTATATATGTGTTTAAAGATTAATCATATGATTATGAAATAGACAAATTAGGTTTTACAAATTGTAATTTTTGAATTAAGATATTCTAAGGTTTATGGAACATGTAAATTGGGTATAAAAAATTGATAAGAATTTGTTCAATTGAAGTTAAGATTGATTAAGTAGTTAGTTAATTTGAGTTGGATTGTAGTTAATTTTATGATTAGTTGATTTTATATGGCTGTTTATGAAAACTGGGAATTTAAAATCAATTATATCAAATCAATTGGTTATGTTTTGTTGGCACCCATTATGTTTAACTGAATCAATCTATGATAATTACGTATTTTGCAAACTTATGAAATTGTCTATGAACAGATCACAAAGTTTTATTGTTTAAAAGTTTGAGAGATAGATACCAAAAAAATATAAATCAAACTCCCTTTTTTTCTTCTTATTTATCCGTAAGCTTTAACTCCATCTTTCCTATTTTCATCGAATGTTCTTCTTTGTTGATTCTCAGAAAACTTCACGCAGATTCTTAAGATGAACAGGTCTAGAGTTACAAGATCGGGATGAATTGGTTTGAATCCAACATCAACTGAATCTGCAAGTGGTGTAGTTGTTGATCCACAAATTCATGATTTAGTAAATGAAGAAGTTCAATCACCCGTGATTGATAACGAAATGTCTGCTATAAGGAATCGAGCAAATTTGTTGGTCAGGGTCTTGAGCCATTCGATTGAGGCTGGGGAGTTGTTGAGTGTTGCAAATCAAAGATGAACTCTACAAGCGCTTAAAGGGATATCAAAACTTGACGAACGAATGTGTATGACGAGGAGGCTTGAATGTTTAGCACCATTTTTCGGGGATGTTCAAGAGAATGTTGGTCGCCCCACATGAATGAACTATGGACTTTGTTCTAACTTAATGTTTTTATCTTTTAGATAAGACTTTGTCGTAGCATTGTTGGTTATAACCTTATTAGTACTTTTATTATGAATATGAATTTCTTAATTTAACTTGAATGAGTTGCTTGTAGTTTGTTTTTCTTTTTTATTTAGGAGAAGAGTAGATAGACGAAAAAATAAGTGCTTGGTAGTTCTTTTTCATCTAAATTACTTAATTATTCAAAATTTAAAGTTTTCAGTAATTCAAGGAAAAATTACATTGGAGGTTAATTAATATTTAAAAAAAACTATTAATTCAAAACTAAACTAAAAATAACACTATTAGTTCATAAAAGTTGAAACTGAAAATGTCAATCTCAATAATAATGGAAATTTTAAGGTTTCAACTATTCCGAGAATCCTTTAAGGTTGGCTTCTCCTTCTCTGTAAAATGTCTTCCTTTTTAAGTTCGATGTACTCTTTTGTTACGACATCCAACCCGCAGACATCCATCATCATTATGCGAAACTCGCCGTCTGCTTCTTTCTTTGCGTCAAATTTTTCTTTCATAGCTTGTTTTCCTTTAAACTTTGCCGAAGAATCAGTTAATTTTTTTGCTGCAAACTCGGTTTCTCTCTGTGCCATCTTCATTTTTGTTTGATCTGTATAATTGGTGTTGAAGTTTTGTTGTTCTTTAATAATTATTTCCATCATTTCATGTTGGCCACTAGATTTTTCTCTCCCTGTTTTCTTCTGTCGTTTCGCCTTTTTTTCCCATATAATGTTTATATGTGTGAGGTATATATCCTATTTCTTCATCGTCACTGGAATGGTCTTGGCTTGTTTCCTGTCTTTCCCGGTCTTCCTTGCCAGTTTCAGAATCTTCTTCAGCTTGTGATGAATCGAAAACAATTATCGATCGTCATGAATCTTTTATATTTTCTAACAAAATTACGTAGCACTCTTCATGCTTAAATATTTTGCCACCATTAGCTTCCGTGAAAAGCTTCCTTACTTCTTCAATCTGTTATTATTTTAAAAAAGTTTAGTGGACGATATACAATTCAAAACAATAATGTCCGCGTCAAAATTAAACGGTACTTACCTTTGTTTTGGGGCCCCATCCAGTATGGTGTTCACGTTCCACTTCCGCCTCTTTTGCAGAGTAAAGTTCCACATATTTACTTACTCCCTAAAATCGTTTCTGAATAGAGGTCCAAGTGCGCCCCGACATTGTAGGTATGACTTCTTTCATCCCATTTAATATGCGAGACCATAATCTTTCTTTTGATTGATCGGAACCAACACTACAATCTTGAGATATTGATAAATGAATTTTACACATTGTTACATCTTCAAATGTAGTAAAATTTGGACCTCGTGGTTTTGGTGCCATAATTCTAACTGATTTGGAAGATAAATATAAGAAAAGGAACGAATTTTTTCTCGTATACAAATGAAATAACAATGGGTTAGTAGTATGAAAATGGATTAGTAGTATATGAAATACTCAATCAACCAATTCATTCATAGCTATGACAAAATATAGCCGTTACAACGGTAACAAATCTCAATGGTTATCTCAACGGTTAGAATAGTAGGCGTTCACTTAGAATAACGCCCCACACACAGGCGATCGATTAAACGAACGCCCCACACACAGGCGCTCTTGATAGGCGCATAATTTATATATATTTGCCTTCTAATTTATATTTGTTACTACTCACAATTATATTAATTTTACCATTTTATTATTCTATAGGTGGTTCGCATAAAATCCGAAGTTATAAACTAAATATGCAATACTCATGCTACGGTGTTAGATTCCAAGCTAGAGCTATTTCATATTTTCTAGAGACGTAAGAAAAATGGGTCAGTTGAGTCTGTTGGCTTGTTCAGACGTTGCTATGTTGAAGTAGTAGGCTGTGAGCCTCTCACGTGAAGGAAGATGGAATGACAGTCTGTACAAGTCTGAAAGAACAAGGTGTTGGACGTTGGATTAAAGGTTGGCGTCATATGAGTTCTGTTGAATTTGATTGGAGTAAACGGAAAATAAAGGAAGAAAGAAAAGAATTGTACGTGATAGGAGGCTGACAAGAGAAGGTGTTGTATGTGATAGGAGTAGGGAATGAGGTTAGAAAAGAAGAGAAAGTGAAAATGGATGAAGCCAACACTTGGAACCAGGACACACATGAATAGAGAAGAAACTAGGCTGTATGGTTTAGTTAGAAGAAAGAAAGAAGTGAAAAGACTGATGGGTGTGAGGCTTGACCGCTTGGGTGATTTGGTGTTGTTTGATGTTGGAATGTACGGTCAGGTAGAGTGGCTGGTCGTTCTGGAGGCTGGATATGAAATATTAGGTGAGCTTTTGAAGTAGGGATCGGTAAGCTTGTACATGATAGGCTAAAAAAGGAAAGCACACGGGCCTGTACGGTGAATGAATATCTAGACCTAGGCCTAGGGTCTGCTAGCTAAAATCCTAGAGAGAATAGGTTACAAAAGTTAGGTATAAAATGAACCAAGAAAGGAGGTGAGAGGCATTCTCTTTTCGGAAGAGAGAGGCATATCTGCTAGGGATTCTTTTCAGTTCGGTTTTGAAGGTTTTTACTTTTGCATAGAGGTAGAGGAAGCGTACAGGAGAAAAGAAGAGAGAAGGGGGAGCAGGCGGCGAGGGTTGATTTGCGTTTATACAGGAGCAAAAACAAAAAAAAAAAGGTTTAATTTTTTCCCTCTTTCTCTTTCTTAATTATTTTTATGGATTTTAAAAAATCCATCTATGTTCTAATTAATTTGTAGCTAGAGTTTAATGTTGAAACCATTTAAAGTATAAACCAATTGAATTGATTATTTGGTACAGACTATTATGATTTGAAGAAGATTAATTCCATGATTTTGTTTATTGATATAAATCTAAATTAGTTGTTGCTTCACCGGTTTTGTACAATACAATAACCTATGCGCAGAATTAATAGGATAGCAAATATGTTTGTCTACTTATTTGATATTTCATGCTTGAGTTAAATCCTTAGATGGGGTATACTTAGAAGAGCTAGATATTATTTATGAACCTATAATTAGTTTCGTATTATTTTCTCGCTAAAGCAATTAGATGGTGTATGCATGAGACTTAGGGCTATTGATGCGCCATGCTTAGGGCGTCCCAGTGATATTTGCGACTCTAATACATATAATAGGTGATGCCGATTGAACGAACAATAAATGAATATTCATGAGTTATGTTTCACTTCAGTAATTAAATAGAAATGGTGGTGAATACTGAAAACCCTGGTTACTGTTTCTCCTATTTGATTTATTTTTATTAGTTTAGTTTGTTCTATTATTTTATTCATTAATCTAAAAATCCCAAAATATTATTTTTGATTAGTTTAATTGAGATATTAATTGCAGTATTGTCCCCGCTCCATGTAGGTTCGACCCGTACTTTCCGCTGTCTGCATTGTAGACACCGTGTGATTGCGGTTATTTATATAGGGTTATCTGAAATCTCATCATCTCTCTTAGACGAAAGCCTACAACAGATGTCTTAGGAAGACGCCCAACACAGGCGTTAATCTAGGAGAACGCCTGATTACCAGGCGTGCATCTGGCGTTACGCTTGATTGGACGTCCTCTTGGGTGAACGCCTGATAGGGAAGACTTCTGGTTCATGTCCATCTGTTGAAACACACGTCTAGTTAAACGCATGACACCAGACGGATAGCCAGCATCACGCCTGGCATAAGACGCAGGCCTAGATTAACGCTCCACTATATTTGGGTTTGGTCCAGTTCTAGGATCATTTTTAATCCCAAACAGTAAATAATCTGGACCAAACATCACATTTACTCACCCCACTGTGATTGAATTATGATAAACAAAACTAAATTTGGGTTTGATCCGTCATTTGCTCGCACCACTATGGGTGCTATTAGTCCACCTAATTCTTTATATATTTACATGATTTATACAGTTTAGTTTACCCAATTCTATGTTTTTTGGTACGCACCTCTAATCCTCTACATACATATTTCAATAAAAAAAATCTTTACATAGAGATTAATTTTTCATATGTTTCAGACATAGCAAAATTAATGCTAAAAATCGCAAGAATTTTAATACTCCTAATATTAAATCCTGGTTCAGATTATCCACTTATGTTGTAATTCACAACTTTATCTAATCTTTGATCTTTCCGAGGAAACCAACTTGTGAACCATGCTTTAAAAAAAAAAAGGAAACTTGTGAACTGTCCCTTTTAACTACACTTATCTACCGTACGAACTGACTTTTGAAGACCATAGGTCACAAGGGCTGGTCTAATAGTTTGATCTTCTTTCTACTCTTCTAACACTTGGTAATAATAATGTTGGAACCTTGATTGCGGCATGGTTCTCTGTAGTGAGAAGCATCCAATGAGGAATATTTGGAAAAAAAAATTCTTTTCTTTTTTATTTTGGTAGGAAATTGGAAATCTTTTTACTGGGCACTAGAGAGATTTTAAGATAAGGTCTAAAAAATTATTCTTTTTATTCACAAACCCAAAATATTTTCTATTTATTGTCAAACCCATAGTTATTTAAAATTATGAAAGAGAGAGGAAGAAGGCACAAGCATCCTTAGTATGTTATACTTGTATAATAAAGAAATCTCGGATTTTCTCTCTTTTATAAAGTGTCTGCATAACTCGTTATGGATCTTATTTTTTTAGGGGTATAATTAGAAAACAAACTAGAATATAACATATTTAAAAAACCGTGTCTTGAAAGTTTATAAATTCTATCTCGTTGGAAAGTTTTTAAAGAAGTCTACACAACGAGTATAAACAACAATGTCAAATTTAGATTTTTAACGAAAAAGTCAGAGGTGATTGTTTTTTTAGGAAAAAATTTCGACAAATGGATACATAACCATTATGCAACCACTACAAATGATGCATAACATATTATGTGGACACCATAAAAGATGTATAACGAAATATGCAGTCACCGCAAGGGATGCATAACAGATTCTGCATCCACTAATTTGGTTATGCAACCACTAAAACGATGTATATGCCTAAGAAAAACCTCATTCCAACAATAGTAAAAAATGTATAACGAATTACGCATTCACCACAAAGGATGCATAACATATTACATCCATATTTTGGCTCATGTATCCACTAAAAGGATATATATATCTAAAAATAATATTTCATCAAAAAAGAAAGGACGCATAACGAATTAGCAGCCACCACAAAGGATGCATAATATATTATATGGCCATTTGGTTTATGCATCCACTAATTTGGTTATGCAACACTAAAACGACGCATGTGCCGTAAAAATAACATTCCAACAAATAAAGGATGCATAACGAATTATGCAGTTACTTTCTCGACTGCATAACAAATCATTTTTATAGTTGCATAACAGGTTATGCAACCATTTTGATACATAATGTGCTGTACATCCATTTTTTCGGATACATAACTTGTTACGCATCCATTTTCTCGGATGCATAATAGATTATGCAGCC
Source organism: Papaver californicum (assembly GCA_023531435.1). Classification (NCBI taxonomy): domain Eukaryota; kingdom Viridiplantae; phylum Streptophyta; class Magnoliopsida; order Ranunculales; family Papaveraceae; genus Papaver; species Papaver californicum. Next base: position 3,452,392 of record JAJJMC010014815.1, read on the forward strand.
ATTTTATTACTTTAGTGCTAACAAAAAAGGTTTCTTAATGCTTTATGCACCGATTTTTATAGGTGCGTAACAAGTTATTCAACCATTTTTTGGTTGATTTCAGTTATAACAAAAAAGTTGCTTCATAATGCATTATGCAACCATTTTCTCGGATGCATAACAGGTTATGCAATCATTTTTTGGTTGATTTCAATGCTAGTAATAAAATAGTTGCACAATGCGTTAAACAACTATTTTTGTAGTTACATGATAGGCTATGTAACCATTTCTGTAGCTGCATAACAGATTATACAGTCATTTATTTGGTAGATTTCAGTGCTAACACCATCGATGTTTAAGGAATTAATTAAAATAAATAGATCAAGTTTTAGAACAACAAAAATGAATAAACATGCTACAGAAACCTAAAGTCACAAGTGAGACGGAGAACCAAGTGCAGCGGCATTAAAAACGAACATCCGAAGTGGAAACAAATAGCCGACTGAAACCATATTTCAAGTTACTAAAAGTCACGAGGGAATGAAAATCCCATTGCCCAAGCTTTCCTTTCATTTTAAAGGAGGAGCTAAAATGGAATTTCCATTAGCTAACTATTTTTCAATTGCTGTCTGTGTTGGAAAACAATGACTAAACAAATGAGTTTTAAATCTTTTATTAAAATATAAAATATTGTGCTATTTGGGTTCGATCTCCTGACCTATTGGTCACTTTACATGTTTATGTTTTTTCTTTGTTTTCTTTTGTGAATGAAACACTTTAGTCTCACATGAGAGAGTTTTCACTTCTTAAGTTGTATTAAGAGATTATATAAACAAACTTTTCTCAACCTATTTTGAAATCCAAGGAAAAAGGATTTCTCCATATTTTTGGAGAGACCAATAGAATAATAATTTATTATTATCTTTCTTGAGTTTTTTGAGATTTTCCTTGAAGGGTTTTTCTGAGTTGCCAAGATCAAGTTGAACATCTACTACGAGTGCTAGTAGTAGGTGTAGTAGGGTGTTTTATCCTGGAGGCATCCACCCTGTGGAGGCTATAGCATCACTTTTGAGTGTAGCCAGGCGTTAATATCTTAAGGAAAGCGTGTTGAACACGTGAGTCACTTTGTTTTTTCAAAGTTTTGTTACATACCATCTTGATATTGCGAAGATACGAGGAGCTCATCCATTTTGACGAATCACTTTCGTTAAGAGCTAAGTATCAACAATCTTTGTTTATTTGATTTTCTTCATTTTTGATTATCGCACACAACAATCTTAAGAAATTATGATTGATTAATAATTATAAATGAATGACCGATTTTTGAATCGTTGACGTTGATATTATATGAGAAAATTAAGGATGTTAATTTTGAAGTGAAAAAACAAAAATGAGTTTTCTGGGAAGCTATAGAGTTTCGAGTATATCTCTTAATTTAGAAGGAATTTCGATGAATCCTTTTGATATAGTATAATAGACATCCTGATAGTTACCAACACAAAAATTCAGATTTTTTGTAGTTGTAAAAGTATTTTTTAGATATTTTACAAAATTGAAAAACGCTCCTGAAAAATTCTGACGGGCAGAAAAATATTGTTGACTAAATTAGTTTTCTGGCGTAACTATGAGTTTTTGAAATAATGATTCAAATGAAGTTTGTAGATCTAGATGTTATCTTCAAAACTCATATAATTTTTTGATTCGGGCCTATGGTTTGTGATATATGATATTTACAAAGATGTTGTGCATGTTTGTCCAAAATATCAATAATTGTATCTAAGCTCTAGATTAATATGAGATCTTGCAACCATTTATAGTGGTACTTCGTCACCTTGGATATAATATGAAAACCGGTACTAGTGAGTGCTTTTATCCATAAAATACTTGAGATTTCAATTTAGTTGAAATATTTCTCATAAACAAATTAGAGTAAGTAACGAATTGATTTGTATGACTTAAAGTGATAATCTCTTATGTGTTAGATTAGTATCACATTGTTAATGAATAATAAGATGTTGAATCAGTTGTGTATGAACTGTACATGATGTTATAAATCACTTTGATTATATATGCTTTGTGTAGTATCAATTGGCGTGAATCACATGATTGGTTAATAATTGTGCATTAGCAATTTTAGTGGTGATTTCTAAATCATTTCGAATATGTTACCTTTTGTTGAAAATATGACAATCATAATACTAGTGTACCATAGTCATATGGATAGTGAGGTATAAATTATCTTTTAGTAACTAGTGCAACAAGAAGGTTAAGCGAACACATGTATTTTAATTGATATGTATGTACACAAAAGTGTTTGGGTGTTTTATTACTAAATTTTGTTACTTATTGATGATTGTGATAGACTAATGTAGAGAGAGACTTAAGTAACTTGATAACTATATTTTGGTAATAAACATTTTGATAAGATGAACATTTATTATCTATTGATAATTTGATATTACCTATGTCAAACGAGAGTATCAACCAATTTTTGGAATCCTAGTTGGGCAGAAGTTTTATCATCTTAAATTGAATGATAAATTAAGTGCTAATCTGTGATAACTTCTGTTTTTAGTTGTGTGCTTATCTCCTCGGAATATAGAATTGTTTATTCAAATTTGAATGAAACAATTGACATTCTTACTGTGTTAAATAATTTTACTTTTCAGTTGAGATGATAAAAAGAATTGGTTGGTAAATGTCGGAAGTGCTGGAATGTGTGCTCCAGAAAAGACATGTTTTGTCTTCTACCAAGAATGGGAAAGATGAAAAAGCATTTTCATGAACAACTCAACTATCAAAAAAGTTGGAAGAAATAGGTAATGATATGCAAGGCTTGTCAGGTATGGACATTAATCAAATTATGATATCATTCTCAATATGTGCATTGCGATTTAAAACTAGTGTCAAATGCTATCTACCTAAGTTACTATGAAATGCTATACTTAGAAATATGGTCTTGTGATGCTTTGAGTGTTAGCTTAATAGAATAAGACAATAGTAGATAAAAGGGAAAATCGTCAATGAATTGAGAATGAATACATGAACATGTTTTATCATAATGTTGGTATAGAGTACCATTATATGGTGTGTCTTAGTTAGATGCAACCTAAAGGACACACAATTGTAGTTTCTTATGTTGAGAAATCCTGATAACTGGGGGGGCCCTTATGCCTCAAATGTGGGGGTATAAGATGGAAACAAGTGTTTGTTTGATTTCTCAAGCATATTTATAGAAGACCCTAACTTATATGTGTCCTACCCTGTAGACCTCAATTGTGGGGGTCTAAGGTGAGAATGAGGAGTCGATTTTCTTTAGCAAATCATTGCATATGATCACCAGAACTGTACTAAAATATAAAAGAAGGATGTTGAGTTCTCGACAGCAGTCTTATGAGGTCGGGTTCTCACACGAGATAAAATAGGTTAGACTGATGCTTGACTTTGTGAAATTGTTGTTACAGAATAAAGTATTGAGCACTTGGCACATACTCACGTGACACTAAAATTAATACGCCGGGCATTGTTTGTCATTATTGTCAGTATGCTATATTAGATGGATGTTGAGGCAGTATACTTAAATGGTTAGTCAAAGATGGACAAACCTCAAGGGTTTGGCTAGGGGGTAAAGATACAAACTGACTACACCTACATATACTTGACTTGAACCAAACAATAAGTCATTGACCTAACAATATTATTATGTGATGATAATGATTTCTAATGATGTGACACTAATGAATTTTTATAAGTGTATATACACTAAATCTATTGAAGGTGCATATGTTTAGAATGCCTTTATTATGTGTTTTACAACCATTAACAAATTTGTGTTGTTTAAAGTTTGACAGGAAGCAAATATGTTATTGACGTGGTCTAAAGGACCAGAAGGAACCAAAATCAAATTTTAATTATATAGTTTCTGTCAAATGTGTTTAATGTTTGTTGTAAAGTAGGTTGGTATAGAGTATCATTATATGTTGGTATAGAATATCATTATATGGTGTGTCTTAGTAAGATGTAACCTAAAGGACACATAATTGTAGTTTCTTATGTTGAGAAATCCTGATAATTGTGGGGGGCCTTATGTCTCAACTGTGGGGTATAGGATGGAAACAAATGTTTGTTTGATTTCTCAAGTAGATTCATAGAAAACCCTAGACTTATATGTTCCATACCCTGTAGACCTCAATTGTGGGGGTCTAAGGTGAGAATGAAGAGTCGACTTCTTTAGAAAATCATTGCATATGATCACCAAAACTGTAGTATGATAATTTGAAAGTTTTGAAGATAACAACATTTAACTAAATTAAATTTTATTGTTGAGGATGTTGAGTTCTCGATAATAGTTTTCTGAGGTCGAGTTCTCACACGGGATTGTTGAAAAACAATGGCTAAACAAATGAGTTTTAAATCTTTTATTAAAATATAAAATATTGTGCTATATGGGTTCGATCTCCTGACCTATTGGTCACTTTACATGTTTTGTTTTTTTTGTTTTTTTTCTTTTGTGAATGAAACATTTTAGTCCCACATCGTGGAGTTTTCACTTCTTAAGTTGTATTAAAAGATTATATAAACGAATTTTTCTCAACCTATTTTGAAATCCAAGGAAAAAGGATTTCTCCATATTTTTGGAGAGACCAATAGAATAATAATTTATTATCATCTTTCTTAAGTTTTTTTGAGATTTCCTTGAAGGGTTTTTCTGAGTTGCCAAGCTCAAGTTGAGCATCTACTACGAGTGCTAGTAGTAGGTGTAATAGGGTGTTTTATCTTGGAGGCATCCGCCCTGTGGAGGCTATAGCATCACTTTTGAGTGTAGGCGGGCGCTAATGTCTTAAGGACAACGTGTTGAACACGTGAATCACTTTGTTTTTTTCAAAGTTTTGTTACATACCATCTTGATGTTGCGGAGATACGAGGATCTCATCCGTTTTGACGAATCACTTCTGTTAAGAGCTAAGTATTAACAATCCTTGTTTATTTAATTTTCTTCATTTTTGATTATCGCACCCAACAGTCTGTCTTACCATAGTAACAAACACGAGTGTTGTTCTGTCTAAAAAAAACAAGAGTATTGAGCACGAGCTAATATACGTGCATAGTCGATATTTCATACCGTTTGAGAGCAAATGGAGTGAGTGGTCAGACAAATTCATATTCCACCATGTTATGCCATACATAAATTTTTTTACTGCCTAATTTGTATGTTATGTAACATCAGTATAAAAGTCCTATTACCATTGGTTCCATGTGTTGAACAAAACATGCATGATAAAAAGGTGTAGGTAAGCATATAGAACAAAAATATAATAAGGTAGTCAGCTAAAACTTAACCGTTTTATATCCTAAAACTTAAACTTGACCTATCTTGATCCTCTTCCACCTTCTCTTTATCTCTATATTTTCCTCTTCAGAAGAGTTAAAGTTAGTTTAAGTCCAAATATAGTTTTGTTAGTCAAAGCTATTAAGTTTGTAGTTGTGTAAAATCCAACTACTTATATCTAACCATTCATTCTCATGCACAAGATAAATAATTGAGACTAAGAACATATTAATAGTTATCACACAAAAGATATACGTGGTTCGGTATCATTATCTACGTCCACGGGAGTAAATGATTGATATTATTTGAAAGAGATTGAACTTATAAAGGGATAAACTCGATCTCACCAAGAACACTCCAAATTACTCTCTCAAGCTTGTTACAGGCTTTTCTCCCAAAAAATCTCATCTGCCTTCTTTCTTGACTTAACTTAGTATTTATAGACAAATGTATCATACAACCAAATTTCAGTGTTGGACAGTTGTATTTGAATTGTTGTAGTTTGCTCGGGAGTATGTCCCCAATATTCTCTGGTTCTCTCGATATGCTGGTCTTCATCTTCAACTTACTCTGGACACGACCTGGGATGATGGTGGCTTCTCGTTCTTTCTTTGGTCACGACCCGAAGGGTGTACGTCGGTTATCGTCAGGGGCATTAAATGCTTCTGATCACATCAAGCGTGCTCTGTAAGCTTATTTAATGTTCTGTCTCCTCTTTCAAACTTGACCGTTGGTTTCTTCTTTTACTTTCCACGCGTCCTAATTGTAGGTTGATGTGGTATATATCTCTTTTACCGTGTAAGACCAAGAAGACTTTTCCAATGCTTCGCTCTCATCTTAGTATCATAATCCCCTTATCTAGGATGTCTACATGTGTTCTCAGATATTTATCCACTACAAAGATAGTTAAGATTCAACATCTATTGAATTGTTAAGTGCAGAAAGATATCTGGGTTATGTATTTTTATACTGTAATCAATCGATTTATTATTTTGCTTTTTTATTATCAACTTTTTCATTTTATCTTATGGTGTTGTAATATTAAGAAAATTGTAATTTTGGGGAATTTTCAACAACTGAATTTTTGTGTGAAGTATGATATTGAAAACCAACGATTTGGGTTCCGACAACAAATTTGTAAGTGAAAAAGCATGTTTCAGAACTGACGTGTTCTTATTTTCCAATCTAACTTTGAATTAAACATAAGCTTTCTTCTTTGTGTAATGTAAAACAACGAATGTATTTATATGTGATTTAAGTATAGACATTTGTCTGCCCTTCAAAGATTTTACAAGACATTTGTTTTCAACTATTTCTAACAGTAATGAAAAACCAACCGAAGAATATAGATATAGAAGGTTAGTTTAGGAATAATGAAAAAATGAAAATAGAATTTTAAAAAATATGGGCCTTTGAAAAATATTCAGCAAGAAAATTAGGGCGCGTCTGAAATTTTTCGATCGTAGATTTATGGGTGAAAAAAGTTGTGAAAAGGGGCATGACTATAGATTTCACCATTGTGTAATACTCACATGAAAAGAGATACTTTTCTTATTTACCTAAATTTTAAAGGAATAAATAAAAATAATGATTTTTAGAATTTTTTCCATTTAAGCCCTTGTGTCTAAAAACATAGGAAAAATAGAATTGACACATCTCCTAAATTAGAGTCTGAAAATTTATTTTATATCTACGCGCCAAAAATATTTTATATTTATTTTCGAAAAAATCTACACGCCAAATATAAACATAACTACCAAATTATATATATTTATTAAAATAAAATTTAAAATAAAAATCATTACAAAGACTGTTTTGGAAGTATATATCATAAAAGGGGATTTGTTTATTTATGCTAACTTTTTTGAGGGCCACCAAAAACTAATTAGGGGCGACTAATAAAACAAAATAAGGTCATGTTGAAGTAATCTCAATACATCCCTTATCCATCTATTTTAGATAATGGCTAATCTACCCTTGTTTAATTAATGTTAATTTTGATTAATTAGTTAATTATAATTAATTTATTTATTTTTTTATAAAAATAGTTTTTTTTCTTTTTTTTTTAAATATTTTTTTCAATTTTTTTCAATTTTTTTTTACTTTCTTTTTGAAGCTTTTTATTTAAAAATTAATTAAATTTTTTGTAAAAAAAAACTAAATTGATTATGCATTAGCCCCAAATTGGAAATCGAATTTTTTTTCAAAAATCCAACATTTTGAAAATATACAATCGGTAGTTTAAATTTTTTTTAAACTACCGATTGTGACATCCAAGGCTCAAACAAGATATATTCTACATATTGAAGTAATTTCATATACTCCACCTCTCATATAACAATTCTACATCAAAAACCTAAGGTTTGCCCCTTGAGGGGGAAACCATTCTTCTTTGTAATATGAGTAGCTAAACCTTTTGTTTATTAAGGATGAATTCAATGTTCTAGACGTGAATCTTTTTTAGTTATACAAGTTTATTTGGAGTTTTAATCATTATCGTTTGTTTCCACCATATCTAGGGTTCATGATTGATTTCTAGATTGTTCAAGTGTACAATTGGATTAATCTATTGACCAGTTTAATGCTAGTATTGAGTTATGAGATAACTAATCGTCCATCGACTCATACACAAGTAGAAATCGCGAGACCCTGCGGAGGGATTATGTGGAGCAATTGCAGTGAAGGAAACACCAGCAAGTGGACCTTGATATAAGAGTTCAACTACTGGGATCAACCTAAATTCACAAATCCTAAAGCATTTGATTGGGTTACACCTTGAGTTATCTACTACTTGGTGGTTCAGACGAATAGAATCTGGTAGTCGAGAACTTTCGTATCCAATGATAAAAAGGGTTTTGGCGATAACACCGATCTAGCGTCTATGCTACGGTTGGTGATGAATGATTCTGACGAAAGATAGATAAGTATACTGGTTGGGTCAATGTTCGGTAATGGCGACGGACTCCCTAATCATCTTTCTTATTTCTGTTTATTATATTTTTAGTCAACTTAGAACCAACCCCTTTTTAGTATTTATTCTAGTTTTGCTAATCTAAACTCTTTGTGGGAATGATCCTTACTATCGCTATATTACTAGTTAATTAGTGAAAAACATATTGAGTAATTTCTTGCACTTATGACACGCATCACTTTTAATTTACCAGGGTTTTTTTGTGCCATAAGTTCAGTTATGAATTATTTATTGCAGGCAGCCTAACATTTATGATTTTACCAGGGATTTTGGGTGTCAGGTGGTTGGCTAGGTTTGATATTTTACTCTTTAGCCGAATATTACTCTAAAATGTGCAATTATTAGCCGAAATGTTTCTCCCTAGCCGACCATTAAACAAAATATCAAAGAATTTTATCAAGCAGAAAGTTCATCTAGCTCGATAATAGGATTAATAACCGAACTTATATGTCTAAAACCCAAAAAACAGTTCGGTTAAGCTTATAATTGGTATTTTAACCGAACCTTTCTTTGTTTTCCCTAAATTTCAATGTTTGTTTGCTGAACTTTGTTTTAAACAGCCAAACTTTTTGTTCGTTTTTTTATGTAACAGGCTTTATCAACCGAACTTACGAAATTCATTTAACTAAAGTTTCAAACTAAGTTACGAAGCATTAACGTCAACTAAAAACCAACTAACAAAATTCAAACCATGTAATTGTTCTAAAATGAAAACATACTGAAGTCAAACACTCATTCACCACGTCGACGATTGCGACGAACTATTTACCACGTCCAAGTTCTTTTTCGGATGGGGTCTCATCTCCACTTGGTTCTATTGTATCGGCAATCGCAGTTGAGCCTTCCCCACTTGGTCCCCTTCAAGTAGAAGCAACAACAGAACTTGAACCTTCTCTTTGTAGTCGACTCCTCTTGGGCGCCTTTGTCTTGCTCGACTCCACCTCATTGTTCGATATGACCTTCTCCCATTCGTTGTAAAAGGATGTTTGTTCTTCAATCAACATAGGCTCTCCAGTGCGAATTTGAGCCATCATTTTCCTCAATAGATTCCTACCCTCCTTAACCTATTCAAAGTTAAACATAAAAATACCTTATTTTAGGTCAAACTTACTAATACGTCGAAAATCGTAAAGAGAAGAACTTTATTTACCACACTCTCCAACACCTTTGCCAAATCTTCACCGCAAGTAGGCGTCATCCTGGTTTCGACACCCTTATCTTTCGCCTTTGCCTTCGCCATATCCGACTTAGCTTGTTGAACATGATTTATAACATAGGGATGAGTAATACCTAGATACCATTCTATGTACCCTTCTCCATAGGCACTTTGAACACCCTCCTCCAAACATATACACTCATCTTCATCAATAATGTATTGTTCCACATATCTGGCGTTGGTGGTGGCTCATGTATTGGCTTAACGAAATTGGCGGTGTTCTTCGTACCCCTCTTCATCAATCTAAAGTTTTCATTCTCCACAGTTGGTATAGTCTGCACACAAGAGAGCTGGAAAAATACTCTTCGAGGGTTGTACATCGTGTAACCTCCAGGAAAGAACAATGGCTCTTAGTAAGCCACGACTAGCGAAATATCATCCTAAGGAAAAGAGTAGGGGTGAAAAGTTATTTCATGCGCACCCAAATCATCCAACACTCTCCTAGTGTATGCTAACAGATTCTCTTTAGCCTTCAGTTGTTTGCGCATGAACTCGTACTTTCCGGCCATCGACTGCCCAACAAGCCAACCTTTCTTCATAGAAAGCAACTTCATTAAAGGGAAGTGGTCGTACACCCACACCTAAGGAAAAACATCAAGCTTAAAAAAAGTTCGGTTAGAACAAAAAAATCAATTATCAACCCGACATAAGAAAGTTCGTCTATATATAAAGGATCATCAATCATCTTTCTTATGTAATTTATTGGAACGGGTATGTCGAAGATTACCTGGAAGAGAGTGTAATACCCTCCGCTTTGTGAAGTATTAATCTTATTAGCGCTCATAAGTTGGTCTTGAAGGAACGCAAGGATCGCAGTTCCCCAAGAATAATTATTAACCTCTTCGAGGGGATGTAAAAGCTGGAGAAAATTAGCATCTACCCTGTTTCCAGAAGTGTCGGGAAATATAAGGCTTCCCAAATGATACAACAAGTAAGCGATGACATGTTGTTTAATCTTGTCCTCGTCCATCACCAACTCTCCTATCTCCACTTTATTTCTTGTCCCTCTAAATTCCCTTTTCAAAACAACCAGCTTGAACTTCCTCAACTTCTTTAACGGACGACCCTTTTTATCGATCTCCACCAAACCCATACCACGTTGTGGCTCCTTAACAGAGCGTCTGAACTCCAACTTGGTCTTACTTCGGCTCCACCCTAGCGTCTTCTCCGCTAAAACATCTAGATCTTCAAAACTCATCTTTTTATAGCCTTTTGCAACATATTTCTTATCCACTCTAAGACCCATGATCCTACGCATGCCGTCAGGAGTAATACATATCTCACCATATGGGAGGTGGAAAGTATCCGTCTCTGGGTAGAACCTCTCGGCAAACGCTGAGATGGTGAGACTATCAAACTCGGCGTGCGCATATTGGATAGTCGACCACAGAACACATGATTTCACTCTATCCACCACATGTGGACATTCCTCCTCTATATCCCATAAAACCGCCTTCTGGCATCTCAAAAGTCTAGTCGTATTGTTATGATCCTACAAAATTAACATAATCATTGACTACCTAACACACAAGAAATCATAATTAAGAGCACATAAGTCGGAATATATATATATATATAGTTAAAATTCAATACCTTGGACGAGTATATTTTGGTAGCCCATGGGTGTTTGTAGCCGAACAAAACTTCTCCTCCATCTTCCGGCGTACCATGAGGTTAGCTAGTAGGAGGTAAACACAATTTCTTATCAGGAATATGTGCATATCTAGCATAAGTTGTCTGAGGCGTCTTCTTCTTCTTAACAACAACAAGATAAATATTTTGGGGTGGATCTTCCTCTTCCTCTTCCTCATTTTCTTCCTCTTCCGCTTCCTTATTATCTTCCTTTTGCTTTTGATCTTCCTCTTGCTCTTGCTCTTGCTCTTCCTCTTGCTCATCCTTAATTTCCTGCTCTATCTTCTGGTTTACTTCTTCATGGATTTCAACTCTCGGTAACGTTCCCGACCTCTTTGTAACTTTAGCTCCACGTTTATCTGCCCCTAGGTGTTTACCGTGGCGGGGGGTCGGAGTTCTAAAATCTTCCACCACCTTATCCTTAGTTTTACTTTTTGACTTTTTCCTAAAAACAAAACAAAGACGACTTAACTAAATTCGAACAACAAAGCATGAAGTTGAGATAAAAACCAAAAACTTCAGAAAAATCAATTTAACCAACAAAAAAATTCGGTCAACAAGAAAAACGTTCGGCTAGTATCCATCATTTTTCTTCAAAAACAATGTAATATTCGGTTGAAATGTTAATTTTGGACTAAAAAGTTCGATTGAAAGAACAAAATATCGATTTAGCCGAACTTCTAAGTTCGACTAAAAAATCTAGAGAAATAAAAGATCGGGTTTCCCTAAAATTATTTCTCAACCGAACTTTTCTTCGTGTTCTTGAGAAACAGAAAATTCGGTTGAGACTAGAAGGATAAAACACTATGTTGTTAGCCGAACTTTTATCTGAACCTACATTTTGAACCCTAAAAATCATGATTTCTACTCGAGTTGACGATAAAAAACGCATGCGGTCGAAGGGGTTTGTTGGGAATTACCTTCTAATTTGTATGTTGGGTTGATTAGGATTTGGTTCTTCCTCTTGGGGCTCGATTTTGGGTTGAAGAACCGGCTCTTCAACTTCTTCTTGATTTGCTTGATTCACTTGATTTGCAATCGCCGAAATCCCAGTATTAGATCGTATATCTGTTTTACAATGTTTTACACGACTCATTTGTAGACGACAAGATTAATCGACGATGAAATTCGTTTATGAATCGACGATTAATCGTTTATGGAAGATGAAGAGGGAAAGAGGAGAAGAAGATTTTCTGAAAGAAAAAAAATCGGTTATGAATTATGATTTTATTTTAGGATTTAGGTTTATATTTGTTTTGGTTTGGGTGGTTATATTAGATTAAGATAAATTTAATAAAGGGTAACTTAGTTATTTCATCCTATTAGGACACCTCTTAGCTTTGTAGGGCATATAGACTAAGTAGATAAGGGTCCCCTCAAAAATGGGTTGGTTCCCAAAAAATCGTTCAAGATTAAACTTGAATTTCCTGTTGTGGGAACAAGAAAGTGGTATTGGGCCAAGTCAAGCCAAGTGATCGTGCGTATTCCATGGCCTATTTGGAAAGTTTGCCATTGGTTAAGCCTTAGCATATATATGGAAACCTAGGGTTTTTAGAGTTATTTTTGGATCTACAAGGGAGAAAGCTATATAAGATCAACTTCAATAAGATAGAGAGATATCTAGGTTTTTACCTAGTTCTCTTCTCTCCTCTTCTACTTATTTTTGTAGGTTCGAGCGGGAAAGATTTCTCACATCAGAGGTTTGCAATTTATTTTCTTTCTTAATTGTTTAAACTTCAAATATTATGAGTAGTTAATTTTATTGTTGATTAGGGAATAATTGGATTTCTCAAACATGGTTTTTGATTTAATAAGTTAGTTTTGTCTCAATATTTTCGATTATGATTCACTACAAATATCTCATTGATTGATTGTTTGTTTAGTTAAGTTGCAAATTGATTGAACTCACACTCATATCTAAAGCTAATTTAGGATTTATTATACGCAAAAGGGATATTCCTTGAATACAAGTAGCATAATTACGGTTATTGCTTGTAGTGGTATATCCTAGTAATCACAAGTGGATTATGACTTTTGTTTAATTGAATTAGTGCGTTTCCACGTTCAATGCATTGATTAACCTAATTTCATGAATCTTCATGCTCCATGGGAATTAAACTTGATTAATGTTTCTTACACGTTAGGTTGTTCTCTTGGTAGAATTCGTATTTGCATCTTTTAATGTGTTTGTTGATGACTTGAAGAAATTTGCGGGATATTCTTGTGATCAAGGTATTCTAGGGATTTTGATAATAAAAGACTAAATATCAATTCTAATTATTAGAACAAGAACATGTTTGTGAATGAAAACGAAACCTTAACCAATATTCTCAACTTATTGGTTCTTTTCTACAATTTCATTGCTTTCTTAATTAGTTTAATTTACTTTTATTAAATCTGAAAAATCCTCCTTGTTTTATATAAGATTTCGAAACCATATAACAACTAATACCTCCTCGTGGGAACGATTCTTTCTTACCCTTGATGCGCAGGCGACCACATCAAATTTTGGCGCCGCTGCTGGGGAGGCAGCGAATTGTTTTTTTTTTTGATTTTTGATTTTTGTTTTGATTTTTATTTTTGTTTTTTGTTTTTTATTTTTGATTCTAACGGTTAGAATCTAACCTAGTTTTGAGAATCTTATTTCAGGTACTTATTTCTCATGGAAGGAGCATATTGCAACAATCAATAAATTTTTTTAACTTCAACAACACTATGACAATTGCCTACCACCTTTGGGATACAATCAAAACCAATTCATTGGTTATGATCAAAAATCTTAGAGAACCTTATAGTGATTTTCATACATACCAACAACCTTGTAGTTGGTATGTAAGTCAACCACCAAGGAGGGATAATTATACTTCCAATTGGCTACAGTCGAGTTATATGCAATTTATGGATGGACTACAAGACATGCAACATAGACTAGACCAACTTGATTGTGATGGAGAGAATGCTGCACAAATTGAATTTTACAATAGTTTACCTTACACGACTTCTGATCGTAGTTATGATTACTCACTCATTCAATGGGAGTTCGCGGGCGAAAGATTCTAATGTAGTTAATGGTGGGAAGCGTGTGAATATCAGAAAACTTATTCAAACTATACAAAATGGAAGATGATGGAGCCCGGAAGTGCTTCTCGAAGAAATTAGTAGGACCATTCGTATGGAACTCAAAAGACGTACTGATAAAGGTTGTGAAAACAATGAAGATTCTGATTACGGTGTCTGAAAACAAAGAAGAGTATGTTGAGAATGAAACCGAGTGAAATGATATTGTGGAAGACCCAATTGAACTTGCTGAGAATTATAATGATAAAGTTGACGCTAAAATTTTCAATGAGGAGAAGAGGGATGAAGATTGGTTGAAAAGTTTGATAGAGGACCATGATACACACGAGGTAAGTAATTCATTTAAATTCTTTAAGGATAAAGAGGATCCTATGATACAAGAGATTTTGTAAGGTTTGACTAATCACTTGCCTATTGATTCTTCTCATTTACCTCCCATTGGCTTGAATGTATGTGCTTAGGTGATGTGGATTGTAGATAGTGGTAAGAATGTGTTTATTTCAGAACTTGTGAAGATTTGACTTTTAGATTCAAATTCTAATAATTAACTAGAAAACTCAAAAGAAAGTTGGTATCAAGATTAAAAAAAAAGGCACTGAGACTCAGGATTCCACCATTAACCAATTAAAGTGATTCAATCTAATCAATATTCATACAATTTTTTACATTTAAAGTGATTCTAATATGTTGCAAAAGTAGATTTTCAATGTAATAATTGTAAATCAAAAGTATAGAACATCAACAACCCTAGGATAAGCAAGCTCTATCAAAAGAAATCACAACTGTTTAATAAAAATCCTTAAATCAATTTTTAATCAAAGCAAATAATTATAAAATAAATTACAAAAATCAATTAAAATAGAAATATACCACTTTTCTTGGAACAATGGCTTCCTCCGTCGCCTCAGCAAAGGGGTTTATCTCCTCATATTAATCACTTGCTCAAAATAATGATCCATGGCTCAAAGTGTTTACAAATGATGAAAAATGTGAAAAAATAAAGAACGCAGCGAGTTTGTAACGTTTATAGGCATTACAGACTCACTGTTACAAAGCAAGGTTGAAGATAAATGTTGCAAAACTGAAGATATTCGTTGCAAATGGGATGAAGAAACCGTTGTCGTAGCCTCTGTTCTTCGTGTTCTTCAGCAGCAGAAGAGAAGAATTCTATGAAGTGATTTCTCTTCCTCCTGTTGGCCTTCTGAGCTCGACCCAAACTCCACTCTGTTTTGATGATGTTTCCCTTCTTATATTCGAGAATAAAATCTTCCTAAATCTTGTTGAGACAACAACCACGAGAGAATATTTTGTTTCTCTTTAAAATCAAACCCTAACTTTTTTTTTTGATTTTCTTTCCAACATTATCTGATTCTGTTTTGATTTCACGTATAATCCTTGTGTACACGTTTCTACTAGGAAAGAGCACATTCTCGTTTTAATTGTTGAAGATAACCCCAAAATCGCAGATTCGAGAGTACATTCTTCTTTTCCATCTGTCTTTGAAACTCGAGAGATTATTTTCTTTAAATCACCGAGATTTTTGGGTCTTGTCTAGTTTTTAGGATGCATACAACTCTTATATAATAGGCAAGAGAATGTCTCGCCTTAAACTTTCAAAATTCTTTTTTAAATCTTCACCGTGAAAGAAGGAAATCTTCCAGCCAAGACTTTATTTCAAATACAAGAGAGTGGGTGCCTTTATCCAAGCTTGGAGTGCCTTTAGTAATTTCCTTGGGAGTGCCTTTAGTAATTTTATGGGTGCTTTCATCACTTTTCAAGCCTATTTTTCCATAATTATTTATTCTTCCAAAAATGCCTACAAACATAACAAAATAACATTATTAGTATAAAATTGAGCCCTATCAATATAAGGAATTGAGACAAATCAGACACAAAAATATGTCTATCATTAGGAAGTATTTTTGAATGACTTTGCTTCTTGATATCCTCCATTGGAGATACTTGATTCTCATACTAAGCACGTTTGTAAAGAAGAAACCGTAGAAGTTCCAAATTATATGTTATCTACACACTTCCAAGTGTAGAAAGGATTAAGTGTGGGGGGAACTTCTATCGGGTGATAGCTTCAATTCTGTTTTCTTATATTAATATTCTTGTGAAGCTATTGTTAGAAATGCAGATTTTTTATGGGTGGACCCCCAAATTTTCAGATTGTTGGTCTATGGGCGATTAGAGAGTCGGGATGACGAATTTAAGCCAACCACTGCATGGGAGGCAACCCATTGGTTTAGTATTTCTTTTATTTCTTTTTTTGTTTTTCCTGAATTTTCATATAATTATAGGATTTTCCACCTTGATTTTACATTAGAGGAGTCAATTTACATTGAGGACAATGTAAAGTTTAAGTGTGAGGGAGTGTTAAGCATATATAATTCTTAAGTATTCACTTTTAGGTAGAAAATTTTCAACTTTTTTGTAACTATTTGCATGAAACACCATCATCATCAACAAGCGGAACATTACAAATTTGAAGAAAGTGGAAAACATTCAAGGTTTAAGAGCAACATCATAAAAGCAAAATCCAGATTCAAAGTGAAGTGACAATACAAGGAACAAAATTATATATCCCAGTTGAAGACTTAAGTACAACAACGAAAATATCAAAAGAAGGAAATTTTGTGAAGTTTATGATACCGAGACAATACAAGTTGTGAAGAATCAAGTGCTAAAGTCCTTTCTCCACGACAATATTAGTTTCACTGTTATTCATTTAGTTTGTATTTCATACTTTTTGTCTAAAAAAAATCAGAAAAAGAAAACAATAGTTTGTTCGTTAAGGCCGTTGATAAGTGCATAATTTACATATTTTGAGTATCATTTCCTTATACTTATTTGCTATATTTTTTGTAAATTATTGTTTGTTATATTACTTTTGTAGTTATTGTGTTTTATTAGGTTACATCTCTGAAAGAAGTGAAATTGAGCTCTACAAGGAAGAATTGCTAAATACCCAGTGTATCTCATTCAAATCCAGGATTTCTACCCTCCATCCTCTATATAATTGAAAGGCGAAGCCAACACAAAAAGAATGAGGTCATTCCGAGTTCGTATGAAGAAGTTATGAGCAAAACTGTGAAATAAACTTGGATTTGGTATCTGTTGGGCCTTATTGGGCCTGCGCGGGAAGAGAAATAAGGGAAGCGTTTTGGGCTCGCCTTTGACGTGAAAATTAGGGTTTTTTTTTGGTTTTTGAGGAGGTTAAGTCTCCTAATTGGATAAGTAATCAAAAGGAAGTGGGAAAGTATAATGAGACTAGGTTTCCTAGTTGGATAAGGATCAAGAGGAGGTTACCAAAGCCTATATAAAGGGGAGCCTAGATACAATTTAGAGACAACTTCTCACAGATAGAAATTATTATTTTCTTTATTATTTTAATGACTTTTAAGAAAGCTATGTCTAGATAAACCCAACCACTGGGATAATGGAGGAAGCCATATTTCATGAATGAATGGTAACTATTTTTGATTCTTACTGAGTTTTGTATTGATTTTAATTGATTTATGATTTTTCTTAATTAGTTGTGATTTTGTTTGATGGTATATGCTGGGATATAAGAGTTTTTGATGCGTCATGCTTGTGATTTACAATTAATGGTTTAGAAATCTACTTATGACAAAGAAACATAGTCAATAAAAGAGTTATAATTGTTAAAGAATCATTGTGAAAATCATTCAGAAGTGATTTTGGTGGAATCTTGAGTTCCAGTTTCTCCAAATACTGTTAAAATCTTTTACTTATTTTCTAGTTTAAATTAAAATTAGGTCTAAAACGAATCTTCACAAGTCCCAGCGAACGAACTATTTTTACCACTTTTCTAAAACGATCAGTCGTGAGAAAGAATATATCTATAAAGAAGTTTTAAACAACAAGAAATTTAAGAAAAGAGTTAGAAATTGTCGAAGTTCTATGAAGTTCAGGAGTTCATCATCTACAGTTGAAGCCGAAGACGAAGACGTTTCAATGGGACTCTGTGAGAGTGATGATGATTGTAGATTGGATGAGAAGGTGAGTGAGAATTCCCATCGTCGCATAGTGGTTGATTTCCTTTCTTAGAGATCATCAGAAAAATGTTTGTTTCTTCCCACGTTTCTGTGGGATATTCAAATATAATTAGGAAGGTTTTTCCCTTACCACCATTCAACGTGTGCAGGATTTCTATCTCCATTCCTGCCAACACACATGAGAACCATAAAGTGCGTCTTTTGATTGTCATTTTCATAAAACCTTATTGTTGAGGCAGAAGTCAAAGCGGAATGCTTATTCGATCGCTCTTGAGGATGGATTCTTTCATATGGTTGGTTTTCTCCTAACTCAAAAGTTAAGCATGAGAATAATGTTCTATGATATTTTTAACTTCTTATTATTAGCGTGCATAAACTTTATATCCTCTTAGCTCTTTGGATGCATGTGCTTTGGAATATTTGAAAGTTGGAGTAGTTTTATGGGTAAATCTCTAGTAAACCCTCACGGGACTATAACTCGTACACTAGGGAGACCTAGGGGCTTAAAGGCTTGTCACATACATGCTAAGTGTAACAGTATCCTCAATGAAAGAGAGTTGTATATCTTAGTTTAGCTTAGGTTTAGTATATGTTAGTTTGCTCGAGGACTAGCAAAAGGCAAGTGTGGGGGAATTTGATAATTGCATCAAATACACTATTTGATTATCAAATTTCTATGTTTTTTTTAGTTATTTCTCTTGTATATTGTATATTTTTGCGTTTTTTTAGTTTTACAGATATTTTTGAGCCACATGAAGTAAAAGCAGAGAATTAGAGGCTCAAGATATCACTTGACAACTTTGGGTGTTGGAAAAATCAAATCATAGACGAACGTAAGTCCCCAAATTACTTAGGGAAGCCATTCAATTTAATTAATATATATACTTCAAGGATGCCCCATATCTCACTTTGGGGTGTTAGTATCATCTTCTGTTTTATGACTAAATACCAGGATCGAGCGGTTTTAGTTGAGAGAGGACTTGCCAGCGAGATAACAAGTTGGGAAGATGGGTTTTGTTGTGAAGCTTTGAAACTTGAAAAAATTGAAGAATATAAAAGGCAGGGAAAAATTAGGGTCCAGGATGATGGTCGAGTGAATGGTTCTGAGTTTGAACAACAGAATAATGAGTCAATAAACGAATGAGTTTCGAATCTGTTGGTTTGATTTGAAAATAATAACGGCAAGAGTCACTATGGCTGGAAATAAAGATGGGATATGGAAATGAACAAGAAATCAGTGAGTAGAAGATGGCGTTGTCTGATGGGTTTTCATGGATTTGAATCAGTGAAGTAGAGTTTGATTGGAACACTGATGATGATTGGAGCATCAAGAATGATGGGTTCCGGCAGCGAGAGAGATTCAGGGAGATTGGGTTTCAATGTAGAGTTAGGTTTGATAAGGTTTTGGGGGAGTTGCTAAAGAATTGTGAATCAAAACAGGAAAGAGCACAAGCTCAGGTATGTGATGGGTTTTGTGACCGGAAAATAAATTAATGAGTGAATGAGTTATGTGTTGTGATGCTACCGTGAAGAGGAGGTGTCGCTGTTTGTTTCCATGGAGTTTTTTTGGCATAAAATTGGTGATTTCATGCTAATGATCGAATGTTTGTGGATTGTTTGTGGATTGTTTGTTTTGATTGGGTGAGATGATATGCAGAGAAGTAGAAACTGGTATTTTGAGTGCAATGTCATAACCTATTGGTGAGGCAGAAGTCGATGCGGAATGCTTATTCGGTCGCCCTTGAGGCTTGGTTCTTTCATATGGTGGGTTTCTCCTGGCCCAAGAGTTAAGCATGAGAATAATGTTATTTGATACTTCTAATTTCTTATTGTTAATGTGCAGAAACTTTATGTTTTCGTAGCTCTTGAGATGCATGTACTCTGGAATTTTTGAAAGTTGGAATTTAGGTTTTGTGGGTATACCTCTTGTAAACCCTCACGAGACTATAAATTTTTCACTAGGGACACTTAGTGATGCTTGTTACACATGCTAAGTGTAATCGTATCCTCAACGAAAGGGAGTTGTTGTATTTTAGTTTAGTTTAGTTAGGTAGTTTGCTCGAGGACTATCAAAAGGCAAGTGTGGGGGAATTTGATAGGTGCATTATTTGTCTAGTTCATTGTTATGCTTTGATTTTGTTTTCTTTTGAGTTTCTTAGGAGTTTTGAAGTGTATTCAACCAAAGGAGAAGAAATGAGTTCATTACAACACGAAATGAATAAAGAAATTAAGTTCTACAAGTGAAGAAGGTCCAAAAACCAAATTCAACTCATTCAAATCCATGAGTTCTTAATACCATCTTGAAGAGAACGAGAATACAAGGTGAACGCAAAGATAATGAGGTTATTCCGAGTTTGGATGGAGAAGTTATGGACAAAACAGTTGAAGAAAGGAAAAGTGATCTTCAACTCAAAAGTCTGCATTGCTTAGGGGAAATTGGAATACCGACTATAACACGATTTCGGGAGGAAAACTTGTGTTTTTGACTCCTAGAATCGACATTTCTCATGGGAAATCGACAATGCCGACTGTAGTAAGTTTTGGGACAGATAATTTGAGTTATTTTAGTCCTAGAGTCGGCATTACTCATGGGAAATCGGATATGCCGATTGTGGAAACCCTATGGGGTCATTTTTGACGTGTTTTGGACTTCTAAATGGATACAACTTAGTCCTAGAAGGATATTAATCCCTATATATCATGATTACTATATAAGAGACTGTCAAGACATCAAAAAGAGACTCTTGACACATAATATACTTTACAACAAGTAGAACAAGGATCTAGGGCTTGGAGTTGCGATTGATCATCACGATTTCTAGGGTTTGCTTTACTTGCTTTCTTATATGTTTTGCATGTATTTTGAGAAATCCGTTATGAGCTAAACCTTTCTTATTGGTTATAGATGTAGTCCTAAGTTGGAAAACATGTTTATTACTGAAGTATTTATTCTCATATGTTCATAATCTCTTTAATATCACTTATGCTCTACCATTAATAATGCCATGTATGATTGATTGCTTGTTTGTTTAAGTCGCGAATTAGATATGCATGCATTGATATCTATATCTAAACTAAGGTTTTAGATCCGGATTTGTCGAAAGATCCTTGTTACAAGTAGCATAACATAATTGTTAATGACAGGATATTACCATGCAATTATGTGTAGAAGCGTGACCTAGGTTAAATTGGTGTGGCTCTTACGCCGGATTGCTTAGAATAAACTCAACTCACAAAGACCATTGATTTAATTGGGTTAAACTTGAGTGGCTCTTGATCCAAATTATTCATTAAAAATGATTCAAAGAGTGGCTCTTGCGCCTATGATGATAATAAGAGTTTTGCTGGAGTAAGCCTGCGATAGGATGCTTTAGGGTTATTGATACTGAGAGAGAAAAAATGTTGAGTATGATTAAGTTGATAACATGTTGGAAGATGGAAGATGAAACCTCTAACCATTATTCTTTACCTTTTATATTCATATTAATTTGTTTATTTAGTATACTTTAGTTATAATCACAATCAAAAACCCCTTGTCTATATAAGTAATCAAAATAACTTGATAAATCATATCTCCCTGAGGAACGAATTTGTTCTTACGACTATACTTTAATCCATATTTGTGAAGTAGAGAACTTGAAAATAATTTTGCTTGGATGACAACCTACCAATATGGTGATAATTTGATCTTGTAAATGTAACTCGAAGAACAGGAACAAGATCATGTGGTTTTTTTTTTATCAAGAAGCAACGACTATGATGATCATAATAATTGAAAAACTAAAAGAAATGATAGTGAGATTTTTTTTTGAAAACTGGAACAAGTGAAACTCTAAAAGACGATACAACAGTAATATAAAAGCATAAAAGGTGATAATTTTTTTTCTTTTATCGGCTCCGTGGGGTTATTAGGTTCTAATAAGAAAAGAAAAATGAGTTTATTAGAGACAAAAAAGAACAGACATGATAAACAATTTTTTGCGTTATTTTAGAGATTTTACTAAATATTTGAAATCTTGACTTTTTTTACAACCGTATATTAATTGTTTAATAAATAAGGAAACGACTTATATATGTATATAAGGTTATTTTTATAATGTAGTATTCAAATAATTAATTATGGGTTTATATATCTAATATCTTAATGATGAGTTTTGATATATAAAAATAAAAAATTGGACTAGAGAAGAAGTTTCCCTATTTTTAATACTTAAAACCTTGGTAGGACCCGTGTTTGGGGTATTTCATATTGAAAAAAATTTCTAAACTGGTGAACTTCAGCCGTCTAGTGAAGACTGGCAACCACTCTTTTGATTGAAGGAGTGTATGATAGACTTTGGGTGTAGGAAGTTCTATTTGAAAGAACTCAGAATTGAGAGAGATTTTGATGATCAAGAATGAATAAAATTGTCATTAAAATCAAGAACACAAAACAGAAAAATCAGAGAACAACATACTTGACTAGTTGCTTTCATCTGACATTTTATACACAATGATAACGTACACTTTCTGTTGGCATTTAATGATGCTAACATTAACATCCTAACAGACAATATACACTAACGTATGCCTTGCTAGCTGTATTAGTTGGTATCCTGCACTCGGTGTAACAAAGGTGTGAGAATAATTTCTGACAGAACTATCTCTGTCTATTACTGCCCCTCAAACTAAAATGAGCAGGCACTGACTGGACATTTAGTTTGTTTCTTAGCTGAATGAATCTTGGTCCTGAGAATCCTTTGGTGAAGATATCAGCTGTTTGATCTTCTGTTGGAATGTACCTGATTTGCAATGTGTTTGTAGAAACCAATTCCTTTACAAAATTATAGTCCACATAGAGGTGTTTCATTCTTGTGTGAAACACTGGATTGTTGGTGTAGGAGATTGCACTTACATTGTCACAGAGTATTCTGGGTACTGTTTGCAAGTGCACATACATTTCTGACAATAGCTTCTGAAGCCATTTGATTTCAGCAGCTGTGTTGGCTAGGCTTCTGTATTCTGCCTCTGTAGATGATCTTGCAACTGTTGCCTGTTTCTTGCTTGACCAAGATACTGGATTAGTGCCAATATAAATTGAGTAACCCCCTGTAATCCTTCTTGTTGATGCATCTCCTGCCCAATCAGCATCTGTGAAGCCAGTTATGTTAAGTTCTCCCCTCTTGAAATAAATTCCATAGTCTAGAGTACCTTTAATATATCTTAGTATTCTTTTTGCTGCAGTAAGGTGTGTCAGATGTGGTTGTTGGATTGCCTGACATACTTGATTGACAGCAAATGTTATCTCAGGCCTGGTCCATGTCAGGTACTGTAAAGCTCCAACTAGAGACCTATATTTGGTTGGATCTTTCAGAGCTGGACCAAGCTCTTTTGTTTTTGCTGTGGCAGCTGGTATTGGTGATGCACATGGCTTTGCTCCACCCATTTCATTCTTTTCAATTAAATCCAGTGCATATTTTGTCTGAGAAAGGAAGATGCCTGACATATTTCTTTTAATTCTAGACCAAGGAAGTAATGGAGATCACCCAGATTCTTTATAGGAAAATGTTGTTGAAGCTTGTAGATGACATCCTGACAATGAGTTAATGAGTTTCCTGTAATCAAAATGTCATCCACATAGACTAAAATGTATGTTAGTCTGTTTCCTTGCTTCTGAATGAAAAAAGAAGCATCAGCTGTTGACAATTTAAAATCATATGACAACAGCACTTGTTGAAGCTTTGCATACCAAGCCCTGGGTGCTTGTTTTAATCCATAGAGAGATTTATTGAGTTTGCAGACATAATTGGGTTTAGCTTTATCTATAAAACCAGTTGGTTGTGTCATGTATATATTTTCATCTATCTCTCCATGTAGAAAGGCATTACTCATATCCAACTGAGTAATATGAAAATCAAATTGAGTTTCCATTGCTAGTAGAACTCTGATGGTGCTGGACTTTGCAACTGGAGTGAATGTTTCTGTGTAATCCAGCCCCTCCTTCTGGTTGTACCCCTTTGCTACTAATCTGGCCTTGTATCTGTCTATAGAACCATCAGACCTATACTTGATTCTAAAGACCCATTTGCAACCAATTAGATTCATTGATGTATTATATGGTACCTTTGACCAAGTTCTTGCATTTTGTAATGCAGTATACTCTTCTTCCATTGCTAATCTCCACTTAGGATCCTTGTTTGCTTGAGTAAAACATGTTGGAGTTGAGGTGGTAACCATTGCTTGCATTGCACTTGGTAGAGTGTGCCTTGTTGAATATACCTTTGGCTTTTGAATTCCTGATTTTCCTCTGGTGGTCATAGAATGATGATTATTGATAATTGGACATTTAGAAGATGTGTGTGATAGAGAAATTGTTGTTTGAGTGTCCTGTGATGATGTGACAGGATAGGGTACATATGTTGTAGGTAAAACTACAGGTGGTGATGGAAATGTGATAGTTGGTAGCATAGTATTGAGTTTTCTAAGTGGAAAAATGGTTTCTTTGAATAGAACATGTCTTGAAGTATAGACTTTACCTGTAGTTGGATCAAGACACTTGTAGCCTTTTTGATTCATAGCATAACCTATGAAAATACATGGTATGCTTCTTGGTGACAACTTGGTTGCTGCATATGGTCTGAACCAGAGAAAACACAATGAGCCAAAGGCCCTTAGCAGTGTATAGTCTGGTTTCTTATGAAGTAGCTTTTCATATGGTGATGTGTAATGAATTGACTTTGTAGGTAGCCTGTTGATGATATAGTTTGCTGTTGAGAAGGCTTCTACCCAGTAAATATCATTAAGACCAGATTGTATTAAAAATGTTCTACCAATATCTAATATGTGCCTATGCTTCACTTCTGCCAATCCATTCTGCTCAGGTGTATGTGGGCAGGTGAATTCATGTTGGATGCCATGCATTTTCAAGAAAGACTTAAGTTGCTGATGAAAAAATTCACCTCCTCCATCTGTTATTATTCTTTTTATTTTGTAGTTCATTTGATTTTCTATGTATGTCTTAAAATCATAGAAGATTTGCTTCAACTCAGATTTATTAAATAGAGGATAGAACCAACATAATCTTGTAAAATCATCTATTATTACTACATAATATTTGTAGCCATCTAGTGAAATTACAAAACATGGACCCCAAAGATCCATATGTAGCAGTTCTAAAGGAAATCTGCTAGAATTTATTAATTTCTGAAAAGATAATTTGTGTGATCTACCTCGAGGACATTCTAAACAAGAAATTGGATTTTTGACAATGTTAGGAAGGTACAAGACTTTAGAGACACATTGTAATATCTTAAAAGATGGATGAGCTAATCTTTGATGCCAGGTTTCTGATGAGACAGATGGTTGAAATGCTGAATTTGCTTGTAAGGATGGTGGTGTCAAGAACTGAATGGGATACAAGCCATTATTGTGTGGTCCTTGTAGTAAGATCCTTCCAGTTGGTAGATCCTTGACAAAGAAGCCAGTAGATGTAAAAGTTAAGGAGCAATTGTTGTCTTTTGTGAACTTACGCAAAAATAATAGATTTTGAGTGGCAATAGGAACAACTAGCATATTGGACAGAGTAAAAGAATGGCCATTGCCTGACTTTAAAGTAGAACCAGAATGAGATATACACATACCTTCTCCATTAGCAGTAGGTACTTTGTTGGATCCAATGTATGGGGAGAAATGTTGTACTTCATTTTTGTCTGGTGTGATATGATTAGTTGCACCTGTATCTGCAAACCATGGATTGTGTTCATGTAGGTGTTGGTTTGCAAACATTGCAGATAAACCTTGTGTTTTTGTTTCATTGTGGTGAGTATTTAGCCTATCCCTGCAAGATAAGGCAGTATGACCTATTCTTCCACAGATTTGACATGTGACAGGATTAGTTGAGTATGAATTGTTGAATCTTGAATTATATGAAGATCCCCTTCCAAAAGAATTAAAGTTTCTTCTGCCAGTGTTTGCATATCCAGGTTTTGAATTGTTGAAGTTTCTTGAATTATTATTGTAGGTATCATGTGAAGCCTGAGAGCCAGAAAATCTTGATTTGTTATTCCTAAAGTGAGATTTTGACTGTGAATATGGTGCCAGAAATATTTGAGTTGAATTGTTCTCCATTTGTGCATTGTTTCTTTGAGTGATTACTATTTCTTCACTTAAGAGATTATTGTGAAGTTCTAGACTAGATACAGGAGGATACCTGTGTCTCATTGCAGTTGCAAAAGGGATGTAATCTGAATGTAATGCAGCAACTGTAACAACCACTATTTCTTTATTTGAGACTTGTTCTCCTGCTGCTGCTAATTGATCTGCTAAAGTTTTGATATCATCAATTAAACTTGAGATTGTCTTATTACCTTGTTTAAGTGCAAGTAATTTTGTTCTCAGATGTATTGAATGTGTTGAAGAGATTCTTGCAAATCTTTCTTCTATGCTTTTCCATAGTTGATGAGATGTTTCAGAATTTGCAAAATAAGCTATGACTGAGTCTGAGATTGTACTGTTTAACCACAGTATAATGGTTGAATCCTCATCAATCCAGTCTAAGTATAATGGATTTTCTATTCCATTGTTTTGATTTCTTGCATTTGTATACTTTTCTGGACACAGAAATGTTCCATCCAGATATTTCATAACCTTGAATTTCTTGATTACTGGAAGTATGAGATGTTTCCAGGTGATGTAGTTATCTTCTTTAAGCTTGAGAGTTGTTAGAATTGTTAGCTGATTTAATGGTATTTTTGCCATTGATGTTGCTGTTGGATTCTCCATTGTTGGAGTGAATTCACAGATCATAAAACTGTAAAGAAACAAACTGTGTAGATGTAGATCTAGATAGAATTTGTTCAAAAGAAAAAAGAGAGCACCTGCTCTGATACCATGAAAGAACTCAGAATTGAGAGAGATTTTGATGATCAAGAATGAATAAAATTGTCATTAAAATCAAGAACACAAAACAGAAAAATCAGAGAACAGCACACTTGACTAGTTGCTTTCATCTGACATTTTATACACAATGATAACGTACACTTTCTGTTGGCATTTAATGATGCTAACGTTAACATCCTAACAGACAATATACACTAACGTATGCCTTGCTAGCTGTATTAGTTGGTATCCTGCACTCGGTGTAACAAAGGTGTGAGAATAATTTTTGACAGAACTATCTCTGTCTATTACTATTCTCTATCTATATAGGGATTTAATTTGCTAAATTTTTGTGAATTTATTTAATGAGAGCTCTCTACCCACAGTCCTTTCTCTAAGTCTCTCCTTGCTCTAATAGACTTACGTGGTTTATAGGGACGCAAACTGTTTAATGTTTACCATTACAGTTGCTTGTTATCTGCAACTTGTGTTTAACAGGCTGAAACACACAAAAGATTAGGTCTAAATTCAAAGATTTATAATTATAGGTCAAATTCGCATAACATACATACCAAATACATATAGTATAACTGCTGGTAGAAGCAGCGGTATTTGGAAATTATTTGCAAATGCATCAGACGAAACGAAGTTGGTACGAAGGGTCTAACGAACAACAAGAAGGAAAAAGGCCTAAGCAACAGGAGGCCTAAGAACATGATCCTGCGAAGTATCCAAAGATGATGGTGGTATCCATTTCCACATAGCTATGGGCGGGTAATTTATCTGATATGGCACAGTCTTGCCTGCGGTAGAAAAAGCAGCAGATTCATGGAATGCAGCAAGAGGTGATAGAATAGGAGATGGCATCCCCATTTCCTTCAATGTCTTGTCCATCTTCTCTGTCTCTGCTTTAAGTCTCACTTTCTCCTCTCGCAGTTCTGATTTCTCTTCCTGCTCAAATATCCAATTAAACAATCTAAGAAACCACACATCCATTATTTGCCATATTCAGACTTTCCTAATGTCATCGCAATGTCTCAAATCTTAAATTCTGGTTTCTGTTTTTATCTTAATGAGCCCGCGTTTGGCTCTCAACATCAGTGTGTGTTTCAGTGCTGTATTGTTCATTTTTCATATGGCCTTACCAACTAAATCTTTTTAGCATTACGCATAAACCATAAGAAAGTAAGCAACAAAATATTTGGTACCTTAAGGGACTTTATCCTATCTTGCATTGCTTCATTTGATTCTTTAAGTCTTTTGGTTTTAACACAGTTGTTTCAAAACTCGAATTGCCTTGCTCAAAACAATGATCTTGTCTGTTGTTGGAGGTCTTCCTGGCTCCAAAATTGAACATAACTCTAAGAACCTGAATACATAAAGAGTTCAATCAAAATCTGTTTAGAGGAGCCAACGGAAAGTTGTTTGTAATACATACACTGTCATTACCATATGCAAGAGGATGGACCAATGATCAATCATACCTGTCGTTAAGCTTGTCTCTTCGAATCTTTTCACGACAAGCTTTGCTCTTCAGTCCACATAACGGTTCCGCTCGAGGTCTGTCCAATAGTGTGATTAGTTACTACTTTGCTATGGACATTCCTCAGACAACTTTATTTAACATAATACTAACTATTCTGTGACAGCGACGAAATCATGATACACATAAGTGCTGCAGACCCAAAAAAATACAACAACTAAAGCATTTTCTTTTCCTTGCTAGAACAGCAACCGATACAGAACGAGAACCTAGCGAGCTAGATACAAGAAACCCGAGTGCACATCAGATAAAATACTCAGTTAACTTAGTTTCTAAGACTAAGATCATGAACACGAGGTTTAGAAGCCTTGATCTCGTTCTAATCCTTTAAATAGAAGACAAATCAAGCCACTTGGTCCGACAACGCAAGGAAGTACTAATGAAACGCAAGAACAATAACTATTCGATCAAACCGATATTAGTCAAGTTATGGAAAACAGTATCCAATTTCGAAGTATGAATAGATTATGAGGGTCAACATTATAAGTGGAAGAGTAAAACACTGATCCATTACCGTTTCTTCAAGCACGAATTCTCATGACTGGTTTCATTTCTCTCTGAGAAGATATGAAGTAGTTCACCAGGACATCCCCTGCATTGCAAAACTTAAAATATAAGTAAGTTAATGGCAATCGAATGTTTTTACTTGAGCAAACCAGAACCCATTATATTCAAATCAAAGAACTAGTGAATTCTTGAAATGAAACAGAAATCAAACCAAAAAAAAAAAACACAGAACGAATCCATAATTAAGAGGATATACAGAGGAAACCTTCGATCATTAAGAACCTGAGAAGGCCAAATTATGTTGGATGCAATAATCAAAAACAAGGAAAAAACAAATAAACAAAGTTTTGTTACTTAGCTCCTTTTTAATCGAAGTGATCGATTTGACGAAACGGATGAGCTCCCCAGATCTCCGCAACAATAACATGAAAAAACTTTGGAAAGCAGAGTGAGTCATGTGTTCAACACGCTGTTCTTAAAACATTAGCGCCCGGCTAAACTCAAGAGTGATGATATAGCCTCCACAGGACGGATGCCTCCAGGATAAAACACCCTACTACACCTACTACTAGCATATGCAGTAGATGCTCAACTTGAGCTTGACAACTCCGAATAAACCCTCAAGGAAAATTGCGAAAGCTTAAGAAAAATAATAGAAAAATATTTTTCTTTTGGTCTCTCTAAAAATATAGAGAAACCATTTTCCTTGGATTGATCTTTTAGGTT
Source organism: Papaver californicum (assembly GCA_023531435.1). Classification (NCBI taxonomy): domain Eukaryota; kingdom Viridiplantae; phylum Streptophyta; class Magnoliopsida; order Ranunculales; family Papaveraceae; genus Papaver; species Papaver californicum. The sequence goes on from JAJJMC010014815.1 coordinate 3,482,251, forward strand.
GAGAAAATAGCTTGTTTATATAATAACCTAGTACTACTTAAGAAGAGTGATTTCCCCGATGTGAGACTAATAATTTTATATAGTCTCTTAAAACAGTTTAAGATTGGAAACTCTCCAATGTGGGACTAATGAGTTTTTCATTCATAAAAGAAAACAAGAATCTATTTATTTTATTAAAACCTTAAAATTCATATTTTATGTATATTGTTTTCCAACAATCCCCCACATGAATGAAAAACCTAAATAAAACATGAAAAACATAAATAGATCTTGGTAAATCATTACCCCAATTCCACGACCCGATCGAACTGACTGAACAATCATCCAAACCGTGTGTATTGAATCATACTAGCCATTCAAACGTCCTCTCCCTCACACAAAAGTGTGTTGACCCCAGCGTCATACTATTGATTGCATAAGTCATAATAGTATAGAGAGCTTTCATCTTTAGTTTCCTATAATGGGACTAAAGGTTCCGTTCACCAAAGTGAAAATGAGCCAGTGATCCCTTAGTGACCCTTAGGTCCTAAGTATCAGTAATACCAAGACCATAAAAAACAACATAAAACTCATTTTCTCAAAATGAATTAAATCTCGATAAAAAAAAAAATAACGAAAATCACATAAAACGTAGGAAATACCATTTTAGGCAGAGGTGTCCATGAGGTCTTGAACCTTTGCTTAGTGAGAGATTACCGGAACTACTTGCTAAAGACAGTGAACGTGATGTCTTGAACTTCTAGCGTTTGGTGTAATTCGTGATAACAACCACGCATGATATCTCCAAGGTGCTACTAAGCTCGTGCCGTTGTGCTCATTTTGGCCCTGAGCAAATATCCCGTTTCTCAGAATGCTCTAGAGAATCAGCTCATATTCTCATAGGAAGCGTCCCACTTCCTCATTCAGATAGGTGAGTTCTATCAAGAGTGTTACTCTTACACCCCACTTCAATCTTAAATTGAAACTATAAATATCATTAAGACTTCTTAAAAGTCATCCTTCACATGCAGTCATACTATCACAACAATGCACCATAGGGAGGGACAAAGAATGTAATTCTCTTGATAGTGCATACCTTTAATTACCACAAATTAGTTGTCTCATTGAACCTTGATCTTGGGATCTCCAGTCACTAAGGTTGAGTGTCCTTCATGGTAATTTTATTTCATGAGCTTAAGTCCCATCCCCCTCGATGCAGTAACAAACTATCTCTCTAGATTATCCTTCCGCCAAAGGATCCACTGATTTTTCTTTTGACTTCACTAAGTCTACAAAAATCACTTCATTAGAGAGTAGTTGTCTTACCGAATTAGCCTTCTCTGAGTTTTTTTAGACTTTTTCATTGCTCGTTTACTTTATACTCACATAGTCAATTGAGCTTCAGCAGTGGTGGCCACAGGCTTCAGTCACAGAGGAATACCCAACAAAAGGGTTTTAGCAATTCACCTTCCTCTGATGCTTTAATTTAAGCAAACGAACTCTGATTTCATCTCAGTCGAGTTCTTCATGTCTGTTGGAGGATTTCCAACTAATTATATATTTTAATAGAGTACACACATAGGCTAAGATTCTCCAAAGCCTGAAATCAAAACATCTCTTAAGGTCAGTGTAATATGTATCATGCACATACACGATTTAAAATGTACCTCAGGTACTTCAAATTTCTGATCATATCATCCCATTAATTCTTCTGGGATCACAAGTATATTTGTACACCTAATTCACTGCACATTTACAAGACACATTAAACACATCGAGTTTGACAAAGACCATTCCCGTCAGAATTTCTTCTGGTTCCAATGAACTTTTGGATCATGCTTGTCTACAACAACTTAGCCTTTCAATCAAATCACAAACATCACATGTTTTCTATTTGTTGTAAGGCATATAAAGGCATACACAAGATACATGTACTACTTAATAGTACGGTCATTACATCTTCCTCCAAAGGTTGGTGCAATATATATCACATATTTAAAAATAAATATGTACCTCAAGCATCCCAATTTTCTGGTCCTGTGATCAGAGCAACCCTGTATTTATCCAGGATAAAATGGGAAACATGCACACCTATTTTACAACACACATATGACAGAAACTATATCATCAAAATTTGATTTTTGTTCTTTCTGATCCTTTAGACCATTTCAACAACATATTAGTTTCCTGTCAAACTTTAAACAACAAAAAATTGTTAGTGGTTGTAAAACATGTAACAAAGGCATGCTAAACATATGCACCTTCAATTGATTTAGTGTAAATACACTATCAAATTCATTAGTGTACATCACTAGTATTCATCATCATCACATAATAATATTTATAGGTCATTGACTAACATCTTGGTTCAGGTCAAGTATATGTAGGTGTAATCAGTTTGTACCCCTAGCGCTAACCAAACCCTTAAGGTTTGTCCACTTTTGACTAATCATTTATATATAATGTCTCAATATCCATCTAATGTAGCATACTGACAATAATGGCAAACAATGCCTGATGTAGTAATTTTAGAGTCATGTGAGTATGTGCCAAGAGATCACTACTTTATTCTCTAACAACAATTTCACAAAATCAAGTTTCTGTCTGGCTTATTTAATCTCATGTGAGAACTCGACCTCAGAAAACTATTGTCGAGAACTCAACATCCTCAACAATAAAATTTACTTTAGTTAAATGTTGTTAGCTTCAAAACTTTCAAATTATCATACTACAGTTTTGGTGATCATATGCAATGATTTTCTAAAGAAGTCGACTCTTCATTCTCACCTTAGACCCCCACAATTGAGGTCTACAGGGTAGGGAACATATAAGTCTAGGGTTTTCTATGAATCTACTTGAGAAATCAAACAAACATTTGTTTCCTTCTTATACCCCACAGTTGAGACATAAGGCCCCCCACAATTATAAGGATTTCTCAACATAAGAAACTACAATTATGTGTCCTTTAGGTTGCATCTTACTAAGACACACCATATAATGATACTCTATACCAAAATTATGATTTAACATGCTCATGTATTCATTCTCAATTCATTGACGATTTTTCCTTTTATCTACTGTTGTTTTGTTCTATTAAGCTAACACTCAAAGCATAACAAGACCATATTTCCAAGTATAACATTTCATAGTAACTTAGGTAGATAACATTTGGCACTAGTTTTAATTCACAATGCACATATTAAGAATGATATCATAATCTGATTAATGTCCATACCTGACAGGCCTTGCACATCATTTACCTATTTCTTCAACTATTTTGATAGTTGAATTGTTCATGAAAATGCTTTTAATATTTTCCATTCCTGGTAGAAGACAAAACATGCCTTTTCTGGAGCAGACGTTCCAGCACTTCTGGCATTTACCAACCAATTCTTTTTATCATCTCCACTGAAAAGTAAAATTACTTAACACAGTAAGAATGTCAAGTGTTCCATTCAAAATTGAATATACAATTCTCTATTCCGAGGATATAAGCACACAACTAAAAAAAATATAAGTTATCAGAGATTGACACTAAATTTATCATTCAACTTAAGATGATAAAACTTCTGACCAACTAGGATTCAAAAAATTGGTTGATACTTTCATTCATCATAGGTAATATAAAATTATCAAGATATTATAAGTGATCATCGTATCAAAATATTTATTGCGAACACATAGTTATCAAGTTACTTAAGTCTCTCTTCACATTAGACTATCACTATCATAAGTAAGTAACAAAACTTGGTAATAAAAACCCTAAAAAAAATTTGTGTACATACGTATCAATTCAAGAACATTTGATCGCTTAACCTTCTTGTTGCACTAGTTACTAAAAGATACTTTATACCTCACTATCCATATGACTATGGTATACTAGTGTATTATGATTCTCATATTTTCAACGAAAGGTAACATATTCGAAATGATTTAGAAATCACCATAGAAATTGCTAATACACAATTATTAACCAATCATGTGATTCACGCCAATTGATACTACACAAAGCATATATAATCAAAGTGATTTATAACACAATGGATAACTCATACACAACTGATTTAACATCTTATTCATTAGCAATGTGAAACTAAGTCACAAAAATCAATTCGTTACTTGCTCTAAGTTGTTTATGATAAATATTTCAACTCAATTGAAATCTCAAGTCTATCATGGATAAAAGCTCTCACTAGTAACGGTTTTTCATGTTATATCCAAGGTGAAAAGTACCACTGTAAATGGTTGCAAGATCTCATACTAATCTAGAGCTTAGATACAGTTATTGATATTTTGGACAAACATATGCAACGTTTTTACAATTACCATATCTCACAAACCACAATTCTGAATCGGAAAATAAAAAATGAATTTTGAATATAAAATCTCGATCTAGAAACTTCGTTCGAATCACGATTTCAAAAAACACATGGTTACCCCAGAAAAACTAATTTAGTCAACAATATTTTTCTCCCCGTAAGAATTTTTCAGGAACGTTTCTCAGTTTTGTAAAATACCTAAAAAACAATTTTACAACTCCAAAAATTCTGAAATTTGGGGTGGGTAACTATGAGGATGTCTACTATATTCGGTTAAAAGGATTTGCCGAAATTCCTTCTAAGTTAAGAGATATACTCGAAACTCTACAGCTGACCAAGAAAGTGATTTTGTTTTTCACTTCACAATTAATATCCTTTGTTTACCAATATAATATCAACGTCAACGATTCACAAATCGAGCATTCATTTTTGATTACTACTAAAGATAATGTTTTAAGATTGTTGGATGCAATAATCAAAAATAAGGAAAAAATCGAATAAACAAAAGTTTTGTACTTAGCTCCTTTTTAATCGAAGTGATCGATTTGACGAAACAGATGAGCTCCCCAGATCTCCGCAACAACAACATGGAAAAACTTTGGAAAACAGAGTGAGTCACGTGTTCAACACGATGTCCTTAAGACATTAGCGCCCGACAAAACTCAAGAGTGATGCTAGAGCTTCCACAGGGAGGATTCCTCCAGGATAACACACCCTACTACACCTACTACTAGCATATGCAGTAGATGCTCAACTTGAGCTTGGCAACTCCGAAAAAACCCTCAAGGAAAATCGCGAAAGCTTAAGAAAAACAATAGAAAAATATTTTTTTTTAGTCTCTCTAAAAATATAGAGAAACCCTTTTCCTTGGATTGATCCTTTAGGTTGAGAAAAGAGCTTGTTTATATAATAACCTAGTACTACTTAAGAAGAGTGATTTCCCCGATGTAGGACTAATAATTTTATATAGTCTCTTAAAGCTTAAGATTGGAAACTCTCCAATGTGGGACTAATGAGTTTTTCATTCATAAAAGAAAACAAAAATCTGTTTATTTTCTTAAAACCTTAAAATTCCTATTTTATATATATTGTTTTCCAACAAATAAAACTAGTAGTATCCTGAACTTCATCCATGTAATCAATAAGCCAACCGGTATTGTTGTTAATTAAAGAAGAACCCATATCTACAAATTCATCATCATCCATCATCCTCTTCACTAATCAAAATTAAAAATCAAAGAAACTTGGTATAGTACTAGTACTAAATATAATGAAGAGATAAAACAGAATCGGTTGGAACTTACTTTTGATAGGAACATTTGACATCATGGAGTGGAGTGGAGTGGAGGGGAGAATATGACTTGCTAATAATGTAGCAGAAAAGAAAAGATTGTTGTCAAAGTTTATACAGGAACTCAGATTAAGAAAGTTTTTAATTCTTTAGTAGAAATCTTTTCGGAGAAGGAATAAATATTACTCCTTTGTTTCTATAAAAGTGTTACTATCACTTCTTCATTTTAACCTAAAAATAGGTCAAATTAAAAAGTGATAGTAACACTTTTCTAGAAACAGAGGGAGTATTTATTTAGTTGAAGGATGATTGACTTCCATTATTATGTTTAACATATCTCATACTTTTTTGGTTACGTTACGCATCAAACAACACTCCAGTTATACATCACATAACAACCGTATCACTTGCGTCATGAAGGGAGCCAGGTTTTTAAGAAATGGGTGGATAAGTTATTAACAAGGGTATATTTATTGGGAAAGGATCTAATGATGGTCAAAATGATATTATTTTGATACTTACATGCAATTTTTCTTATAAAATCCATAAGAAAATAAATTTAAAACTATTTTTTGATGATATGTTTTTTTTATAATATAAAAATATGCACATTCCGAGACGTATAAGGCCATCATCTACTACTTTAAAAATTAATCGTTAAAGATTAATGGTTGAAATTAAACTATATGGATGGTGAGGTTTTATATCTCGAAATATGCTCATTTTTGATATAATTATAAAGTTTTATAGAAATAATATATCACCAGAAAATTTACTTCAGATTTTTTTTATCTGGGTTTTATAAAAAAATCGACACAAAAATATTAAAATTATATCATTTTAAGTATGTTATTGGATCTTTCTTTGTATTCAAAGACGTAAGTGGACTAAAATGATTAAAATTTAACTAAAATTAGAATCGAAAACCAGCTGGACCGGGTGAGCAATCGTACACCTATCCTTTCTTATGGCTCCGCCACTGGCTTGTGTTCATTGGGAGATTTTAGTACTCTTGTTACATAGACCAATGAAGTTTGATATGCTTTACCATTCATGGATATATTAGATGCTAATACTTCATAGGAGACGAGTCCAATCGAGAAGTCATCGTGTGGTCATAGTCAAACAACAGGAGATGATTATATAAGATAAAAATGATCAATGTTTTGAGTTTGTGAAAGATGATGACACTATGCTGGTTGCTAAAACACGTTGGACAAAACTACATGGTTGGTTGAGCTCATTTTTTATTATAACTTAAATTATGGGAGTGAGACATCTGTTCGTTAAGAGTTGTTTATCAGCTCTTTGGTCCGAGAACTAGACATCTTTTTTTGAAAAGGAAGATTATATTCACAGACATTCTTAATGTTAGTATGGACATTTACCACTATTTAACCACTAATTTACGCATGTCACATTCTTTTTCATTTATTTATTTATGTTTATAAGAAAATCCATCACTAAAATATTTCAACAGTTATACATTACTTAATGAAGTAATTGTAAATACGGAAAAAAGATTACTGTACATACGAGAAAAGATAGTGATCATTTTATTTTTTTCAAAAGACACCCCTTTTTTTTACCTGATTTTCTAGTTTTTAATGGTTCCTATATAACTTTCAACTCATGATTTGATTTCAAGAGGAATAAGAAAATTTGTGAAAAAATATCAATTTTAACAAGAATCAAGAGACCAGATAAAAACCCAATTATATCGAGTAAACTTTGACAAAGAGAGTACATAACAGGTCTCCAATAGTTTTCTCACTCGTAGGAATGATAATATAATTATTTATTTTAAAATGAAATCATTAATATTTTTATTACGAACTATTTTTATGTCAAGATCATCTATTGGATCACTAAAAGAACTAATTATATAAGATAACAAGTTAAGTGTATATTTTTTGATCTTTTGTGTCATAGTGTATTTCAACCGTAATTTGAACAATTTCAAATTCTAGAGATCATTACAATGGAAGAAAAAGAAAGTTATCGTATATAAGAATATAATATTTTGTAATGACTCGATATTCCATCGATAATGTTTCTGTTTAGTCATTATAGTCATCCGGCAGTGTGGGATTTTTTACGGGCATCGCTGTGGTCATCCAACAGCAGTTTCCCGGAAGGTCACCAATCCCTAGATTGCTTCCGTCCGAGCACGCTTAACTGCACAGTTTTTTGTCAACTCTGAGCTAGTTGTAATGAAAAGGCCTCGGTGTTAAGAAAGGACAAACCATTACCTATATTCCATTCGGCGAACCCTACCTGCCGAATTGGGGTATTACAATACCACCACCTTAAATTAGAGCCTTCCTCGGCTCCGGAATATATTAAAGACCAGATCTCCGACGTTCCCTACCACCTATGAGACCATACCTGGAACACCCTGTCCAGCGTACTCTCTCACCCTTGGCAGGTGACCCGTCATCGGCTCTGATACCACTTTGTAATGACCCGACCTTCCACCGATATTGTCCCCACTTAGCCACTGCGGTCATCCGGCAGTGTGGGTATTTCTACGGGCACCGCTGCGGTCATCCAGCAACAGCTTCCCGGGAGGTCACCCATCCCTGGATTACTCCCGCCCAAACACGCTTAACTGCAAAGTTTTTTGCCAACTCTGAACCTGTTGTGCTGAAAAGGCCTCGGTGTTAGGAAAGGAAAAATCATTACCTATATTCCATTCGGCGAACCCTACATGTCGAATTGGGGTATTACACATTTCCTGCTTGTTGCTATGGTATATAGGACTGTAAACAGTAATTGAAACATAATAAGCCCGTATCAATCTTGATTTTGTATTAAGAAAAAAGATTATAGCATGGAATGAACTTTTCTTTCTCTATCCCCCGAGTCTGAAGAGGCTCAATGGTTAATGCAGAAAAAGAAGCATTTATCCTTGCTTTTTCATAATACTGACAAAAAGGATGGTCTGATATTGCCCTATCATTATACAGTGACACTTCGATAAATTAATAGTTTTGGGACTGTAAAATTCTATCAATTTAGCAAAATATTTATTTATCAATAAATTAATAAGTTATTAATATATTGAAACATAGTGGGTAGATCATTTATATTTATAATAATAAATATCTAAAAACTTTATACTTAATTTAAAATATTTTTTAATATTTTGTGCCATAATATAAGATAATATATCGCATATTGTGTGTGCAAATGTATATAATTTGTTGTTAAAATTAAAACAATAAGAAGAACAACACAAACAAATCACTCTGGAACTTCTCAAAATATTAAAAATAATTAATGATAAAATCCAGTATTATATAAATGTGAACAAAAAACAAACAACCGTTGATTCCTATTTTAATAAGATATCAAAATTTAGTGTTATTACACTGATTATTAATTTACATATTAGTTGGGCCTTATTAGAAAGTTAAAATTTCTGTTATCTTATAAATTTAACGAGATTATTAATTTAGCACACTGGTCCAAGTTGGGACTGACAAAAAATATTATTTTAATAAAATCATTAATTTATCGCAGATTAATTTAACAAAATTTTATTGTACCTACCTGGCCAGTGTTGTCCAATGCAGCTATGCGGGACAGCTTAATAAGCTAGTATCTTATTAGTCTTATGATCATTTGACAAACGATCGGATGAAAAGTATTTAGCTTTTCTAGTTATATGCAGATGGCAACTTTATGTTATTAGAATTAGGTTCCTACACATAATTATTTAGTAATTAACATAAGAAAAATTTAATATTAATTATTAAGAAGAGTAATCGACTAATCGTCTGGTTAAGAAAAAACTTGCAAGCTATACGCATGTTCGAAGAAGAATATCATGCATCAAAAACCCAAGCTAGAGGCTAATTAGTTTTTGGTACTTACATTTTTTTCGATATTAATGTTTGGTCTAATATTTGTCCAATTTAGTGGTTGGTACCTGAAATTGACGTTGACCGTAATTGACCTTTATTGACCCGAATTAATTAATTTTATAAAATAAATAAAAATGGGTTTACAATTGTACCCCTGAAATGGGCCACATATCCAACGGCTTTACTAAAACCATTACTCTTAGTCATGATGAAATATCCCCTTGACCTAACTCTCTACTCTTCTTCTTCCGCCTCCGCCCCATTAATGAATACACAAATACATATCCCTTATTGAAGAAGAACACGACAAAAATCTATTACACAATCCCCCTTTCTTTGCAATTTATCAGTCAACCTAATAACGGTAGATACAACTTCAATTCCTCCTCATTCTTTCGATCACATCTGTAAATAGTTGCATTTTGGATGAATATAAGTTTTCTAGAAATAATCTAAGTAGAGCAATCATGTTTTTTGTTTACTAGATTCAATAGGTTTGATTTGGTCGAGTCAGCCTTGTTTGTGCTTGTTTAGATTTCCTTTCCAGTTATGATGTCGAACTTGTATTATTATAACCAATACAATGAATATCCGACTGAGTTTCAAAATGGAATTTATTCTTACTATGACCATAGTGTGGATAGTGGTTGGGACAATCACCAATCTTTGAAGGTTAAGGATTATACTGTGGTGGTTCCAATTACTATTCGTACGCGCACCAGCCATGTGAACGGAAAAATGAGCAAAATGCGAGTTTTTCGTCTTTGGAAGATACCCTAAAACAGTTGCAATCTTGGACTCCTTAAGATCCAAGTGTATCTTTAGAAGAATCTCTCAAGCAGTTAAATGAGATGACACATAGGTTTGACTTAAATATGAAAGAAAGTTTTGCAAAAATGAGTATTGTTCAAAATGATCTTAATTGCGAATATAGTGCTACCCTTCATAGTTATTCACCTAGTCAAGATGACGAGGTTAGAATTGGTAACACTACAAGTTTAGATGAGGTTCGACCATCTTCATATTTTTATGATGATGATTATAGTGTTGATGAAGAAATTGTAGTCATAATGACGAGGAAATTATCACTCCAGTTGCGCTTCATGATGATTTTGTTATTTCTGGTTCAAATCCTAATAATTTTAACGATTATTCACCTATTCAAAAGTAAAAGGATTTGACTAGAGATACCACTGTTTTAGACGACGTAGTATTTCCTTTTTTTGAAGCCGATGGTTTAGAGGAACGGGTTTATCCTGAGATTATTGTTTTGGAGTCGAGCGATTTAGAAACAATAGTTTTAGATAAAGAAGATAGACTCGTAGAAATTTTAAATACGAGTGAGGATGCACCACCTAATTATAAATTAGAAGAAGAAATTGACCATTTTCAGGAATCTGACGATCTAGAAATTGGGGAAATTGTGACTAGTCTATCTGGGGACACTGAAAATTCTAAGTTTGGGGGTGCTTATCATTCTCCTTGTGCTTTACCTTTGAATCTTAGAGAGATGCCTCACTTGGGACTTGACATATGTGTCTCAGCCATTTTACAAGAGTATCTTCATACACGTTTTCCCGAACCTAATCATGTCCAAAAACAAGTTCATTTGTTAGAGACCTATCTCTGGTTGATGTGGACTACCCAGGCGATAATATCAAGATTGATTTTCTTTTTGTCCCCAAAAAAATTTTCTTCCAATTGTGGGAACATTTGAATTTCAAATGTGTCAGTTATTAAGTTTTGATACTAAGCCTAATTACTTTAGGAGATTAGAATCAACACATTCGCTTAAGAATGACCACCATTTTCATAGTTGTCAACTGTGTGAGTCCAATCTGATTAACTTTGAGGATCCACAATTATTCAGGTTATTATAATGTGTTTCTAAGTTCTTAGTTGAGTTTTTCCAGACTCTACAACATGATCCTTTTGATCCTGCCTATGAGGAAATCCAACCCATAAAAATATTTTATCTAGACCCTTTTGTAGAACCTAAACCTGAACCAAAATCAAATGTAGTTGTCTTAAACAAAAAATTATATAAGGGTGTGCTCGGTTTGTTCATTTTCTTGGCCTGTTGCAGTTTTTTTAATTTGTGATAGCATTATTTGGTTCAGATGACCCACAATTATTTCGGCTTTTACTATATGATTTTATGAGATGACTAGTCTTTTCTTAGTGTGGATGAAGACTTTAAACTTAGCACTTGCTGGGAGGTAACCCATGCTCATGCAACTCGGTAGTATCTTTCCTTAACTCCTTTCCTTCGACTGGTAAAAATTTCTCCTTGTTCATGTTTTTAATCATTTATCTTTAGAACATTGAGGACAATGTTAGATTTAAGTTTAGGGGTAAGGGAGAAAATTTTAGTGAAATATGAAACTCCAAAGTCTAGAAACTTGTGAACAATTCAGGATGACACTAACCATTCTAGGTAGATGGAAATATAGCTCTTGTTTGTAGGAATTAGCGTGCCCATCCAAATGGTCTATTCATAAAAGGACGCCTAGCTCAGGTGTTAGAAATAACATGATAATTGTGACCATATCTCGGAATCTATCTCGACCATTTTTGCAATTTTTTTGTGTTTCTCTAAGTGATTTGGTGGGGCACTAGTATCGCCTTGTTATCATCCCCGGGATGAATTAGGGTGTTTGATATCAAGCCCCATTATCGTATTTTATTTAGACCATTATTAAAAAAAAAATCAAAAAAATCAAAAAAAAAGAGAAAATGATAAAAAAAAGAAGAAGTAAATAATAGTTTTATTTTCAATAAATCGACCACTGGGCCCTTGTATATACCAGCTGAGTCGATATTAATATAAGGATAAGACCAGTGGGAGCGTATCTCAATCCATTAGGATTCATTCTGGCACTGACCTTTAGACAAATATGGAAAACACCGTTCACCTTAGTCAACATGTGCAAACTTCATCATTTTGTCCATATCCATCTTCTAAATCTATTATTGTGATTGAACTTTGATAGATTCTGAGTATCGTGGTTGAACGACTGTCTAAGTAGAGTTTTAAATTCTTAGATGAATTTTACTATGCTGAGTAAAACTCGTGTACGACAATTGGATAACCTAAGAATTTAGTAGCCAACTAAATAGCATGTTTAGTGTCTACCCTCAATCGTTCACAAGTAGCTAAAATTTGTAGTAAAGGTTTTGTGGGTATATCTCTTGTAAACCCTCACGAGACAACACCCTAACCTAGGAGTTTAACGGCTAGCTACACGTGTTAAGTGTAGTCGTGATTCCTACGAAAGTGAGTTAGATTTTTATTTTCTAGATTAGATTTGCTCGAAGACTAGCAAATAATAAGTTTGGGGGTATTTGATAGACACATTTTTATGTCTGATTTCTCCTCAATTATCTATATTGTTAATGCTCATTTGGTACTTATTACGTTATTTTATGTGTTTGTAGGTGTTTTTGGAAAATAAACATTTGTGGAAAAATTGGCTAAAAAAGGTGTTAAAGGCACCCCATGAAAATTACTAGAGGCACCCAAGGTAATTGTTAAAGGAACCTAGAGGTTTGATAAGGGCACCCATTCTTCTTTGTTTGAAAAAGAGAAAATGACGGGAAAAAATTCTCTTACGCGTGAAGATCCTAATTTATTTGAAAGCATATTTTATGGGATTCTAAAAGAAGAATTTGATATAAATTTGAAGACACATCCAAAACACGTCAAACAGAGTAATTCTCTCCGTAAAAAAAGGATGAAAACTCACGTGAATAACCAGAATCAGATTCAAAATTATTTTTTGATAATCATGAGTTACAATGGGATTTGGATAGAAGTGAGAGTCCTGATCGACTTAGGAGAATTGATTAGGGTTTCTAAAACCTATATAAGTAAAACATATTGAGAAAAATAAAAGTGGGAGACGCAGGAAAAAATCAGAAAAAAAAAATCATCTCTGCTCGTGGAAGAAAAAGAAGACTAAAAATTATAGAGAAGAATGGTCGCAGAAACTGTGGCTATTCTTTTTTCTCCTTTGCTGCGCTGAAGAATAGTTGTTTATGACTTTTTTCTTATTCAATTCTTTTAGCAACACAAAACAACTTCAGAACCGTGACAAGCTTCGTCTCAGTTTCGCTGTGTTACATTATTTTGTTGTTTTTGTTCTTTTCAAGCACTTTTGAGCTATGTTTCTATCTTTTGAGCATGATGAGCTAAACCCAATCACTGGGATAATGGAGGAAGCCATATTTCATGAATGAATAGTAACTGTTTTTGATTCTTTATGACTTTTGCATTGGTTTTAAATTCATTTATGAATTTTTCAAATTAGTTGTGATTTTGTTTGATGGTGTATGCTGGGACTTAAGAGCTTTTGATGCGCCATGCTACCGATTTACAGTTAATGTCTTAGAAATCTACTTTTGGCAAAGAAACAGAGTCAATAAAAGAGCTATAATTAGTAAGAATCATTGTAGAAATCACTCAGAAGTGAATTATCCTGAGTCCCAATTTCTCCCAATATTGTTAAAATCTTTTACTTATTTTCTAGTTTGAATCAGAATTAGGTCTAAAACGAATCTTCACAAGTCTCAGTAAACGAACTATTTTTACAACTTTTCTAAAACAATCAATAATCTCGGCTAACTGGACCCCAAACTCCATTGAAGCAAATGACTAATTTCTTTGTTGATGATATGATGAGAAACATATTCATCTTGTTGCCCGTAGAACGAATCTACCTTGTAAGACTTGACAGGTCTAGGGGATTGTAGAACTGACTCAGACATGTCCCTGGTGGTGCTGGTAAGGAGATTTTTTAGCTTCTCGACCAAAACCGTCCCAATTTCTTCTTTCCAATTGACCGCAGCTGCAACTCAAGAAAGAACTGATCGACTATTACATAATCAAACAACTAAACAAGACCAATTCTCGGCTCAAAATCAGCTCCAACATACTATCTAATTTATACCTTTTTTCTTACCATTCTTATCACTCTTTTCTTGCTTCTCTGAACTTCTGAATTCTCTTGTAATCTTATGCAGACATCATGAAACTCACAACATAAAACAACAACAACTCTAGGCCTAAAACTAGTGGTTTAGGCATATTTGTCAAACACCTTTTCCGCAAGATTTAGAGTTGGAAGGGATGAGTTGATGTGTTCTCCTTGTTTCATCTCCTTCCTTTTAATTAATCACACATTCAAGACAAACCATATCCGTTATCTGATTCATCAATCATAATTTTCACGATTCAATCCCAATTATCACCAACAACAAACAAATTCAGTCCCTTGTTTTCTCAGATTAAACAAGAGTAAACAATACATTGTTTTCTCCTTTGTCTCACACATCTTCTCAAAGACCTTCAAATACATCCCAAACTCGAGACATTTTCCACAGACATTAACAACCGCAGTGAAATCTCGTCTGTCATCTTCTCTCGATGAAGGAAGAAAATGGTCGCTGTTTTGGAGAATGAAGAAGACGAAAGAGGAGGAAGATATTTTAGAATTAATATATAATAAAATATTTATGGTCGTCCACGTATACTTAACATCAACGGTTTAGATAAATAACAATAAAAATTATTGATCTTATAAATTAGAATTAGACTTAACCTGATCAACGTAGGTCAATCTGAAGTTCAGGTACCAATATCTAAGTTGAAAAAACGTTAGACCAAACATTAAAATTAACAAATTATAGGTACCAAAAACCAAATAACCCCATAAAATATAGCACCTCGTTCTTAAATAAAAAGTTGAATAAACAAGTAATGTCCTGGTATTACTGAACATTTCATTTATCAGACATTTGAAGGCCACAATGATAACACTAATGAGATTCTTAGATGTTATATGAGTATCTTTGGTTGCAGCACCAATCAAACTACTTCCAGATAAACTTATTTTCTGTGAAAAAAGAATTAAAGACTCGTACAAGGCTTTGTCTCAACGATCAAACACCTGCCACGGAATGATGTCTTTGCACAGATGGAGTTCTAACTTCTCTTTGCAGTTGAACTCCGTTAAAATGATCTGGTTATGTTCATATGTATCTTCGCTGTAATGTGTTTGGTGATGCATTCAGAACAATAAGTGTGTGAACACTTGTTAGTATTGTTCCTCGTCTCACTTTTTGGTTTAGCTTCCATACAAATTTCACAAAATCTCATTCCAGAAGAGTACTGATTAAACCCCACACTACTAGCATCAACAACCATTGATGATTTCATTTTCTTATAATTGTTATTACCACTCTCTTTCGAGATTCACAATTTGAATCTGGCAGATATAATTTGAATGATTTTAGTCACCTTAACTCTAAATGAAATCAAATGAAAGTACTCAGATTGTAAGTTGTAACTCATACATACTTCTTAAAACCATTACAGGTGAGTGGGAGTATTCGGCAGAGATATGCACTATTGGGTGCTTAAGGCACAAAAATCTCGTTCAACTTCTAGGATGGTGTCATGAACATCATCAACAACCTCCTCGCTTACGAGTTCATGCATAATCACTACAAGAAAAATGGGTTTAAGCGACTACTCCTTTTAAGTCGCTATAACGGCTATAGCGACTAAAAGTGGCACTCGCTCCGTTGGTTGCTCAAAGCCATGTATCTCAAATCCTTGAGCGACCATGCAATCGCTCTAGTAATAAACCAACTTACCTAAAGCGAGTACTTTTCTCATTGCTTAAAATTTAGACCAACTAACATGGAGCAAGTAAAACTGTGATCGCTTAACATGTAGACCAACCAATGTAGCAAATAAACTACCAATCACTTCAGACATACGAATCATTCTAAAGCAAGTAAAATACTTAATTGATAGATACATGGAGCAACTCGACCTAAATTTGCTTGGTTAAGGTTTTAAGCGATAAAATTGTTTTGCTCGCTAAAAGCGATTTCTGATTTTGATTGGTCTGATGTTGGTTGCTCAAGCTTTTGAGGGAGCAAAGTTTTTACTCAAGTTGATTGCTTAAAGTTTTAAGCTTTTAATTTTTTGCTCGCTAAAAATAATTTCTGATTTTGATTGGCTTTAAGTTAATTGCTTAAACTTTTAAACTATCAAATGAAAGTGATTTTTGGTTTTGATTGGTCTAAAATTGATTGCTTAAAAATTTAAGCTATCAAAGGTTTTTACTCTAGTTGGTTGCTCGTTATTCTGATTTAGTAATCCCAAAGTAAAATCAATACAGAACAATTATGAACCAAATTAAAAATTAAAATTATATTATATTTTATTGTATCACAGAATTTAGTTTACATCATTTCTTAAGAAAATTACACTATTTACAAGAAAGGAAAAAAGAAATACTATCTAATCATTTATTTTTCTCCATCGGGTAATGCTGGTTGAGAGCCTGGATCTTTACTTAACTAAGACTAAGAAAATGATTGGATCCAAGATTTTTAAGGACCACCTTCAAATGCAGTGAGGTCTCTCCAGCTTGAGTGTTCTTTGCAACAACAATAATGGTCAGTTAATGTGACACATCCATTTGGAAATTAAATTTACAGTAAGAAAAATTTAGGGAAAACATGGATAATACTAATATGACAGAGATAAATGAACATAGTTACCAGTTCCTAACTCAGATGGCAATAATCCAAATCTCTTGGCCAAATAAGAAAAACTTAATAGTATAATAGTCGCTATATTAATCTAATTAAGAAAATGGTTGCAATGATTAAACCGTAAACACTACATCTACACATGATACATAACAAAGTTGGACTCGTTAGAACATGCCATCTCGAATAGTTTATGAGATGCAGGAAGAGGAGCAGCATCTTCTTTCTTCAAAGTGTCAGATAATGAAATATTAGAGTTATTAACTAAAAAGTACCAATGACCAACCATGTATAAGATTGTTAATTAAAATTCCAGTAGTGTTCTATATTCACAGCACAAGATAAGATATCGGTACTTAAAAAGAAAGGCACACTACGTAGGTAATTTCTTGCTCTTTATGATACAACCAACTTACATCAAAGATACTAAGTAGTTAGTGACATTACCAGCAATTCTTCCAAATCTAACTCGGTGAATGGATTTTGACGCCCGACCTTCTTCCCATCTTCACTTACAACCTGCAGATTTCAGCACCAAACAACATGTGAATGGACACATAGATATGATTTTAATGTGCAGGACATGATCACAGAAAATAGTTAAATGAATCTAACCACTTCTAAGCTTCGAAGAATTCGCCAAATTTGCATTACCGAAATAATACTCAACCTACAAAATTCAGAAAAATCAAACAAGTAAGAACACAACACTCAATCATTTTTCATCCATAATCCCAACCCACTACTAACTACAACAATTCAAACAAAATACCCATATCGTTCAACTATATAGTGGTGCCAAGCAAGTGACAGTCAACAAGAACACATATGCAAATAAACACTCATACCAATCAGAACATAAAACCAATTCAAACAAAATTACTCTGGCTGCCTTCAAATCCTGATGAATAGAATCACCCTATTAACTTCCAAGAGAACAACCACATCTCTTTCAGAAAGTTTTATTACTCCTTGCAAAGAAGATCTAGACAAAAAAACATAAACAAACAAACACAAAATCGAAAGCACAAAAACAAAAACAAACATAACACAGGTAAAAACCCCAAGGTTATTGAGAACCAATGGATTAACTTCAGAAAAATTAGGGGTTTTTTTCTGTAAAAACCTTCAAATATAGAAAATAAAATCAGTAGTAAGAGTTGTATAATATTGAATATCCATCAATAGTGATAAATTTATATGAATCACAAGTTTCTAATCAGTAAATTGATAGTGAGAGACTTTGAATTTTATCAGAATGATCGGCAAGTACATATTAATTCCATACATTACGACGAACGAGACCAAAGAAATCATCACTGTCTCAATTTTTCTTTTCTAATTTCGAAATCTTAATAATAATCAGAGTTACAGAAATTGAACAAAAACCAATCAAAGATGTACGATCTCTTTTCTGTTCTTAAGAGAAATAGAACTTTCAGCAAAAGGTTTTAGTGAAGAGATTATTTATTTTAGGGTAGCTGTATTCATCTTAATGGCACAGATGTTTATATCCATAGAGGTAAACTTCAGCCCCATTTTCTACTCATCAAAAAGCCTGATTAGTTATTAATTAATCAAAAACATAAACAAGGAGATTGAGGTTTTGTTCATAATACCGAAATCTTAAACAAATGAAAAAAAAACAAGATTTTACATACATACAGAGATGTTGCGGCACATATTTTTGACTCATGGGCCCTAGTATCATAGGCAACCGAACGGACGGAGTCATGGTATTTCTCCTTTCATATGATCCCCGGTGCACTAACTGATACCTTGCTTCAACGCCCCTATTGGAAATGATTGAATTGATCAGATCGCTTCAATCGCCTCGTCCATCTTTCTATATTCAGTTCTTTAGCAGCTACCTCTGACCACTCTCTTCCTCATTGATCTGAGACACCAAGATGGGCAAAGGAAATAGCACAATAGACTACCGAATGTGCGCTCTCCACAGGATCTGTTCTCGGGAGTACCCTCAAAAAGGAACTTTTCCCAGATTAGAGAAAAGAGACGATGAGAAGAGTGATCCGTGACTCGGCGGTGATGGTGGTGATGCTGCAGTCGTGGAACCCTAGTTTTCTCCTAAGGCGCCTCAAATTGGGAGAGAGAGAAAAGCAAATGTCGAGAATGAAAGAGTAAATTTTGTTTAGGGTTTTGATAAAAAAATTAACGGTGGTGATGGTGCCTCATATGGATCATACAAATATTTTGATGATCCAGATTCGTTGTTGGATGGTCATACGGATTGTGTGAGTTATCATTTTGTGTTAGTTACCATTTTGTGTTAATTACCATTGTGTGTTAGTTACCATCTTACTGAAATGGAAATTTGAAAGATGGATAACGAATTTCGAATGTCGGAAACAAATATTTCTATAGTAACCTAACGAATTTTGGAAATTATGATTCATCAATTTTTTTTTTTTTGTAATTAGGGTTCTTAATTTGTCATTTGTTTATAAGTTATGATTTGATGAATAAGGTTGAACCCCAACAGATGTTCAATTAAAAGGACCCAATTTTGCTTGTCCGATAAGTTTAACGAGTTAGGGAAGAGGTTACTAAGGATAATAAGGTGTACATGAACCCTGAACCCTGAACCCCAAACCCTAAACCCCGAACCAACAACCTGTCATGTTCGTCTTGTACACCTTATTATAATTAGTAACCTCTTCCCCTAACTCGTTAAACTTATCAGACATGCAAAATGGGAGTTCTCATGTATGCAAAAACTTAAGAGTCGCAACATTAACTCTAAACTACGAGACATCAAGCTCTGCGTCCCAATTCCTTTCAATTGGGATGATCACATATTTTTTGTTATTAGGTAAAGCTTAACTTTATACAAGAAATTAAGCTACATCTCAATTCCTTTTAATTGAACATTTGTTGGGGTTCAACCCAATTCATCAAATCATAACTTATAAACAAATGACAAACTAATAACCCTAATTACAAAAAAATAAAAAATATTGATGAATTGTAATTTCCAAAATTTGTTACGTTACGATAGAAATATCCATTTTCGACGTTACGATAGTAATATGCATATTACTCAACTATTCCGATCAATCAAAATTAACTATGATTTCTTCAATCTCACTAAAATTCACTCAATTGTTTATCGAACCGACTTGAATACACTCAATTTTGATCGATCTTACTCAAATTATATCAATTTTTCATCAATTTCACTCGATTTCACTTAGATTTATTGAATTTTATCCAATCTCAATCAAACTTATTCATTTTGTTATCGATCTAACAAATCTAACGATATGAAACTATGATTTATCAATCTCACTAAAATTCACTCAATGTTTTATCGAACCGACTTGAATACCCTCAATTTTGATCGATCTTACTCAAATTATATCAAGTTTTCATCAATTTCACTCGATTTCACTTTGATTTATTGAATTTTATTCAATCTCAATCAAACTTATTCATTTTGTTATCGATCTAACAAATCTAACGATATGAAACTATGATTTCATCAATCTCACTAAAATTCACGCAATTTTTTATCGAGCCGACTTGAATACATTCAATTTTGATCGATCTTACTCAAATTATATCAA